>JAGFNQ010005595.1:230820-693787 GCA_024364735.1 Boesenbergia rotunda | reverse complement strand
TTTTATTTAAGAAAACTCTATAGGAAACAATTTTCCTAATTAATTTTGGAGACAACAATATGTAAGAGCATCACCTCTTAAATCAAATAAGGAAATTATCGTTTGAGAATCACCTCAAAATTTCCAAGATTTGATACATATTTTATTTATGGACTAATTAATTACAACAAATTATTTTCTTTGGGTGGCTCCCGAGCTCAAATACCCAAAGAAAAGAAATTTGTTGTAAATCTAATTTGGCCCGCTCCCCGAGGCGTAGCCAAATTAAACATGACAATTTTATTCAAAATAGGAAATTAAATTACAACAACTAACTTTAATTTGGGTGCTCCCCGAGGCACTCCCCAAAGTAAAGAATTTTGTTAATAATTTAAAACCAATTCGAATTTAATTGTCAATTAATGATCATAAATTTGTCTAGACTTTCTTGAAAGAAAGTACCCAAAATTTTGATATTTCCATAATAGGTTTTCAGATAATTGTAAGTTTCTGGTACAAAGAAAACTTACACATTTCCAAAATTAGAAATTTCCAAAATAGGAAATTTCTAAAATTGGAAGTTTCCAAAATGGAAAGCTTTCACAATTATCATAAAATTTCAGAAACTAGGATATTTCAAAAATTACGAAATTCATGAGGATTTCCAAACTTTGAAATTCCTAAATCCAAAATTTATCATAATTGGAAAGTTTACATAATTGGAAAATTTTCCAAATTGAGATCATGACAAAGTTTCCGTAAAACAATTATATGATTATGTCGAACACTAACCAGCTCTGATACCACTGTGGGATCGGGTGCATGTTGACATGGATGCGGTTCGTAATTTTAAAATTTATTACGTGCAGCGGAAGATTTAGCATAAATAATTTCCCAAATTATTTAACCACACATCTAAGCATGCAACCTTATATTGTGTAAACATGATCATATATTAAAATTTTGCAGAAAGTAAACTAATTTACTTAATACCTCGCGTAACTCGAAGGAAGAGACGAGATCTAACCGTAAGCCGAGTTTTCTTCGGGATGACTTCGCAAAGCCACGAGTTTCGTGCCGACAAGAACTACTAGATTCTCTAAAGGCACGACAAGAATACCAAGAGAGAGATGGGAAGACTAACCACCAAACGAAGAACGGAATCAAGATTCCGGGAGGAAGGAAGGAGTTGTGCCCGCTTCTTCTTCTTCTTCGGCAGCTGCTTGGTGGATGAAGCTCACGGCAAAAAGGGGTCCTCCTTTTAGGGCCGGCGGCACTAGAGGAGGGAGAGGGAGAGAAGGAGAGAGAGAGAGGGCTTATTTCTAGATCTCTTAGATTGAATTCCAAGCTTGCCTTGGTTCCTTTATATAGTAGCCTCTCAACGCCAAGTCTCCTTTTTATGGAATAAATTTTTATAAGAAATTTATATATAAATTTTTCTATGATTTATTCCATCATGCCAAGTTTTTATCATAATTTAATTTATAATAAAAACAACCATGTCTCCCTTTTCTTATGGAATAAATTTTCACAAGAAATTTATTATATAAATTTTTCTTATCATGGAAAATCAATTCATAATTGATTTTATAAAATAAAATAAACTATTCAAAGTTTATTTTAATTTCCATGAAAATAATAAACCAAACCTCGGTTTATAAAATTTTATATTATCCATAATTTTATAAAACAAACCACACTTGGTTTATTTTATAACTTAAACCAAAAATTTGGTTCTCCCTTTTAATGTGGCCGGCCAAACAAAGAGGGTAGGGACCCTCTTTGGCCGGCCAAACCCAAGCCTGACCCAATGAATTAAACTCATTTAATTCATCCAATAAGTCTTCAAAAGACTTAGCCATTTTACGCTTCCGATGCGCCTTTGAAAAATTCAGATTCGACTTATCTCTCTTGATCGGAAAATCCAATTTTCAACTCGTTTTAAATCCCTCGGATTACTCGTAGTGCGTGTGACTAAATAGGCTTTCGATTTATGTTGGCCGTCTATAATTAACCAATTATAGAACGATCATGAGTGGCACCTAGTAGTACATCATGATCCCCAATTAATCGAAAGATCAACGGTTGACCTCAGAAATGATTCTGAAACCCTTCAGCAGCTATAATGAATCGTGCCCCATTCCCTTCACCATCTTATACCCACTTGGTTCAGGACATGGTCTATGTGTGTCAGTCCCCACTAGGCTGACTACGTCACACCTAGCCCAAGTAACGTTTTCTCGTCCTATGGATTCTAATTACTCTCATGTATTTAAGAGATTCATACTCTGAACATGTCATGCTCTGGCCAGAGGCTTCGAGTAACAATCCGACGATAGGCCTCGGGTATACATCTCCTCACAAGGAGTGGTGAATCCTTTGTAGGCTGTTCAAACATCTTCGGGCACTTCGGCTTATACCCAATCATCCTGGGTCCACCCTCCTTGGAGATGCTTGCTTAAGATGTCAAAGTATAAGTCTCCATGACCAAGATGACTTGAACACCGCAAGTTAAAGGAGCATCGCACTTAAGCTGCAGTAAGAACTTCACTGACATGTCTATATGTAGACTACCATAAGAAGTTTTACAGCTAGTCACTCCAATGAACTAGTTCCCTTAACTAGCATTCATGTTTATCTCCGGACATCCCAATGTCACCAGCCAGTGAAATCGCTGATTAGAGAATAACCCATGCTAGTCTCAACAGAATTGACAGTGTCCGTATATATCAATTCATCGACTAGGAACAATTTCAATACTTCACAATTGCACATGTAGAGATAATCACTAGTTGTGAATTCATCACAAATTCTCTCATGCTGTGAATTGTATTGCGACATTCAGTAAATGAGTTTAAGATCTCAATCAAATACACAGACATGTATACTCAAATAGTGAATATTCATTTATTAAAATAAATGATTACAATCATAAGGCGATTGCCTTGGGACACTTCTCTCATATTACTAACACAGTTGACCTACATGCTAGTCTCCATGCATTAATATTGTCCTTGAATATTAATACTTGACTAGGAATGGTTTAGAGTAGTGTTCTCTACATCATCTCATTATCGATTCAACCAATCGATATAATGTAGATAAGAACCTACTACCCAAGGACATTATTATACTTAGTTATTTGGCACAAATACAAAGTAAGTATAATAACCATGCCTTTATTAATGATAGAATATGATACAAAATGTCCCTAGTCAATCATCACATAATTGGCTCTAGGGCTCCTACTAACAATCACCCACTAGCACTAGTGTCAATCACTGTAGTATCTAATACCCAGTGACCTGGTATGACCATCATGCTTCTTTTGTGCCAAAGCCTTGGTCAAAGGATCTGCGATGTTAGAATCAGTGTGTACTCTATATATCCTCACATCTCCTCTATCGATGATCTCTCGAATGAGATGGAAGCGTCGTAGTATGTGTTTGGTCCACTGATGAGAGCGAGGTTCCTTAGCCTGCGCAATAGCCCCATTGTTGTCACAATAGAGGTCTATCGGGTATGCTATGCTAGGAACACACCAAGATCTATGATGAACTTCCGGATCCAAACAACCTCTTTTGCCGCCTCAGACGTGGCAATATACTCGGCCTCTGTTGTAGAATCTACGACTGTGTCCTACTTCGAACTCTTCCAGCTCACAGCGCCACCATTCAGGCAAAATACATACCCTGACTGCGATCTAAAGTCATCCTTGTCTGTTTGGAAGCTTGCGTCACTGTAACCCTTTACAGCTAGCTCCTCATCGCCTCCAAATATCAAGAAATATTTGTTCGTCCTTCGTAACAACTTAAGAATATTCTTGACAGCTGTCCAGTGACTTTCGCCTGGATCTAACTGGTACTTGCTCGTCATGCTCAAAGCATACTAGACATCTGGACGAGTACAAAGCATGGTGTACATGATAGACCCTATAGCGGATGCATAAGTGATATGATCCATACGGTCTCTCTCCTCCTTAGAAGAGGGACATTGAGTCTTCGAAAGACTCACACCATATGATATCGGCAGAAATCCCTTCTTGGAATTCTGCATGGCAAAACGATTAAGCACCTTGTCAATATTTGTACTCTGACTTAAGCCAAGCAATCTCTTAGATCTATCTCTATAGATCTTGATGCCTAGGATATAGGTTGCTTCACTTAAGTCTTTCATTGAGAAACAATTCCCGAGCCATATTTTTACAGATTGTAGTGAAGGGATATCATTCCCAATGAGGAGTATGTCATCTACATACAAGATCAGGAAGATAACTGTGCTCCCACTAACCCTCTTGTAGACATAGGGTTCATCTTCATTCTTGATGAAACCAAACGCTTTGATTGCATCATCGAATCGAAGATTCCAGCTTCAAGATGCTTGCTTTATCCCATAAATGGGCCTTTGCAGCTTACATACCTTTCTAGCATGCTCTAGATCTACAAAACCCTCAGGTTGTGTCATATACACATCCTCGAGTAGATTCCCATTTAGGAATGCGGTTTTAACATCCATCTGCCAGATCTCATAATCATGGTATGCTGCAATAGCAAGCATGATCCGAATAGACTTAAGCATCGCAACTGGTGAAAAAGTTTCATCATAGTCAATACCATGAATTTATTTGAAACCTTTAGCTTCCAATCGCCCTTTATAGGTATGCATGAGTCCATCCATGTCAGTCTTTCTCCTAAAGACCCACTTACACCCAATGGGTTTAATTCCCTCAGGTGGATCAACCAAAGTTCATACTTGGTTAGTGTACATGGATTCCATTTCGGACATCATAGCTTCTAGCCATTTCTCAGAATCTGGGCTCATCACAGCTTCTTGATAGGATGTAGGCTCATTCAACTCAATGAGCGTAACGTCATCATGGTCAGACAAGAGAAAAGAGTATCTCTCAGGCTGACGACGTATCCTATCAGATCTGCGAGGAGGTTGGTCTACTTGAACAGCTTGTTGTTCCACAACTTCTTGTGCAACAACCTCATGATCGACAACATCTTGTGGTGCCTGTTCAATGTCCATTAAGGGATCAGTGCTATCTGTATCTTGAACTTCTTCAAGATGAATTTTACTCCCACTAATTCTTCTAGAAATAAACTCCTTTTCTAGAAATACGCCATTTCTAACGACAAACACTTTGCCTAGTGTGGGATTGTAAAAGTAATATTCCTTTGTTTCCTTAGGATATCCTACAAAATAGCACTTATCAGATTTGAGTCCTAGTTTATCTGAGACTTGACGGCGAACGTAAGCCTCACAACCCCAAATCTTCATAAAAGACATCGTGGGACTCTTCCCAGCCCATATCGTTGATAGACCCAAATATGACTGTCACGAATGTGGGCCTCAAATTTAGATGTGTATGAATGCTGGAAACCCTTTTACAATCAAGAGTATGAAAATGTAATATAGGGGCCACAGGTCGTATTTTTTCTCGGAGCTAGTTGATATTGTGTGATTCGCGCTTGTATTTATGTGTCGTTTGTGTTTTCGGGTTTCAAAGAGATATTCGGGTTTTGGGTTGCAAATAGGAATGGAAATGCAAAGAAAATAGAGGAACTTAGCTAATAAGCTAAACAAAGTAATGACAATTAATAAGCTTGACCGAATGAGGCTTTGACCAATTAAGGCAAACTTGCAACCTTTAGACATCAAACTGATACAAACTGGAATAGCACACCACACCTTGTAATCGACTTCAGGATTTATCAACCCATCAAAACCGAATGTTAAGCAAGCAGGCTTAAATCAAATGTTATCCATAAAATTCAGCAATCAACTTTAGACAAATACAACACCAGTTAGCTACAAAATCAGGAAGCAAACAAATACTACAAGTTATTATGCAGAAAAGGAAGCTGCTGTGCCTAAAGTGATACTAACTGCAGGAATGAAGCTGATCAAGTCAAATTGAAAGTAACCAGTTCACTTGGAAGTCAACACTCTTAGTGAAATGCTTTGGATCAATGAAGGGAAAATTCAGATTTGGGAACAGCTATTCAGAAATGAGTCCGGATGCAAAGTTAAGATGCAAAGCAATGCAGAATTCTGGTGCAACAGCACACCAAAAACTATGCTTAGCTTCAAGAATTGAGTCTCGAAATGAGCTGAAAGCTAAACAATTTGTTATTAAGTAAGAAAACTGAAACACAATTCAGCTATGATAAGCTGATGTGCAAGAAACAAGCTGATACCAAGTTCAGAAATATCAAACTGCCAAGCTACAACTGATGTGGAGCAAGTGGATGTGAGATTAACAATTCGGGTACAAGATTCAGCAGCCAATACATGCAGATTCAAACTCCAATGAAACAAAAACTCAGAAACACAACGTGATGTGCAGTAATGGAACATCAATTGCAGAAATGAAAGGATACGCAGGGAATTCAGCTGACAAAATAAGGCAAAAACAAACAATTCAAACTCAGATTGAGAGAGTGAGCTAAAAGTGAACTGATACGCAAGTCATAAATAGAGAAATGCAATTCCAAAATCCAGATCAATTCAAAAACGTCTAAAACAAAAGCATTTTGCAGAAATTCAGAAATGAAAACAGGGATTAAGAATCCGAATGGGATACTAAACCAAACTAAGCAGCTGAGATTGAATTTACCAACTAGTATCAAGAACAACTTAGAAATAAACTAGGCTACTGATATAAAATGCAGTAACTAAAAACTAATACTGCAGAACTAAGGCTGATACGCATAAATAGAAATGGCACGCAAGCTGGGAATTGGCACGCAACAAATTAAACTGAAATGAACTGAAATTTAACTAAGTTGATCACTAAACAAGTTCCTAACTTACTGAACTCGAAGATTTAAATCCTAATTAAGCTAAACAATTCAGAAACATAGAACTAAGTTGCTGTACAAAACTGCCAAAAACAGAACAAGTGCAGAAATAGAATTACAGCTACGAAAACATGAAATTAACTACAGAAAACTACTCCTCAACTCTCCCTAAGCTCAAATTCTTCTTGGTCGTCAAGCAAGAGCTGGCTTCGAACCCCTAGGCTCAGCAAATCAGTGGAGCGCAGCTTGGATTGATGGATTCTGCTCAAACTGCACGCGGCTGGAATTTTCCAGTCCAATCTCTTGTATCTCGGTGGATGGACTGCGATGATGAATTGAAGACGACCTGAGCTCACCTGAGAACCCCTACAAGCAGCTCAAACGATCAGAATTGGCTTGTGGATGAGATACAAGTGATTGGTTAGCAGAGATGCCGAAACCCTCAAGCAAACTCTGTCCGGATGAAATCTGAGCTGAATTCTCCACCCTAGCTATCTCCAATGATCCAGAAGATGATCCGAGGTCGAGATTGAGTGGTCGCGCCACTTGAATTGAAGAAAAACTGCTGAAGAACTGAAGAAGACGAAGAAACCTACTGTAGCGGCGGAGACGCGACGAAGGAGAAAGGCTGGGAATTTTTGATTAAATACATTAGAAATGGACGGTCCAGGTTGATCGGATGAAATCCAACGGCTGATCTTGCTCTGATTTGAGCCAAACTTTGATGATGATGATCTGGGCTCAGGATCTGCCTTGTGGTAGCTCGGATCCTCCAGATGTGCAATGGATGGTCCAGATCAACCTAATCTGTGAATGGACGATCTAGAGCCCTCCTTGCTTGATCCAACGGTTGATTGAGCTCTGATTGGAATGAAACCTTCAGATCTTGATCATAGTGCTTGATCAACCCTAACCCTAGCTCGGATTGCTTCAGATTGTCCCGGATGGCTTAGATCTAGCCGCTCTCGAATCAGACGACTCGGATTAATCGTAAGCTTGATAATTCGATCTGGTTCACTTCCGACTCAAGTTTGACCCAATATGCTATAGGTCCAGGATCCTTTCATGCCTACAAAAATATATCAGAAAATTAGTGGCCAAATAATCCAAAAAATGTGTAAATTTGTAATTAAGTCCAAAATAAAAGGAAATCCTAAAACCTAGGGCAATTTCACAATTAAGCAATAAAAACATAGGTCAAACATGGATTTTAACAATTAAAATAATCAATAAAATGGTGCTTACCAATCGTATATGGTGTCTTTATGACGGCCTTTGATGGAACTCGGTTAAGTGTGAAATGAGCTGTCTCTAGAGCGAATCCCCAGAAGGAAGTAGAAAGATCTGTCTGACTCATCATTGATCGTACCATATCTAATAGAGTACGATTTCTCCGCTCGGACACACCATTCCACTGTGGTGTTCCAGGTGGAGTGAGTTGGGATATGATCCCACACTCTGCTAGATGGTCACGAAACTCTTGGCTAAGGTATTCACCACCTCGATCTGATCGAAGCATCTTAATACTCTTGCCAAGTTGGTTTTGTACTTCACTCTTGAATTCTTTGAACTTTTCAAAGGATTCTGACTTGTGTTTCATGAGATACACATAGTCATATCTACTGACATCATCAGTGAAAGTGATGAAGTACTGATAGCCTCCTCTAGCGGTGACATTGAAAAGGCCACATACATCAGTATGTATGAGTCTTAACAAGTCTATCGCTCTTTCGCTGTGTCCACTAAATAGAGTCTTGGTCATCTTTCCTAGAAGACAAGATTCACATGTCTCATATGATTCAAAATCAAATGAGTCCAGTAATCCATCCTTATGGAACTGGGATATGCGAATCTCATTTATATGTCCTAAGCGACAATGCCAGAGATATGTTTGGTTCAAATCATTTGATTTGAACCGTTTGGTATTTATGTTATAGATTGGGTTCTCTAGATCTAGAGCATAGAGTCCATTCATCAATGGTGCATTACAATAGAACATGTCATTTAGCATTATAGAACAACATTTGTCCTTTATGATAAATGAAAAGTCTTTCTTGTCCAAACAAGACACTGAAATAATGTTCTTAGTTAATGCAGGTATATAAAAGCACTCTTCTAGTTCTAAGATAAGCCCAGTGGGCAAAGACAAGGAATATGTTCCTACAGCAATAGCAGCAACTCATGCTTCGTTGCCTACTCGTAGGTCCACTTCACCCTTGGTCAATGATCTAGCTCTTTGAAGGCCCTACACATTAGTATAAATGTGAGAAGCACATCCGGTATCTAATACCCAAGAAGAAGAGATAGATAGATTGACTTCTATAACAAAAATACCTGAGGCAGAAGTCTCACTTCTTTGCTTCCTCCAGGTAGAGTTTACAATTCCTCCTCCAATGTCCGGTCTCACCAAAATGGAAGTAGGTCCCTTCCTTAGGCACTTTGCCTTTGGCCTTGGATGTAATAGAGTTGGCCTTGCCTTTAGCTTCGGTCTTACCCTTGCCTTTAGGCATCCATTTACCTTTGCCCTTGTTAACCATCAGTACATTACTAGTCTTGGCTTTCTTGAGATTGGGCTCAGCAGTTCTCAACATGCTGATCATTTCAGGCAAAGGTTTGTCAATTTCGTTCATGTTGTAGTTCATGACAAATTGATTATACCCCTTCGGCAACGATTGCAGGATAAGGTATGTTGCCAGCTCTTGGTCCAATGGGAATCCTAGTCTTTCAAGGTTCTCCACATACCCAATCATCTTGAGTACGTGAGTTCCTACAGGAGTTCCCTCTTGCATCTTGCACGCAAATAGGGCTTTGGACTTCTCAAACCGTTCGTGCCTAGCTTGCCCTTGATATAGTTGCTTTAGATGCTCAACCATATCATGTGCATTCATGTTCTTATGTTGCTTCTGAAGCTCAGAGTTGTAAGCATCCTTTTCAGCACAGGTGGCGGTAGCAACGGGTGCTTCTGGAAGGGGTGCTCTAGGACGTACAGTTTTCGTTCTTGTTTGAGGACTATCCTCAAGTTTCTGTACCAGTCTAGGAAATTAGCTCCATTGAGATTGTCCTTCTCAAGGATAGATCATTGAGAGAGAGTATTTGACGTGGTAGACGACATGGTGATCTACAACAATATAACATATAGAAATAAGTATCATATCTAGATCATTTAATTAGGCCTTTAATTAAATGATACTCCCACTAAATCGTAGAGCTTTTATAGGGGCTAGTCATGGATGTAGGCAAACTCAATTTGCCCACACTACTAGCTCCAAACCAAATAGCGACTACATTTATGTGGGACAAGATCCATATTATACTTCATCTTGAGTTAGCTTTGGCTAATCGCCCAAGACTTGGTATAACTAGGTAGGTAATATTTTACCAATTACATCGTATGCAACTCTTGAAAAGGGGTTAAGATTCACATTACACATCATCTTGAGATAGCTTTGGCTAATCGCCCAAGACTTAGTATAATTTTCCTCTTTCCTAATTTTTGTAACACCCCAAATTTTCTACTCTAGCGTAGTAATAATGGAATATGAGGCCAAGAATAATATTATGAATTTAGGGGGAAAAGTTGTGAATAAAGAAATGTTAGACATTATCTTGACACGTAGTGGATGTGTGATAATTATGTTTATATGCTACATTAATATTATGCTTGACATCATGCACATGAATGAATGAATAATAATATAAATATGCATGTGTATGAATTAAATAAGTAGCATTCTCTAGGTGGGCTTTGGTTATGCGGGCTTGGAAAAAAAAAGAAATAATAAAAGGAAGAGAAAGCAAAAAAGAAGAGGGGGTGCCAAGGATTGAACCTTGGACCTCAAAGGAAAGCAAAGCCTTAAAAATATTCATGTAACCAAGTCACCTAGCAAGGGAGTGCTATTAGAAGAGGATGGGGAATTGTAGATAAGTGGGAAAGAAGATGAAGAGACACAAAGAAGATGAAGAGATACCATTAAAGAGGTGCTTGCCTCTTTACTCATCATAAAAGGCCATGAAGAGGAGGAAATGCCTAATGCATTTCGACCAAGAAACCTTCCCCTTTTCTCTCCACCAAACTCTTCTCCTTCCTCCTCTTCCTCACCGAAATCCTTGGTCCCCTTGCTACCATTTTCAAGTCCTTCACCTCCTAGAGAAAACCGGACCAAAAGAAGAAAAGAACAAGAGGAGTACTAGAGTTTAAGAGGTCTTTTCTTCTCCAAAATTTGGAGATCTTTTGGGAACATAAGAACAAGTGGTAAGACTCCCTCACCTGCAACATAATGGCTTTTTATGTGTTTTTTATGATTTTTATGTTGCTTGTGATGTTGGGTGAAAGAAAATGGAAGAAATCCTTAAGGGAAGTTTTGGCCATAAAGGGGTACCCCCTTTTCTATGTCCAAAAACTTAAAGGAAGAGTTCATGAAATTGTTACTACCTTTTTGTAATGAATATATGATGGATACATGGTGTTTGAATGCTCTCCATGATGTAAAGGACTTGGAAGAATTCGGCCAAGTCATGAAATGGATAAATGTTGATGCATGAAGTATGCTATTGTCCTAATGATTGTTTCCTTGCTATATAAATGTTTTAGGCCACGAAATTTTGTGGAATCTATGCTAAGGGACCGCTGTAACATTCGGCCAAGGGACCTTAAATTATGCCTTAAAACAGATTTTTATAGACCTTCATGAAGTTATGGTTAAATCAAGTGATATGCATGTGATTGGGTGTTTTATTTCATGATGGAAATAATTTATACTTTAGGGTCAGTACCTTATCTAAGTTGTTTGAGCTTAAACTCATGCTTCATTCTATATATTGATGTTTAGAAAAATGTTACATGTACCCATATGCATGATAATCCAAGTAGAACTCTAGATCATACACCTAGACTAGTGTTTGGTGAAGTACAAACTACTTTTGCACTTGTGAATGAATTCTTATGAAAAATATGCTTTTATTCCCATGTTAGGTGAATGATTATGCTATGAAATCCCTACTGTGAGTTTCAACAAATTACAAGAATAGGGGTTAAGAATAAGTTCAAGTACAATTCATGCACCTAAACTAGTGTTTAGTGAAGTCTAGACTACCAGTGTACTTGTAAATGACCTCTTATGTAATGTATGTTTTTATTTCCATGATTATATGACTCTTATGCTATGATATCCTTGCTATGAAGTTTCGGCCAGCATGTATTAAGATGAGAAAAGAAAGATTAAACTAACATATTGCCTTAATTAAGACAAACATGTTATAAGTATGATGTATTGATGAAACTAGCATGATGGTTGTTTCACTTACATGTGTTAAAAGAAAGGTCCTTCCATGTCTTGCTATTTATGCTAATGATTATGCCATGAAAGTATGCCTATGTTTATGAATGATTGAATGCCTATAGTACATTCAATATGAAAGAAAAAAAGAATGCATGTTCTATATATGAAAGTATGCTTATGATTATGAATGATTGAATGTCTATAGTACATGCAATATGAAAGAAAGAAAGAAAGAAAGGAATGCATGTTCTATATGAAAGAAAGAAAGAAAAGAAAATAATGCATATATTTATTTTACTTTAAAGAATGATTTGTACCGGGTCTTGAAAAAGATCCACGGTTCTGGACTACCGAAGTTGTCCCTAGGCTGAAAGATAGTAAGCCTAGAATGTAGACCCCTGTAGGTCGGGATTTGTTAGTGAGAGCCCTAGAGCCAATCATATGATGATTACTTTTTGGACTCATTGTATCATATTCTTGTATATATATTTCTTATATATAAAGGCATTTCTTATGGTTATTGTACTTATGTGTATTGGTGCCAAATAACTTAGTATAATAACGTCCTTGAGTAGAAGGTTCTTATCTATATCAATCGATTAGTTGAATCGATAGTGAGATGATATAGAGAACACTACTCTTAATTATTCCTAGTCAAGTATTAACATTCAAGGACAATGTTAATGCATAGAGACTAGCATGTAGGTCAACATGATGACTTGATCTCACAAGTCATGGATATGAGATATCAAGTTGACACATGGGTATACATTAGAGAATGTATACTGAATGGCCCGCCATGAGAAAGTATCATGGATCGTTATATGAGTGTCATATACTTTCTCATGTGACTATTAGTATGACTATAGTCCTAGACCTGAAGTTACCATAGTTCCCTACATAAGGAGTTACGTACTTTGGCTTCGTCAAACGTCACCCGTAACTGGGTGGACTATAAAGGCGATTACTGGGTATGTAACAAATTATGCGGAGGAATGTGAGTGATGTAGATGGGATCTATCCCTCCTATATGACGGGAGAGATATCATAGTCTTGATAGAGTGAGATCACTAAGTGCATGACCATGCCCAAATAAGGCAATATGAGATATTGAGCTTATTTGATTATAGTGAGTCTACTTGGAGTTCAAGACACATAGATTGATTGGAGGATGACACGGTCTATGCCTCATGAAAGATCAATCTAGATATCGAGGATAGAAGGACGTTGTCACATATTGTGATGGTCACAATTATTAGTCACAATGGTGATGTTGGATCTCGACATTCTTGTAACTTGGGTAGCAATGATGTGTTGCTAGATACCTCTCATTGCTTATGTCCTTAAATAGGTTTAAGGGCATTGCCAATGTTACAAGAACCTATAGGGTCACACACATAGAGCAATAGATGGAGAATAAGTCCATATGATGGACCGAGAGTAATGAAGTCAAAGTTTGACTTTGGCTAAATATGGAAAGTCCATAAAAGGCAAGTTTGACTTGACTCAAATTAGACAACTTGAGTTGGACTCGAGTTTGATCCAAGTGTTGGATGAATCTAATCATGGGAGAATAATGAAGTCAAAGTTTGACTTTGGCTAAATATGGAAAGTCCATAAAAGGCAAGTTTGACTTGACTCAAATTAGACAACTTGAGTTGGACTCGAGTTTGATCCAAGTGTTGGATGAATCTAATCATGGGAGAATAATGAAGTCAAAGTTTGACTTTGGCTAAATATGGAAAGTCCATAAGAGGCAAGTTTGACTTGACTCAAGCCACATCACCTTGACTTGACCAAGTGATGACTTGGCATCATCATCAAGGCTAAGTAACCTCCCCATTTGAATTTTGAATTCAAATAAGGGGGTTACCAAAGGTGGTGGCCGGCCACTTAATGGCCAATAATGGCAATTAAGTGGCCTGCCACTTATACACACAAAATGAGGTTTTTGTGGGTGATTGATTTTTCTCCCAACTTGGTTTTTGGGTTTTTTTTGCTCTCCCTCTCCTCTCATCTTGCCGAGACCCCAAGCAAGTGCTAGCACACTTTTGGGCTCTCCTCTCCACTCTCTTGCTTGTGTGGATACTTCTAGAGGGTTGCTACTTTGCATCCTTGAGATCCGACACCAACCGAGGAGCGAGCGGGAATTACGGGGCACGCATCGAAGGTAGTTCTTCTCTTCTCTAATAGATCTAGGTTGTAGATCGGTTTTGAAGCATGTAAACGAGCACTCGTAAATTTTTGAAATGGTTTTCTTCGCTCGGATCCTTTCTATTGGGGCTTTCGGGGTTTCCGCGACACGAAAAAGCGGTTTTCGCGGCCCGAAAACCCCTACAGGATTAGCTACCTCGCATCCTACATAGGGGTATGTGCGCAAAAGAAAGAATGGGTATAAAGCCGGGGACCCCAAAGAAGATGATGTATATGATTTTAAAGTATGATTTAGTATGTTTTCCAAAGAGCATCCTAATGTTTTGAAATGCACATGTTCTATGTTTATATGTCTTCATGTATCTTATGTGCCTTATGAATTTTATGCTATCCATGAAATGCTATATGTTTTAAAATGCATGCGATGTACGGATTTAGTGAGTAGGAAAGAGCTTACTAAGTTTTATACTTATAGTTTGGTTGCTTATGTTGCAGATCAACATAGAAATTTCTAAAGAAAGGGAAGCTGCAGGAAGGGCTAATGTGTGTGGTGGTGACTTGACTGATCGATCCACTTTAGTGCTATCTATAGACTTAGTTCTTATTTCTAATAAGACATATGTTGCTACTTTATGCATGATACTTGCTAGTTCTTTTGGAGTCTATTTGAGTATGGATGCTATTAGATGTTATATGACGTTATCACTTCCTTATCGTTGCATATGCTTTTAGTTATGTTTCATTTCCGCTGCAAATGTTAGATTCATACGCAATGATATAAGTAAGTAAGGGGAAAAAAGGTTAAAGGTAACGCCGCCGCCTAACGGTAAGGGGCGGGCGTTACAATTTTCCCAACTTTTGGGATATGCCTCTAAGTTTCTCAATTCAATTGAGGTGACTTAGTTAAGTCTCACCCAAAGTTCGATAACGGGACATCACAATTGTCCTCTCGCACCCTACCAAGATAAAATGCTTGCTTTGCTTTGGCAAACCCAACAACAAATGATTGAGGTAGTTTATGAGTACCGAACCTTGGTAGGCATATTGAGTTGACTTAATTAAGATAAACATCTAAGCATGCATCATATACACACACATAGCATATATCAATATATAAGCAAGAAAATGTGACATGGTTATGGCCTGTATTCTACGATCTTCTCAAGCCAATGAGAAGATCGATGGTCAACCTAGGGATAACATCTTCTCCAAGAGCATCCTTCGGTCATCATGTGTGGTTGGCATCCTTCTTATAACTTCATTCTTCAATGGACACTCCATTACTCCTTTTGTACATTACAATGTAGAAAAACCCGAGTTACATTCGAGTCTAAATCTAATTTTACAATTAAGAAGAATATAGACAAGGCACGACACGGAGGCCGTATTATGAATTACAACATGCACGCACACACACATACATCCAATCACATTGGGGTTAAGGTCATAACCATTCATCATGTCAACAATCATACACAATAGATTTAGGACATTGATTTTATTATGAGTGCAAAAACAAAATCTTTCGCTTGAGCAGAAACTCACGACATATAGTTCGGACTCCCCTTTCCCGAGACACTCTCGGGGTTTCCTTTCCCGGGACAACCCGAGCGTCAGTCTTCCCGAGTGGCCTCGGGAAGCATCAGCTTGGTATGACCATAGTGGTCTGCCTTCCCGAGTGGGAGGTCGGGAGCCCTACTTCTATATCATACAGTTATATGCAACTCAAAATAAATCTTGTCCTACTTCTATATCACATATAAAAGTACAAAAACTTTGTACGATCTTTCGCAAGTGGCTCTGATACCACTGTTGGGTTCTCCCGGCACAAAAACATAAAAACGCAGCAGAAACATGAACCCTCGAGCGATCCATACGAAAGAAAACTCGTACAATGTTCATCTATCTAATAGATCTATCTACAGTGTATACCTTTGAAGCGTGCCCTTTGCATATCCCGCTCGTCCAAGGTGCACCGGATCTCTTGCACGTTAAAGTCTCCGTGCCTTTATTCCTATCCACACGGACACAATCTCTCAACTTCGGGAGAGCTACCTTAGTTGTGCTAGCAACTTGAGGTAGCTCGCAGAACACCAAGAACCCTACAGTAGGGTTTCGGCCAAAAGAGGAAGATGAGGGAGGGAAGAAGAAAGGGAAGAAGGAGAGAGTCATCCAAAGTCACAAGGCCCTCTTTTATACTCATCCCATGAATATAAAGAGGTTTGTGTCTCTTTGGCTTCCATCACTAATACCAATAAAGAGCACATCTTTTCATGTGGCTCTTTATCATTTCCCATGCAAGAAAAGAATCTTTTCTTTTCCCTTCATTAAACACTTTAATAAATTTCCCTTGTAATCCCGACCGGGCCACTCGGGCCTCCGACTAGGTCTCTCGGCCAAGTCTCCCGAGTACCGAGCTCCCGACCCAGTCTACCAAGCTCCGACCAAGTCTGCCGAGCTCCGACCCAATCTGTTGAACTCTGACCCGGTCTACCGAGCTCCCAACCTAGTCTGCCGAGTGCCGAGCTCCCGACTCAGTCTGCCAAGCTCCAAGCTCAGTCTGCCGAGTGCCGAGCTCCCGACTCAGTCTGCCGAGCTCCTACCTCAGTCTGCCAAGTGCCGAGCTCCCGACTCAGTCTGCCGAGCTCCCAGCTCAGTCTGCCAAGTGCCGAGCTCCCGACTCACGCTCCCGAGTTCCCAACTCGAGCTCCCAAACTGACCTCTCGAGTTCCTAACTCGGGCTCAGATCTCCCGAGTTCCTAACTCGGGCTCAGATCTCCCGAGTTCCCAACTCGGGCTCCCGAAGCATCATGTCCTTAGTGTGTGACCCAATAGGTTCTTGCGACATTGGCAATGCGCCTAAACCCTTTAGACACATAAGCAATGAGCGTCATCTAGCAATGCATCATTGTTACCCAAGTAACAAGAAAAGTCGAGATCCGACTAAACCTCCGTGACTATGATAATGAATGACCTTGTCCTTCTATCCTTGATATCTAGATTGACCAATGAGGCATAGACCATGTCATCCTCAATCAATCTTGTGTTTCTTGATCTTCAAGTAGACTCACTCAAACAAATGAGTTCAATATCTCATATTGACTCATTTGAGCAAGGTCATGTGTTTTAGTAGTTCTACTCGATCAAGGGGCCCACAAATATCACTCCCGTCATATGGGAGGGATAGATCCCATCTACATCACTCACATCCCTCCGTATAATTCATTACATACCCAGTGATCGCCTTTATAGTCCACCCTGTTACGGGTGACGTTTGACGATACCAAAGTACATAACGTCTTATGTAGAGAACCATAGTGACTTCAGGTCTAAGGACTATTCATACTAATAGTCACATGAAAAAGTTTATGATACTCATATGACAATCTATGAAACTTTCTCATGGCGGGTCAATTCAGTACACATTCTCCAATGTATACCCATGTGTCAACTTGATATCACATATCCATGACTTGTGAGCTCAAGTCATCAGTTGACCTACATGCTAGTCTCCATGCATTAATATTGTCCTTGAATATTAATACTTGACTAGGAATGGTTTAGAGTAGTGTTCTCTACATCATCTCATTATCGATTCAACCAATCAATATAATATAGATAAGAACCTACTACCCAAGGGCATTATTATACTTAGTTATTTGGCACAAATACAAAGTAAGTATAATAACCATGTCTTTATTAATGATAGAATATGATATAAAATGTCCCTAGTCAATCATCATATAATTGACTCTAAGGCTCGTACTAACAAGGTCGTGGATCAGTCACCGGACCGATCCATCCCTTTGTTGAGCTTTCTCCAACTACCGCAGGCAAACCCCCCTGATCGGTCACCAGACAGATCAGGTTGTGCCCTGATCGGTCTGGTGACCGATCAGGTCACTGCCTGACCGATCAGGATCCATCCTGATCAGTCAGGAGAGGGAATCTCGCGGCAATTTGATCGGTCCAGCAGACCGATCAAGAGTTTCTTCAAAACCCTCCTGACCACTCTCTGATCGTTCACCAGAACGATCAGAAGCCAAACAGAATCCAAACAAAATGCTTCTGTTCTCTCCCTGATCGTTCGCCAGACCGATCAGACTCCTCTGGATCGGTCACCAGACCGATCCACAACAGGGAGCTCGTGCCAACTCCCTGATCGCTCTCCAGACCGATCCAGCCTCAACCAATTCAACCCTAAGTCAAGAGAACGGGCTACCTAGCCTTCTATGACTCGTGCTCAGTCCCCTAGACCAAGACTCAGTGCCTAGCTTCACTCACCGGGACTTCATTCAACCTAGCTTCACTCATTAGGACCTGGCTTCACTCACCAGGATTTCGGTCACCCGGCTTCACTCATCGGGATTTCATTCAACCTAGCTTCACTCACTAGGACCTGGCTTCACTCGCCAGGGTTTCGGTCACCCCGCTTCACTTACCGGGACCCGGCTTCACTTACCGGGACCCGGCTTCACTCACCGGGATTTCAGTCACCTGGCTTCACTCACCAGGATCCGGCTTCACTCACCGGGGTTTCCTTCACCTGGCTTCACTCACCAGGACCCGCCTTCACTCACCGGGATTTCAATCACTTGGCTTCACTCATCAGGACCCGGCTTCACTCACTGGGGTTTCCTTCACCTGGCTTCACTCACCAGGACCTGGTTTCACTCACCGGGATTTCATTCACCTGGCTTCACTCACCAGGACCCGGCTTCACTCACCGGCGTTTCCTTCACCTGGCTTCACTCAGCAGGACCCGGCTTCACTCACTAGGATTTCATGCCCAGTCCCCGACCAGGACTTAATCCGAATTCACTCAACCAAACTTAAATCGGTGTCAACACCAAAACAACAATCGGGCAGACTGCATCAACACTTAACACCATAACACCGGTTAAGTTCTACCCAACTTAACACCATACTTCTTTCCCCTTAAAGGATTGCCCCAAGCAACCTTATCCCTAGTGTCAACAAAAACTCAACAAAAACTTGAAAAATCTAAGAGTTTGCAAGCACATTTGCTAGGATATACCCTATCCTAGAAAAATATGTTTTCATGAAGAATACAAATGCGCTTGACTTTTGGTACATCCTTTATTGTCCTAAAAAGTTTGGCATTTGGTATCAACTTTCAAATCTATCTATAACTCCATGTGTTTGCCAAGGCTAACCATTATAATTTGACACATGAGATCGTCCTCACTACTTTCCTTTTTCTTATGCATTCTTAATATGATAAAAAAAACCCCTTCTTCTTATCTCTTAACCCTAGATAAATATCCACTTATCAATCTTCCTTGAATTCCATGATATCTATATAACCTCATTTCATATAATCGCCATTCAATCATGAGGCAAACCTTTATTCAAGAAGCATAAACAAGAATTTTAATTTTAAGGTCATATCCTATCATCCAATATACCTCTTCTGTCTAACCCTTATGGATCAGTCGACTGCCCCAGGGGCAGTTGAGTACCAAAACTTACAGAATGTTTCTGGGCTGAGATCAGTCGACTGCCCCCCAGGGCAGTCGACTGATACCTGAATTTTAGGTTTTCAGTCCAATTTCAGAAATGCCTAAATAATTTCACAAATCTCCAAAAAATTTGAAATTTCGTGGAGAGATTTGTGGAACCTATGTCTACTTGGAAAAAATATGTTTCCAAACGAATGTACTCTAAATCCCAAAATTGATACGAAACTCAACTTCTCCTAAATTGTATCATTTAAACTTCTCCCAAAAGTCCTAATTGTGGTCTTTCCTTGATATATCTTCTAATACCTGGCCATGATACATTTTTAGCACTGAATTATATGATATTTACCCATTAAACCTTAATTTTATCAAATATACTCCTATTTTCATCCTTTTCTCCATAATTCTCCTTTTAATGTGTCAATTCTCTAGGATTAAGACTTACCCTAGTCTTCCAACCCTTTTGGCACATTTCCTAGCCCACTTGGACTTCCTAGAAAGACCATCTCTTGAGATCCATTTACCATGGACCCCAAAGGCTCCTAGAGCTCTCCCTTGAGCTCTTAGCCTTAGCCACCTCCCTAGGTGACTCAATCCACACTAGACCACACCGGTGAGCCCCCGATGATTCTTGGCCTACAAACCTAACCTTCTTAACCTTAGACACCTTGTCCTTGGTTTAGTCATTCATTTTACCTTTTGATGACATTCCCTTGCCATCATTGGACTTCTTCTTCTTGTCATAATTGTATGTCTCCCCAGCATACTTATTTTTGTTGGCATTGGAGACTCTAGACTGGTATCCCAAACCCGATCTATCATAGTTGGGTTTTAAACTACCCAACACCATATCTAAACCCTTAGATCCAACCTTGAATCTTTCTAAGGTCTTTTCTAATATATCAAGTCTTGCCCTCAAGGCGTAATTTTCCCTTTCCAAGTTTCTAACCTTAGTGTCCATATGTCCACTTTGGGCATTCCTAGACCTATCCACTTTTCTAGGCATATGTCTCCCCTTCTTGGGATTAATGCCTTGATCCTTAGGTTCTAAGGTCTTGGATTTTTCATGATGCATGATTTTCTTAGGGTTTTGACCTACCTTGTTAGCCCTATTCCTATCATTATACTCAAGAGCATGATTATGCACAAGTAAATAATTTTCATTAATTCTGGCATGCATAGAGAGATAATTTACACTATTTTTTATATGCATAGAGGAACTTAAATTTGAATTGCATTTTAATCTAAAGTTAGGGATTACCTCCCTTACCTTTGTAGTTCTCCCTTGTTGTAAGCTTCTTTTCTTTCTCTCCTCCTTCTCCCATCTTCTCAATTTCTCCATCTTCTTTAGTTCTCCTTTCCTTGGACACTTGGTATGATAGTGCCCTAGCTCTCCACATATGAAGCATCTAATTCTCTTCTTTTTAGCTTGGGCTTCTTCATCCTTACACCCCATGTTAGATTTAGAAGGAATTGAAATTGGTTTAGGGGTTACCTCCTTTTTCTTTCCCTTTGGACACTTATCTTTGTAGTGTCTCTTTTCATTGCAACCAAAGCATATAATGTGATCTTTGATTCTCGCTTTGGTGGAGGTAGGATCTTTTCTTTGCTCTTGTATTGATGAGGGTCTCTCCTCCCCCTCAATTTTTGAACTTGACACCTCCTCTTCTTCTCTTGATGAGGCGGTGACCTCTTCTATCTTTCTCTCACTTGAAGATGTAGATGATTCAATTCTCTCCTCTTCTTGAATCATGGAGCTTACTTCATTGAATTCTTCTATTAATTGAGCTTGGATGGTGTTCTTAAGAAAATCTTTTATCTTGTTCCACAATTCATGTGCATTTTCATATGCTCCTACACTATTCAAAACATTGTTAGATAAAATATTAAACAATACATCAATTACCTTCTTATTTGCCTTGGATTGATTTTGTTGCTCTTGATTCCAATATCTTGGTCTAAGCTTCTTCCCGTGCTTATCCTTTGGAATCTCGAAGGGCTCTTCAAGTGCAATCCTAAGGTCCCACTCCATTCTGAACCATGTTTCTATCCTTGTTTTTCAATATCTGAAATCTTCATGGTCGTAGGGGGTGGAGTGTAGATGTCGTCTCCTAGCTTATCTTCCATTGTTCTTCCATCTAACTTTTGCTCCTTTGGCGGTTAGTCCAATCAAGAGCGAACCTCGCTCTGATACCACTTGTTAGATCGTTGATGGTTGCTAGAGGGGGGTGAATAGCAATTCTTGACTTTCTTCTACCTACGTTGTTAGTTGCACAAGCGGAAATACAAACAAAACAATAAACAATAAGAAAGCAATGCTAACAAGAACGATTTACTTGGTATCCACCCCTAAAGGTGACTAATCCAAGAATCCTTTGGTGGATCACTCCCCGGATAACCTCAGGCTAGCCCTTGTCGCTCCTTGTGGGTGGAGAAACCTCACCACAACATTTCGACAATATCTGAGTACCAAGACTACTATTTGGCCTTTAACCAAGACCAAATTCGTCAAAACTTTCAGTCAACACGAAGTCCTCTTAAATAGGACTAAGGTTGAAACCCTCGCCACCAGTCGACTGCTCCCATGGTAGTTGACTGGTGCCAGCCAAACAGCAGTCCAATGGCTCGCTGTAATGGCTAGTTTTTGACTTTACCAGTTGACTACTCCCAGGGCAGTCGACTGGTCCACTCACACACCTAAGATTTCCCTTCCCGAGTACACTTCTCTCAGCACTCGAACCCTAGGATTTTCCGAGTACAATCACTCAGCACTCGTACCCTCACGACTCAGCTGATTCCTCACCAGCAGCCTCGACTATTGCCTTCGCGCCCTCTTCATCTTCAACTCCCGTCCCTCGGATGCTCACAAGCTCCAGCTTGCCTCCATGCCATCCTTCACACATGCCTCGAAGTCTGCACCCCTCAGCTCATCGTCCCTACTATACCAAGGTCCCTCGGGTGCACACAAGCCTCCAACTTGTCTCCATGCCACCCTTCACCGTACCGAAGCCATCCAGCCAAGTCAATATGTGTAACCTGCACACTCACATACACATATGAAATACACAATGGTAAACCTAACTTAAACCCTTTGCCCAAACATCAAAACACAAGATCACTCCGGACCTTAGATTGTCTCAACACTCAGTGCAGAGTGGTCCTCCCGGTCGGGGATTCCCGGTCGGGTGTTCTATCGTGCACCCTGGGTCGGGCACCTGGGGATCGATTCTAAAAGCGGGAGCAGTAGAGAAGCCTAGCTTATCTGACCGACCATCTTTACTCGCCTGGTCGGGATCTGGTAAACCTGTAGTCGCCCGATCGGGTGACCCCAAGTGATCGAATGGCCTCATCAGCAATAAGATTTCCTAAATCACCCCATTATGAGGAAAAAAACTTCTGACATAATCATAACTTGTCAGAGTAACAGGCATTAATGAGGGTAGAATTGATATCTTGACGGACATTTAAGTGGCTATGGCAGACTCACAGACTGACTAAAGCTGCCAGAAAGTCAGACTATCAGCTAGTCAGTTTTTAATGAGAAAAGATTGTCGACAAGACAGGAGGCCTCCTCTTCCCCTATATAAAGCCCCCTGGTCCTTCAGAAAAGCGATCCCGACAATTGAAATCTCTTCTCCACCTTGTGCTCTTGTTTTTAGTCCGACCCGAGCCACTTGTGTCCCACTAGCTCTCGAGACCGACCCCGGCTCACACGCTATCGCGATCAAGATCATCTTGATCAGACTAAATCATCTGAGTGAGAACCTTCTTCACTTATCGACAGGATCAAAAAAAACTTTTCTAATAGAGAATTCTCGACCCTTTGTCTTCTCCCTTCTCGGTGCCTAACCACTAGGATTTTCAAGGAGTAGGCACACCGTGTACCTAAAAACAAAAATGACTATTTCTCAACTCGTACTCCCTTTGTATGAATGATAAAAACTAAAATGATTTTTTGTGAACCGAGAGGCTTAATAGCTCCACTAAAATGAAATATCTTTATGCAAAAACAGAAGAATGATGACAGCAAAATGGCCAATATGCAAAACAGAAAGATGACAGCTTAGAATAAATACACACAACTTTTAAATAAAAATTTGGTTATTTTTTTTTCAGTAATTGACTTGGGAGGATCGCAAAATTTGACTTTATTTGCTTCGACGTGATGAAAACAAAATATAATTCCCACCGCATAATTTTGTTAAGAAAATCACGACGAAATTATATATTATCGGAATATCGGAAAATGTTTGGAATTGCTTAAAATCATACGACTGTCTGATTTAGAAATTCTTAATCGAACGGCATGTTTGAATGGGTCAGGGCATCGTGTCGAGGCCGTCGTGGAAGTGCTTCTCGAACATCGCCATCTCCGCCTTGGGTTTTACCAATCCGATCTCCACGCCGCCTTCCTCCTCCCGGTTCTCCGCTACCGCCATCGCGCCGGTCTTCGCGATCGACGTTATCTCCACTTTCTTCGGCCTCCCCCATCCGAAATCCACCTCGTACACCTTAAAGGTCGGCGATCCGGCGACGCTGAAGATGTCCGCTTCGCCCAGAGTCTTGCTCAACTCCGGCCACTTCTGGACGTCCTTAAAAGGTTCCTCTTTGAACGCCTCAATCGCTTCCCCGATCAGCCTCGCCGCCGTCAATACTTCGTTTTCCTTGGTGAGTTCACCGGCCTTTGTCTCCGTGATGGCGCCGCTGATGCAGTTACCGAAGTACGGCGCCGGGATCGGCGGCTTCAGCCTCGCTCTGAGGTCGCCGGCGAATCCCATTAAGACGCGCTTGTCGTTTGATTCCGGCAGCCGTGCTTTGACGTGGCAAACCCACACGTAGGCGAAGGCCACGACGAGGGTGGAGCAGCGAAAAGAAAGCTCGCCGCTTTGAGTCACTAACCTTTTTAATTTCTGGATCTGATTTTTTCCGATGGTGAAGGTTTCGAGGACGGCGTCCGGCGGCGCTTTCTGGTGCATCATCGTCTGGACGGATTCTCCCTTCACCATTCCATTGTAGAAGAAAGAGTAGAGATCGTCGGGATCTGAAATCATACTCCTGTCGATCAATGGCGGCGGCGCCTCTCCGGCCCCTGCGCACGCGGTGGCCCACGCGGACAAGAACCGAATCGTGCTCGAGCCGTCGCATGCGGCGTGGTGCACGGTGATGCCGATCGCGATGCCGCGCTCCGGGAAGAGCGTCGCCTGCACAGCCAGCAGCCGGAGCCCGTCGCCGTCAGTGCTGGACTGCGGAAGCTCGGGGAGCAGGGGAAGAAGGTCGTTAAAGGGGCGGGGGTGGTCGCCGGAGAGATAGTCGAAGTCGCCGCTGTACTCGGCGACGGTGAATGGAACTGAATCGCCGTCGGCGTAGTGGAGCTCGTAGCCGTCGGCGCGGGCGGCGGAGTGGCGGATCTTGCCGGCGAGGGGGTAGAAGTTGCGGAGAGCGACGGAGAGGGAGGACTGGAGAGCGGGGACTACGGAGTGGACGAAGTGGGAGGCGGAGACCGCGAGGGGGTAGAAGAAGACGCGTTCTACCGACCCGGCTCCCAGCCAAAGCAAGTCGAGGTAGGTGAGGGACAAGGTGGAGTCCCCTACTGTTCCTGGCGGCGGAGAGACTTGGTAAGTGCTGATAACTCGGAGCTCCGGCGATGGGATCCGAGACATGTCGACTTCGGTGCCCGCGAACTCTTCCGACATGAGAATCCAGACGAAGAAGATGATAAGAATGGAGAGCACGACTTGATGTTCTCGAAGACTAATAACTAATTTATTCTGTAAAAGGAACTACAAGAGACGTTAAATAATAAAACAGACGGAAAGGATGAATTATTTTTAATGATGAATTCATAAGTCGTCGTCAGCTGCGAATGCTGACGAATTATTTTAGAGGATCGGTGAAAATTTTCTCATGGGATCATAAAATTAATCATCCGATTTAATTTGCCAATATTTGATATCAATTAAAAAAATATCCAAACTGATTATAACAAAGATCATGCATTCATATGAGTATATAATTTATTTTTTAGTGATTTCAAGGAGTGAAATCTATTTTTTTACTCAATTTTATTTTTTTGAAAAAAAATATAATATAATATAAAAAATGGCACACAAAGCACAGCCTTAAATTTCTAACCCGATGTTAATAAAAATATCCCTAATAATTAATTTGTATCAGAAAAAAACAAAGACCACATTGAATGAAGCAACCCAATAAGATGAGTGGTTTAGTGGGCCCATTTTCCATATGGGCGTCATGTAAGGAAAAAAACTTGTGGTCCGCGTAAACCCTTAAAAGTTCAATAATTTTCTAGGAATTAAGACAACTCCGTAAAGTAAAATTTTTACATGCCCCATTTCAACTGTAAATATCCCGGAATAAGGCAGTGTTTGAGAGCTTCTGTTTTCACTTTTTAAATTTTAGATACATAAAAATATTTTTAAATATTTTTAAATATTAAATTTTATTTTAATTTCTACCATTTTTATTAAAAACTGAAAGTAATAATTTGATTTTTTTTTACTTTTATTATTATTATTATTATTATTATTTGTTTTCTTATGATCACGAATAAAAAGTTAACATTTATACAGTTAATAAATTTATCATTTTACATAATTATCATCATAATTTTAAATAAAATTTTATATTTTTATACATATTTTTATAATTTTTTCATTTTTATATTTTTATATTTATTAATTTTATATTTTTTAAAACATATATATTATTTAAAAAATTAATTTTGATATAATATTTAAAATATAATAATAAACATATAAAATGGATGGTGTATTAAAATTATATTTAGACAAAAATATTTTAAAAAATTAATTTATATGGTTTAAGGATATTATTGTCATTTAACTAAAAATTAAGTTTAAAAGTAATTATTCATTAAACACTCAAACTTTACCTTGTATTAACTTTTGGCTTCTATTTCCAAACACTCCATGCTTTAGCTTCTCACTGACTTCGAAATAATCTATATAAGAATCAATTTTGAAGAAACAAAAGCTCTCTCAAACACTCCTTAATTTTAATATGGTCAAGCGAGTCAAGATAGATCATATTAGTTTGATACATGTATCTATGTGTGCAGAAGCTTAAAGGACAGAAAATCGAGCGGAAAACGCAGCAAGCGAGAATAATAACATGGAAAAAGAGCCGACGAGCTCGGTGCATTTGAGGGACACATAATCCGTGGAAGAGTACACCGGCAGACGAGAAGGGCATGTGTGATATCTGAGGGACAAGAAGTCGCACTACAAGAAAATAAGACTTGAGAGACGAAAAAATCTATCTCCGAAAGTCATATTCCATCTCTAAAGAATACTTGAGACGGAATATTTTGTCTCAAAAATTTATTAGTGAAAGTTTCATGGCTAAATTTGAGACAGAAATATTCTATCTCTAATTTCAAAAATAGACTGAATAATTGTTTATAAATCTATTTACAATTTAACCAAATAAAATTAATTTCTAAAACTAATTTCATTTATAAATTTATTTATAATTCTGTTTATAAATTTGTACATAAATTCTATTTTAATTAAATCCATCTTTAATTTATCTCAAATAACATATTAAATATTATATTAATCCATTTATAAATCCGTACAAAATTAAAGAGACGTAAAGGATGAATTATTTTTAATGTTGAATTCATAAGTCGTCAGCGGCGAATTTTTTCTCACGGGATCCGCTACAAGCTAAGCTATACCATGTAGGAGTTTTGTGGAGTAGGCACACCGTGTGCAGAATTTTTTTGTCTTTCTCCCCTCGTGTGGTCATTTTTCTTTTTGATTTTTTCTCTGTAGGTTTTTTTTGCTATTGTTGTGATACGATTATAACAAATAGTATTAAAGTCAAGACATCTAGAATAAGATCTTTTTTTTTTTTTTTTTTTATTAACAATATTATAATTATGAATAAGAATTGTTTGATTATTGAGATTCTTTTTCTTTATAAAATTTAGATTTATGATAAAATTCGATATTTTAAATTTTGTGATCAAATCGGTTCTTAGATTTACCTGATTCATTTCGACGAAACTGAAAATTTTTAGATTGTGATAGAGAAGGATTAAGATCTACTAGGTGAAAAAAAAATCCTAAAGCGATGGAAAGGTCATATTAGGAGGAACTATAGGCGAAAGTGGTGGTGACGATTAAACTTTATTTAACAGATGACGTGATGTATCATGTTATGGACGAGGAATTACCAGTGGCAATTTGACAGAAATTAAAAAGTTGTTACATGTACAAATCGTTGACGAACAAGCTTTATTTTAAATAAAAGTTGTTTAGGCTTAAGATGACAAGGGCATATATCTGAGTCAACACATCAATATTTTCAATCAAATCGTAAGTGATTTGAAATAGATTGATGAAGATCGAAGATGAAGACAATTAAGGCACTGATGTTATTGAATTCTTTACCGTCATGTCCTACATACAAGAATTTGGATACGACTCTTATATGGGGAAAGGAAAACTCTCAAGCTAGAGGAAGTCACGAGTGCTCTTTTGGGATTTCATCAGCGGAAGAAAACTAGTGATGAGACATCTCAAGGTGAAGGGCTCATGGTGAGAGGTAAAAAAATATGGTAGGAGCAAGACTCATTATGGGTTGGGCAACGATAATAAGGTCCGATCAAATCAAGAAAGAAGAAAATGATCATGTTCTACAAGTGTGAGGCAAAAGGTCAAATCAAAAGAGATTGTCAAGAGAGTAAGAAAATCAATACAGAGAGTAAAGATGATTTATTGAAGTCTGCAAACATAGTGGAAGAAAAAAATAAGAGAGTAATGGTGATATGCTTTCAATTTCGTCAAGTTCAAAGCAATTAATAGATTCTTTGATCTTTGGATTCAACATATCTTATCATACAATGCCTAACAAGGTTTGTTTCGACACCTACAAATTTGTGAATTTTGGTTCTATTCTGATGGGTAATGATGCATCCTGCATAGTTATTGGAATAGGGAATGTCATAATCAAGATATTTGACAATGTGATCGGAACGTTGAGTAATGTAAGACATGTACTAGATATGAGGAAAACTGCTAGTAGGAGCCCTAGAGCCAATTATATGATGATTGACTGGAGGCTTTTTGTATCATATACTATCATTAATAAAGACATGTTTGGTTATTATACTTACTTTATACTTGTGCCAAATAACTAAGTATAATAATGTCCTTGAGTAGTAGGTTCTTATCTACATTATATCGATTGGTTGAATTGATAGTGAGATAATGTAGAGAACACTACACTAAATCATTCCTAGTCAAGCATTAATATTCAAGGATAATATTAATGTATGGAGACTAGCATGTAAGTCAATTGATGACTTGAGCTCACAAGTCATAGATATGTGATATCAAGTTGACACATAGATATACATTAGAGAATGTGTACTGAATTGACCCGCCATGAGAAAGTTTCATAAATTGTCATATGAGTGTCATAAACTTTCTCATGTGACTATTAGTATGAATAGTCCTTAGACTTGAAGTCACTATGGTTCCCTGCATTAGGAGTTATGTACTTTCGTATCGTCAAACGTCACCCATAACAGGGTGGACTATAAAAGTGATCACTGGATATATAATAAATTATGTAGAGGGATGTGAGAAATGTAGATGGGATCTATCCCTCCCATATGATGGGAGTGATATCTGTGGGTCCCTTGATCGAGTAAGACTACTAAAACGCATGGTCATGCTCAAATGAGTCAGTATGAGATATTGAGCTCATTTGTTTGAGTGAGTCTACTCGGGGATCAAGAAACACAAAGATTGATCGAGGATGGCACGGTCTATGCCTCATTGGTCAATCTAGATGTCGAGGATGGAAGGACAAGGTCATACATTATCATAGTCACAAGATTAAGTCAGATCTCAACTTTTCTTGTTACTTGGGAAGCAATGATGCATTGCTAGATGTCGCTCATTGTTTATGTGTCTAAAGCAATTTAGGCACATTGCCAACGTGATGATAACATATTGGGTCACACACTAAGGACACGATGCTTCGGGAGCTCGGGCTGGGAGCTCGGGAGACTCGGGTCAGGAGCTCGGGTCGAGAGCTCGGGCTAGGAGTTCGGAGGACTTGGTCGGGAGCTCGGGCTGGGAGCTCGTGAGACTCGGGTCGGGAGCTCGGGTCGGGAGCTCGGAGGACTTGGTCGGAAGCTCGGGCTGGGAGCTCGGGAGACTTGGTCGGGAGCCCTGGACGGGAGCTTGGGAGCCCTGGTCGAGAACTTTTGAAATATTAATTCATTAAAGTGTTTAATGAGTTAATAATAAAGGAAAAAAATCTCTCTTCATTGAATGAAGAGAATATGAAGAGTCACATGAGAAGATGTGCTCTTTATTGACTTTAATGAAGGGAAGTCAAAGAGACAAAAACCTCTTCATATTCATGGGATGAGTATAAAAGAGGGTCTAGTCATTTTGAATGATGAGTGAGTTTTCCCTTCTTCCCTTCCTCTCTTCTTCCTCTTCTCCCTCTTAGCCAAAACCCTTTTTGGGTTCTTGGTGGTCTTGTGAACTACCTCATGTTGCTAGCACAACTAAGGTAGTTCTTCCCAAGTTGAGAAATTGTGTCTGTGTGGATACGCATAGAGGCACGGAAGCTTGAACGTGCAAGAGATCCGGCAGCATTTGGACGAGCGGGATAAACGTAAGGGCACGCTCCAAAGGTATACACTTTAGATAGATCTATTAGATAGATGAACTTCGTATGAGTTTTCTTCCGCATGGATCGCTCGAGGATCTTATTTCCGCTGCGTTTTGTGTTTATGTCGCCGGGAGATCCCAACAAAAACCTGATATTATTGGGCACACTGGATAATAACGATTGTTTTTACAATTCTGCAAGTGGAGTAATGGAAGTCAACAAAGGTGCTTTGACAGAATGAAATGATAGAAACTAGTAGGCAACATCTAGAAGTTATTGAGTATAATTGTAGGTGGAACTGTCGTTGTGGAATTTGAATCAGATAAAACATTCTTATGACATTGCGGCTAGGTCATATGAGTGAGTATGGGGTGCTAGAACTTTATAAAAAAAATTATTGAAGAGTATCAAGACATGCAAACTCGAGTTTTGCAAGGATTGAGCTCCTAGAAAATAAAGCAGAGTGCAGTTTAAGATAGTCACACACGAGATAGAGGGAATTCTGGACTATGTTCATATGAATCTCTAGGGACTAGCCAGTGTAGCTTCACATGGTTGACACTTATATTTTACGAGTTTCATTGTCGACTGCTCACAGAAAGTCTGGGTGTGTTTCATAAGTCATAAGCCAGAAACTTTTTCAAAGTTCAAGATGTGAAAAACTAAAGTAAAAAATCAAACTAGAAGGAAACTCAAATGTTTGAGATTGAACAATAACACTAAGTATACAGATTTGAAGTTCTAAGAATTTTATGAGCAACATGGTATCAAGAGACACTTCATAGTTCGCAGAACACCACACTAAAATGATATAGCGGAGAGGATGAACAAAACAATAATCGAAATAGCTCGATGTCTCAAGTTGAATGCAAGGCTTGCGAAGAACTTCTGGGCAGAGATAATAAATATGACATGCTTCTTGATTAATCAATCACTGAGGGCAACACCAAATGACAAAGTTTCAGAGGAGGAGTCGACATGAAATCCGGTTGATTACTCTAGTCTGAGAGTGTTTGGATGTCCAACCTACATGCACGTTTTTAGTGAAGACAAGTCAAAGTTGGATGTGAAGTCTAGGTAATGTATTTTTCTAAGTTATCAGAAAGAAGTGAAAGGCTTCAAACATTAGGATCCTAAGGCGAGCAAGATTGTGATCAACAGAGATACGGTATTTGATGGTATAACATACTTAGGAAGAAGAAAAACATATACCAAAAAACAACAACAACAAAGATGTTGTGCAAGTAAAGCTAGAAACCCATAATTCGATTGGTGGTAGCTCAAAGCCCATGGAACATTAGACTATAGCTAGAGATAACCTAGACGTACAATTAAACCACCTACTAGGTATGGTTTAATGGCTTGGTTTCTTATACACTTATCACTAGTAGAAGAGATCCTACAACTTTACATGAGGCAGCACACAGCTCAAAAAAAAGATAAGTGGATGAGTGATATGGCATATGAGATAGAGTGTCTGCATAAGAACTAAATATGAGATCTAGTGGAACTTCCTAAAGGGAGGATGCTATAAGATGCAAGTTGGTTTACAAGAAGAAAGAAGTCTTCTGAGAAAATGAGGAGCAAATGTTCAAGGCTCGGATAGTATTTACTCACAGAGGAATGAGATTGACTATGATGAAATATTTTCTCCAGTGATTAAACATAGATCTATCAAAATAGTGTTGGCTTTAGTAGCACATCATGATTTGTAGTTAGAGTAAATGGATGTGAAGATAGTATTTCTTCATGGTGATTTAGAGGAGCAAATTTACATGACACAACCAAAAGGTTTTAGTCAGCCCAAGCAGAAGCACTTGATCTGTAAATTGGAGAAATCACTTTATAGGTGCCTAAAGCAATCTCTAAGACAGTGGTACAAACGTTTTGACTCCTATATGTAGGGTTGAGCATTCGGTTAAAATTAAATCGAACTAAATTAATCGAAATTGAACAAATCAAATTTTTTCGACCAAACTGAATCGATTGAATTTTAGGGCAAAATCCAAATAGACTGAACCGATAAAATTTTGATTAATTTAATTTTGACTGAATTTGTTGAATATCAAAATTTTGAGGGCATAAATGCTAAAGCCCTAAATTAAGGGTGGAGTTGGAATTATTCGAACTTGGAGGGGCTTTTTGCAAAAAACCTAAAAATCATTATAAAACCCTAAAATCCCCTCTCCCCGTGGCAGTTGTGTTGAGGCAATCTGTGGTATGGAGTGACCAAGTGTTTTGATGTTTGGGCAAAGGGTTTAAGTTAGGTTTTTCTTGTGTTCTAATATGTGTATGTTGAGTGTGCAGGTTGTGCAGGTTTACACATATTGACTTGGTTGGACGGCCTCGGTACGGTGAAGGGTGGCATGGAGACAAGCTGGAGGCTTGTGTGCACCCGAGGGACCTTGGAGAGCAGGGACGATGAACTGAGAGGCACGGACTTCGAGGCATGCGTGAAGGATGGCATGGAGGTAAGCTGGAGGCTTGCGTGCATCCGAGGGACGGGAGCCGAAGATGAAGAGGGTGCGAAGGCAACAGTCGAGGCTGCTGATGAGGAGTCAGTCGGGTCGTGAGGGTACGAGTGCTATGTGATTGTACTCGGGAAATCCTAAGGTTTGAGTGCTGAGAGAAGTGTACTCGGAAAGAGAATCCCTAGGTGTGTGAGTGGGGCAATCAACTGATAAAACTCACAGAATGCTTTCAGGCCTAGACTAGTCGACTAGTAAATTGACAGTCGACTGGTAACCCCGAAAACTAGCCTTTGGGTTAGCCGTTGGCTAGCAATTAAGGCTAGACTAGTCGACTGGTAAATGGGCAGTCGACTAGTGGCGAGGGTTTCAGACTTTCTATTTAAGAGGACTTCGTCTTGGCTGAAAGGTTTGATAAATCTTATCTTGGTTAAAGGCAAGATAGTAATCTTTGTGCTCAGGTCTTCTTAAGGTGTTGTGAGGTTTCTCCACCCACAAGGAGCGATGAGGGCTAGCCGGAGGTTATCCGGGGAGTGATCCACCAACGGATTCTTAGATTAGTCACCCTTAGGGGTGGATACCAAGTAAATCAGGTTTATTAGCATTGTTCTTGTTGTTAGTTTATTGTTTTATTGTATTTTCGCTTGCGCAACTAACAACGTAGGAAGAAGAAGCTGAAAAATTGCTATTCACCCCCCTCTAGCAACGGGAACGATCTAACAAGTTGTTCCCGGATTCCTCTCTTTTCTGCCTCGATGTCGCCCGCAGCAAGCAAGCCGACGCGAGCGGTTCCCCGTCGCCACCGCCGCAAGCCCTAGTTTCTCTTCATCGCCATCACGCGAACGAGAAGCCGCGGAATCCACGCGACTCTTCTCCCTCGCGCAACAGCCAAGACGGCTGGTCCTCTCCGCCTTGACGAACCCGGAACCAGCCGCGCCGCCTTCCACCGGGTTTTGATCGCCGATTGCTGCATAAGTGTAGGTAAGGAATGGTTTAAATGGGGTTTCAAATTAGAAGGTAGATCGGTTTGGGGATTTTTTGCAGATCTTTGCCTTTGTGGTTACTGCCAATTTTCTTCATGTGAAAATATGGTTGTTCTATTTTAGGGTTTAGAAATATGGTTGTCTCCATTCTTATTGTTTTATGTGATTCATGGTTTGGGATGTTGGTACTGGAATTGGATTGTAGTTATAGTAGGATGGTTTGTTCTATTTTAGAACTTGATTTGTTGTTGTCAGTTAGGGGTATGGTGAGGTTGATGCTTTGATTCGGAATTGTTTGGGTGTGAATAAGCTTAAATTGTGTTGATCTCTTGAAATTGAAAGAGCTATTTTTGTTTAGGATTTTCTGTCGTGAGTTCCAGTTGGAGGTTTGGCAAGGTTTTGGAGATTGGCAGTAGGGTTTTCTTTTGTTTGGATCTCTTTGTTGTGTTGGGCAAAAATTGGCCTTGCTTATGCGTTGTTGATTTGCTTAGGGTTACATGATGGGTTAAATCAGGGACTAATCGAAGTAATTATTGATTAGGATTAATTAATGACTAAGTGGTTAGGATGTGCATGTCGAGGTTAATTGAGGGATTTCAACTTATTAACCTAACCTTTACAAATGGTGTTAAGAAGGAAATCATAGGTAGTTTAGATCTAATTAAGCAAACGGGTAATTACGGTTTGATCTTAAATATGTTTAGTAGTTAGTTCAGCTATTTTATGGATTGTATAAATAGTTTAACTCTAATCTTGATACAGGACCTTGATTTGGATTCGATTGGTTGATTGTGGAAGGTCCTCATTGTTTACGAACTTCTATAAAAGGCGGGTACTTCTCCTTTGTACTTGTATAGTCTTTTACCTTTAAGCATGGCTGTTTTATGTCTAAATAGGTTGCTTGACCTTGTTCCTTGTCGTTTGTTATTTTAACATCGTCATTGATACTTTCTTCGTTGATCTTCGAGTATTCAAAATTTCGTATTCGTATAGTCTCCATTGGATTTCTGTTCTGTAAAGTACCACTTGTACGCGAGTACTTAGAGGTTCATTAAACACAATTAGATTTATTTGGCATTAGAATTATCCTACCTAGTAGTGTAGATGCATAAACGTTGATTTTTGATACTTGATTGATTGTATCATTGCACCGTTGTTTTAGAGGGATATTAGAGTTGTTGATAGCTCCCCCTTTATTCTGGGGTTTGGAGCAGTTGACTCCCCAACATTAGAGTTATTGATAGCTCCCCCTTTATTCTGGGGTTTGGAGCAGTTGGCTCCCCAGCATTAGAGCTGTTGATAGCTCCCCCTTTAATCCGGGATTTGGAGCAGTTGGCTCCCCAGCATCCTGTCCACTCAACCACATGTATTAGTGGTATTCGTTGGAGTGCATACAGTTGTCACATCCCTAACCACTCGGTCACACAGATGTGATGTGTTGGCGGCTTACTGGCATCAGGAGTGACACATGTCATTGCATCATATGCATTGATTGCATTTATGCATTTTCTTGTGTTTGTTGCATTTATATGAGCTATGATTGTTGCACTTGGTTGACATACATGTATATGTCGAGATTTTGATGTCGCGTTGTTTATATGTGCTTAGAGGTTTTGATGTTGTTATATCATATGGTTTTTCTTACATGTTTAGTTGTCATTATATTATATATCATATTGTTTTATATATGTTATGTATGTTTAGGTATTTTTATATTCCTTATAGACTATATCCTGTTGTTTTCTCTACTTGTTCTATCTTTATTTTGTCATGTTTTTGTCTATTCTTATACCCGCTGAGACCGCCCGGACTCACCACCCCTGCTTCTTCTTTTTGTTTCAGATAGCAGGTATTGTATTTTTGGAGACAGGAGAGGATTCAGTTGTCAATCCCCCGATGTAGTTGTTTTGGGTATTTAGTTTTAGTTATTTTATTTTCTGCACTTTATGAGTTTCGCATTTTATTTATTTATCCGGTATCGTCTTGTTGGTTTGTTATGTTCGTATCTTTTGGGTATTCAGACTCTCCTCTTTGCTAATTCAAATTTGTCTAAAGCTATTAACTGTGTGGTTGTGCTTTTACTTTAATGTTAATGATGGTTGAGCCATCCAATTATTATAAACTGCGTGATTTGTTTATTTTTTTTATTTTTGTGATGCTAGCCGCTTATGGCTAAGTTATATATGGGAGAGATTATCTATTATATGTCCCAACTTGTCGTCATACAGAGGAGATACTGTCTGATTTTCGAGTAAGCATGTGCCTCTGGGTGCGTGACAGAATTAACCAATTTCTAATGTTTTAAACTTTCTAAAATCAATTTGATTATGTCTTATGGCAAAATTAATCCCTTCCTCCTCCTCCTGCTCACTGTGAGATCTAAGACATCAAAACTAAAACAAAAGATATATTGTCGCCCAAATCAATAAAAAAAATGATGAATCTAAGTTTGCTAGAGTTAAAGTGTTGGTCCTATGCAGGTCAGCTAAAGGGAGGTGAATAGCTCTGCAAATACAAACTATATCTTTTTGCTATTCTTTAACAAAGATGATTAATTAGTTAAACAAATAAATAAAGTATGAATAGCATAAAAGAAACGAGGCACCCAGAATTTACTTAGTTGCATCCGGCGAGGTTGCTAATCCAAAGCGTTGACAAGCTCTATAAAAATGCTCCTTCGTTGAAGGAGGGAAGCCTCTTACACTTTAAAAGCACATAGAAAGAGTAGGAAGATGAATAGTAGTTGTTGTCTCTTCAACCTATCTCTGAGGGGCTATTTATAGCTTAGAAATAGATGTTATTGTTGTGCTGACATAGCACTAAGGCACCTCAGCTATGATTTGAGACATCTCAGTCGGATAAGATTTTATCCACGGTGCCAACGGTAACTGTTGATCATTTTTCGATCTGAGGCGCCTCAGTTCAGACCTAAGGCACCTCAGTTCCGACCTGAGGTACCTCGAGTATCAGCTGAGAGGCCTCAGTTTTGCTTATGTGCAAAACTTGTTGGTGCAAAAAGCATCAGACAAGAACAGTCAACTTCTAGGTTTCAATGTTTGACAATATATCAAGGTCTGATCAGTCTGAACAAGGGTTAAGACAAACATGACTTGTTGTTTGGTAGGATAAACCTAGGACTGATTAGTTTGACTAAAGGGTTAGCCAAACAGGTCCTGATATTTGGTAGAGTGATTAGCAAAGAACCCAGGGCTCGTTAGTTTGACCAAGGGTTAAGCCAAACTAGACTTGATGTTTGGTATAGTGATTAGTAAAGAACCCAGGGCTGGTAGTTTGACCAAAGGTTAAGACAAACAGGACTTGATATTTGACAGAGTGACTAAACCTAGATCTAGTCAGAGAGCGCAAAGGACTAAGCCAAACATGACTTGATGTTTGGCAGAGAGAAGTCTAGTAAGGATCAGATAACTAGAAAAGAAGTCCTTGTCAAGGCACCGAAGTCCTGGTGAATGTAGCTGGACACGAAGTCCTGGTTCGGGAATTGGGTACGAAGACCTGACCGAGGGTTGTGCATCGAAGTCTTGGTCGAAGATCGGGCAGGAAATCCTGGTGAATGAAGTTGGGTCCTAGTGATGAAGCTAGATGGATGAAATCATAGTGAGTGAAGCTAGGCACGAAGACCTGATCGCGAGTTGGGCACGACATACTGGTGAGTGAAGCTGGGTAAAAGACTGGTGAGTGAAGCCAGGCAAGGTAAAGTTCTAGTGAGTGAATCCAGGCAGTGAGAAACCCTAAGGAGTTAACCTTAGGTAGTAAAGTCTTGGAGAGTTGACTCCAAGCAAAGCCTACTAGGTCAAGTAGACTTACAAAAGTTGGGCTTAGAATGTTTGCTTGCTTTGTGTGTTTGCTTGTCTTATAGGAATCTGAAGGTGGAGGCAAGAAAGGAGAGCAAAAGCAAAGCGAAAAACAAACTACAGCTTGGGACCACCCCTAGGCGCCTAGAAGGACCCGATCGCCCAAGAGTCACTCAAGCGCCCCCATGCCCGGGCACCCCTATGGTCCTGGGCACCCAGAACCCTTTCCACGGGTTTTATCCCCTACGATAAGGGCGCTGAGTTAATTAGATAAGGATCACATTGAGAGCCCCTATAAGCACATGGGCGCCCGAGTGACCTATATAAAGGGGCTCAAGCAGTGCATTCAAGATATCAATTTCTTCATCCTACTATTTATTCACTGCGAAGTTAAAGTGCTAAGGTGAAGCTCTACGACCAAGGAGGATCTAGGAGGAAGTGCACGACGCTTCAGACTTCCAGAATTGGTCTAGATATTCTCCACATTCAGTTTGGTTGTTAATAAGTTGTAATGTTCTATTTTTCCTTATTTGTGATTGTACTTGAACTGTAAGCGGGTTTTCTCCGTCTCCAGAAATTCAAAAAGGAGATCACTAGTGGACTCACGCAAAGTACATAGGTTGGACGTACATACCCTAAGGGGTTGGAAACCAAGTAAAAAAATCTCACGTGTTACTGTGTTGCTTGCTTCTTATTTATTTTTTTTTCTTATTTACAAAGTTGAACGAACAAACGACGAGAAGAAAAAAGATCATGACAGTCAATATTCACCCCCTCTATCGGCACGATTTGATATCAGAGTAGAAGGCTTTGATCGACTCACCGTCGAAGGAGTAAGAAGGCCACGGATTAAGGGGGAGACGGGTGAAAAAGGTATATTTTTTATGTCAAATTTCAAATTCTATATTACTTGTTTCAAGTGTAGGGAGAGAAGACACTATAAAAATAAGTGGCTTACTCGTAAGATTCGGACGACACCACTGGCGGCAATGGAGGTACCATCGCTAGGAGTCCGGAGGGACAAGAGTCACATCAAATGTTTCAAGTGCCAGAAGCATGGGCACTACAAGAACCTGTGTCTAGAATGGAGGATAAACAAGTCCACAATGCCGATAAATGCGAAGAAAGTAAAGAAGGTATAAAAATTTAATTTCCGCAAAAATATTTTTATAACTCCTACAAAGTTACATGATTTTTCTAGCAATTTAGAAAATGTGTATGATAATAATATTGATTTTTCTGTCAAATTAGATTATCAACATGATAAATTAAAAACAATGCATGTTAAAATAAATGATAAGGATTTTAAAATAGACTTGAATAATATCAAAATCCTAAATATTAATTTTATAATTTTTGCTATTAATATTGCAATTGTGGAAATTAATTCTGATATCTTAAATCTAGATAAGTCCCAAAATATTAACTCTGATTCAAACAAATCTCAAGATAACTCTCTAATTTTTACTAATAATTCATAAGATAATGATAAAATTTTGATTAATAATTCTCAAAATAATGATGAAATATTAATAGATAATTCTCTTCACAACTCTGATAACATCATCTCTGAAAAGCAACTTTAATTAATTCTAAAATTATAATTAATAAATTTGAAAATGATAATTCTAAGAATATTAATTTCAAAATATTAATTAATAAATTTTAAATTTTAAAAAATATAGATTTAATTAATTCAAAAAATTCGAAATTAAACAATTTAACTAATAAAAAGTCAGATTCAATTAATTTTGAAATTTAGATTTAATTAACTCAAAATTTCATAAAAATTCAGAAATAAATGTCAATTTAATTAATTCAAACATCAAGTTAAATTCAAACTTTAAACATAAAAATTCTAATCAAGCAAATGATGAAGCTAATCTAGAACTAGAAAAAATTTCTAGTAAGCTTAATAAAATCTTTAATTCATTTAATTATGATAAATTCAAATCTAACAATTCAATTAATATTTCAAGCAAACAAGATAAACCAAATTTAAAAAACTCAAAATTAAATCATAAAAATCTAGAAATTAAATCCACAAATTTAAAGAGTACTAATTCAAAGTTTAACACCAAAAATTCAAACTACAATAAAGTGCCCTTTAATTATGAAACAATAAATAATGCAAAATTAAATGCAAAAAATTTGAATAATTACCCTAATATACTATTTAATTATGAAACATTAAATAAGAAGTTCAAATTTAAATATCAAAATTAGAAAAAGAATCACTAATTAATCCACAAGTCAAAAATCGTTAATTTTTAAAATCTAATTGAATAAATCTCAAATTTTAATCAATAATTAAACCTTAATTAGAAATTCAAAGCTAAATCTTAATTAAAAAAATCCAAAATTTGTTAATATAAAATTCATGAACTAAAATTCAATTAAATACCTTCAATTATGAAACTAATAAAATTCTACCCAACTGGAACAATCAATTTAATAATAACAAATGTGTCAAAGTGAATTGACATATTCGCGGGTTCACATGATATGTATCAAATTGAGAACTTGATACTTTGTTAGAAATAAAATTAAAATGTTTTGACTTGATTGACACGTGCATAACTGTCATGCTCATGCATTTGATTTTTTTTATTCAATCATGTCGTTCATGCTAGTTTATTTCTTGCTTAATCTAGAATGGCTAGATAGAAAAAAGATTAGTTGATACTTGCCTAACATAGTACCAGAATGGAGTGAGATAATAGTATGTTAGGGAAGCTTGGTCTAGAAAGTCAGGAAAAGTAAGGAGTACCCAACTTGGTCGACTTAACTAAGTGGAACTAGCCGAAGCTACTGCGCCAAATCCTAAACTAGTTAGACCAGAATTTCTCAAAGAGTAAATTAAAAGTATCATTTCATTAAAAGGTTTTATCAAGGAAAGGGTTATTGTTCCGATACCCAAGAAGGCTCATGTGCCTCGCCAAGACATGGAAGCTAATTATTGAAATTTACTTTTAAGTTACTACTTGTTAAACTTGAATCTAACTCAAGGACAAACAATCTATAAAAATAAATTGAGAAAAATTAATCAGACATCTCACAACACCCATAAGACTACTATGCTTGTTTGTATTACGACACTGAGAATGGTGAGATGATAAGGACTAATTAATTGATAAATATTTTTAAAATATTTTCAAAAATCCTTAGAGTATTTTCTTTAAAAACTTATTTTTAAAATAGTGATTTAAACATAATAGTATTTTAATGAATTTCATGCATAATTGTATATACTTATAAATAGCTTTTTAAAATTAATATATCTTTTTGAAATTTATTTGACCTACACTTAGATACAAACCCTCTAGGTTAACACTAAAGTCCTTTAAGACACTTGGATAGAGTTGTAGTTAACAAGGTAGCCAGAAGGTGTCAGGTTCAGGAGAAATTATTTTTTTGTGAAAATTTTATGTTTTTGGAAAATTTGTTTTCAAAAGTTTATTATATCTTAAAAAAATATTTTTTAAAAAAATTATTATTCTTTCAAAAAGTATTATGCCTTTGAAAAATATTTTTCTTAAAAACTTTTTTTTTTGAAAAATATACCCTAATTGCTCTTATAATTTGGATAAACCCTAAAGATACATAGAAGTTTTCCTTATAAAATGCAAAGATTCCTAAGATTGTATTAGACTTAGGGAGAGTCCCAATCAAAAGAACAATTCATCTTTTGCCTCTAGATTACTTTGAAAATTTTATATTTTAAACATGATGTTATCTTTTTCATTTGAGTCAAACCCTAAGACACATAGGAAGATCATCCTATGGTCAACAAACTTCCTAGGATTGTGTCAAGCTAGGGGAGTACAAATTAAAAGAACTATTATAATTTTTAAAAAATACTATCCGTTCAAAAACACTATATTTTTGAAAATACTATAGTTTTTTTCCAAATCATTTTTGAAAATCTTTTAAATAATTTTTAAAATTTTTAAAAATTTACTTTGGTTTGGAAAAATCTTCAAGACACATAGGAAAGTTTTTCTTATAGTTAACAATTTTTTTAGGATTATGTTAGATTGGGAAGGAATCCAAACTGAGAAATTTATTATTTTTTTCAAAAATTAAATACATATTGAAAATATTCTATTTTAATTGGAAAATCTCTAAGACACATAGAAAATTTTCTTATAGCCAACAAGATTCTTAAGATTTTGTCAGATTTAGGAAAGTCCAAATCAATAAAGCACTTATTTTCTCAAAACTTTTTCCAAGTACTTAGTTTCCCAATTTTTTTTAAAATAAGAAAGAACTTAGTTTTCTTTCTTAAAAAAAATTTTTTTGAAAATCACATTTTTTATTTAAAACTTTAAGTATTTTTGAAAATCACATTATTAGTGTAAATTTTAAACTACGTAATTTTTTTGGCTTATTTTTTTATGCGTGTCAAAGGGGGAGAGAGTACCTTAAGTTAACAATCTTGTGAATCTCCTAAGTATTGACTTAAATCTCTTAACCTAAACCTAACTTAAGATTATTGTCAAACATTAAAAAAAGGGAGATTGTTGGTGTAAAAAATATCAGACAAGAACAATCACCCTCTAGGGTTTCGATGTTTGATAATATACCAAAGTCTGGTTAGTCTGACTAAGGGTTAAGCCAAACAGGACATGATGTAAGCAGGATAAACTCGGGACTGATCAGTTTGATCAAAGGGTTAGCCAAATAGGACCTAATATTTGGCAAAGTGATTAGCAAAGAACCCAAGCCTAGTCAGTTTGACCAAGGGTTAAGCTAAACAGGACCTGTGTTTGGCAGAGTGATTAGCAAAGAATCCAGGGCTCGTCAATTTGACCAAGGGTTAAGCTAAACAAGACTTGATATTTGGCAGAGTGACTAAACTTAGATCTGGTCAGAGAGACCAAAGGACTAAGCTAAACAGGACTTGATGTTTGGCAAAGAGAAGTCCAGTCATAATTAGATGACTAGTAAAGAAGTCCTTCTCAAGGAACCGAAGTCCTGGTGAGTGAAGCTGGGCACAAGTCTTGGTTCGGGGAATTAGGCACGAAGACCTGGCCGAGGGTTGAGTACTAAAGTCTTGCTCAAGGATCAGGCATGAACTCTTGGTGAGTGAAGCTGGGTCCTAGTGAGTGAATCTAGGTGGACGAAGTCCTGGTGAGTGAAGTTGGGCACGAAGACATGACCGTAGGTTGGGCACGAAATCCTGGTGAGTGAAGCTAGGTAAAAGTCCTAGTGAGTGAAGACAGACAAGGTAAAGTCCTAGTGAATGAAGCTAGGTAAAAGTCCTAGTGAGTGAAGACAGACAAGGTAAAGTCCTAGTGAATGAAGCTAGGCAATGGGAAACCCTAAGAAGTTAAGCTTAGGTGGTAAAGTCTGGAGAGTTGACTCCAAGCAAAGCCTAATAGGTCAGGCAGACTTACAGAAATTGGGCTTAAGATGTTTGCTTGCTTTGTGTGTTTGCTTGTCTTGCAGGAATTTGCAGCTGGAGGCAAGAAAGGAGAGCAAAAGCAAAGAGGAAAGCAAACTGCAACCTGGGACCACTCCTAGGCACCTTGAAGTGAAGGATCGTCTAGGCGTGCTAGAAGGGAGGTGAATAGCCCTTTTTCATCGTTGATCTCTACAAAATCGTTAGCGCAATGGAAATAATATGCAAATGAAATCAATCACAATGCTAACACTTATCGTTTACTTGGTATCCACCCAGATGGGTGACTAGTCCAAGGATCCACGCCGCGAGCACCACTTTTCACTATCGAAAACTCTCCTTGAGGTGGAGAAACCTTTACAGTCGATCTTCCTCTTTTCAGAATACAGTAGAATACAAGAGAGGAAGTGGAAAACGCTCTTCAGACGAGCATCACTTCGACACTGTACGGAACCGTACCGTTCACGCACAAAAAGGTGCTCCTTTTATAGGTGAACAGGACAAACTCGCAGTCTGTCCAGCCCCGCACCAGTCGACTGCCCCAAGGGCAGTCGACTGGTCTAGCATTAATTGCTAGCCAACGGCTAGTTTTCGGGGTATACCAGTCGACTGCCCCATGGGCAGTCGACTGGTCCGAGGGCGAAAACTTTCTGTGAGTTTTGGTAGTCGACTGCCCCAAGGCCAGTCGACTGCCCTGCCTCCCAGCTCAGCTCCAGCCACTCCGGACCTTCTCCTTCGCATATGCCTTCAGGTCTGCTCCCTTGGCTTGCCTCTTGAAGTCCTCTTCCTCTGGCTATCGTCCCTCGGATGCGCACGCAAGCCTTCCCTTGGCTTGCCTCCATGCCACCCTTCACGTGTGCCCTTGAAGTCCACTTCCCGGCTTGCCCTTGGAGCTCTCCTCCCTCGGCTCTCGTCCCTCGGATATGTCCATCATGTGTGATTCTCCAAGTCCTGCAAACTCAATCACACACATCAAATACAACATAACACTCTAACCTTAAACATATTCAACCACACACATCAAAACCATGGTCTTCCAATCATTTAAGGGCCGATTGCCTCAACATGAAGGACCCAGGCCCCCGAGTGACCCAGACCCCGAGAGTCACTCGGGCGTCCCCATGCCCGGGCGCCCCTATGGTCCCAGGTACCTAAGACCCTTTCCACGACTTTTATCCCCTGTGATAAGGGCGCTAAGTTGATCAAATAAGGATCACATTGAGAGCGCCCCTATTGGCACACGAGGGCCTGAGTGAGCTATATATAAAGGAGCTCGAGCAGTGCATTCAAGATATCAATTTCTTCATCCTACTACTCATTCACTGTGAAGTTAAAGTGCAAAGGTGAAGTTCTGCAACCAAGGAGGTTCCAAGAGGAAGTGCGCAGCACTTCGAACTTCTAGAATTGGCTGAGATATTCTCCACATTCAGTTAGGTTGTTAATAAGTTGTAAAGTTCTATTATTCCTTATTTGTGATTGTACTTGAACTGTAAGACGGGTTTTCTCCACCTCCAGAAATTTAGAAAAGGAGATCATTAGTGGACTCACTCCGAGTACATAGGTCTTGGGCATACTGACCCTGGGGGGTTAGAAACCAAGCTAATAAATTTCGCATGTATACTGTGTTGTTTGTTTCTTATTTATTATTCCGCTGTGCTACTAACGATTTTACGAAGTTGAGAGAACTAACGAGGAGAAGAAGAAAGATCACAACAGTCGATATTCACCCCTCTCCCTCTCTATCGACGACACTGATCCTACAAAACTTAGTCTTTTCAACTAAGGCACCTCAGTTGACCTTTTGGTCATAGTCAACATTCGTGTTGACTTTTCTCTGTATTCATCCACTTGGACGATTTTCGGCCAACCAGAGTTAGACTCGCCTAAATCGAACTCTGACCTTCACCTCGAACATGCTTCCTCCCCGGCTTCTCGTCCACCGGTGTACTCTTCCACAATCTTTGCATCCTTCGGATGCACCAAGCTCATCTGCTCCCTTCTCATATCATCCTTCTCATCTGTTGCATCTTCCACTCGACCCTTTGTACTCCTAAGCTCCTACACATTTAGACATAAGGATCAAAAACAATGACGAACTAACTTGAATTGGTTGATTACATCAAAATCAATCCTGGATACTTACATAAAGGACCCTAGATCAGGGTTCATGGTCCAGAGAACAGCAAACAAACATGAGAGTTTGATTCCACCAATTTTACGATCCAATAGAAATCTGTTACGTCAATGCTAGCTAGAGGCTATGAATAATTTCGATCCCTTCTCATCATTGTTTTATGCTTGGTGTTGAATGCTCAGCAGAAACCTTACTTCAATCTTGAGTCAACATGCACAACTCCAGAATTTATTTGGTATCCACCTCCTAAAGGCGACTAATCCAAGGGTCTGCTCCTAGCGATCACATCCACTAAAAATCCCTCCTTCTCGGAACTTTCCGAGAGTAGAGAGGCATTTACAATGCGCTCTTACAAGAACAAGGGCAAGCGATACAAGACACAAATGAATATGAAAGCAATGACAAATTATAATTGAAAACCTTGCTTGCTTGATCATTTGTAGCTTCAAAATGTCTCGTGATGGTCCTGAAATGCAATTGCACTATTCTCTAAAGAATTGGAAGCCAAAAGCGCCTCGAAACCTCTCCTTTAATGCCTTTAGGTTAGAGCTAATTTTCGTCTTTCAATCGACTGATCTTACTCATCAGTCAATTGATATGGTCTCTGACCGTTGAACGACCTCTGAATTTTTTAAAAATATTTTTTATTTTTTGGATGATTCAAACATCAGTTGACTGAGAGCATCACTCGAGCAAAGCGTGCTAGTCCCACTCACTTCTAAGCTCTTTAATTCGACATCAATCGATTGATGTTCTATATCAGTCGACCGATCTCATCAGTCGAACATAACAAAAAAAAATTGACTCACTTTTGTTCAGCTTTTAAATTCATCAATCAAATAATCTAACCTATCAGTCGACTAATCAAACCCTTCAATCAACTGATCCCATCAGTTGAGTCTAGTAACCGAATCAGCTTGCTTCTATTCAGTTTCTAAAGCCATCAGTAAACTAATACCTGGGTTTCACAAACATAGATATTTTAATAAGCTCCATTTTGCAATAAAAGTCATCTCGTTCTAATATTCGAGTTAAAAGTTATAGCATTCGGAAATTTGCTCTGTTAGAACTTCTTCATTTCATGCCAACTCCCTATTGGACTTTCGACTGCAAAGTGTTCTGTCAACCGTGACTCACTTAGACTTTCCGTCACATGTCAAGTGTTCATCTCCTAGCTAACCCACTTTGAACTTAACCTAATATCCAATTAAGTTTGCTTAGTTCTCAACTAGGTACGTCTTTCACCACGTAGCTCCACTAGGATTTTTATTGGTTAGTTCTCGACGAGGATTTTCACTGCCTAGTTCTAAACTAGGTTTTCTGCCATCTAACCTTGCTAGGACTTCTATTATATAGTTCCCAACTAGATCTTCCATCACTTAGCCCCGCTAGGACTTCCATTCTCTAGTTCTCAACTAGGAATTCAATTGGCTAGTTCTTAATTAGGTCTTCCACCACCTAGCCTCGGTAGGACTTCTATTACCTAGTTCCCAACTAGGTTTTCCACTGCCTAGCCCAACTAGGACTTTCATTGTCTAGTTCTAAATTAGGTCTTCTATTGTCTAGTTTTTAACTAGGTCTTCCACTGCCTAGCTTCGCTAGGACTTTCATTGTCTAGTCCCACAAGGTCTTTTACTGTCTAATCTCATTAGGACTTGCATTACATATTGATCAAATATTAAAACCCAACTTGAGTAAACTCAAGATGGGTTAACTTGGTCAACCCTGACCAAAGATCAATTATACCAACAATCTCCTCCTTTTGATGCTTAGCAATATTTTAAGTTGCGCTAACTTATTAGCCCAACTTTCCTTCTTCTCATTCTAAAGTATGAATGAGAGTTTTTAAACTTAAACCCTACCTTATCTTCCTTTGGCTCACAAGATCCATTGAAGTTATTTCCAACATCACAATGGAGGCTCCCAACCTTCAAGTGTCTCCGGAACTCCCCCTTTCATATCTAATTCATGCCTTTAAGATGGACCTCCACCTCAAAGAATACTATAACTTTTATCATTGCATCAATAATGATTTGGAGTTCCTAAACATTAGGAATTTCCAAAATCTAAGTTATAAAGTTAAAGATTCAATCTTGAATCTCCTCAAATTTTCAATTTTCCCCTTTTAACTTTTCTTTCTCATTTTCACTAAGAAAATTACCTTTGAATGCTTATTCAAGCATATCAGAATATTAGGGATAGTTAAGATGTTTAGGATAAAGCTTAAAACCAATGAAATAACTTATTTCAGCCAAAAATATTGTTATAAATCAATTGATGTCATGCATAAATATTATATGATTTTTAAAAAATCATGAAATTTCATATGGGCACTACTTATGTCAAATACTATTAGAAAAAAATAATTTTCTATGAAAATATATTCTATTTTTAAAATGTTATAAAATTAGAGATCATTGATAACTTTAATGTTCCACTTTAACTTTGTATTTAACTAAACAATGGTGATTCTTATCAACAAATAGCCTTCACCAAGATTTTCAAAAGTATTTTTGAAATGATTTTCATACTAAATTTCCTTTGAATGCTTATTCAAGCATATCAGGATATTAGGGATAGTTAAGATGTTTAGGAGGAAGCTTAAAACGATTGAAATAACCTATTTTAGCCAAAAACATAGTTATAAATTGATTGATGTCATGCATAAATATTATATGATTTTCAAAAAATCATAAAATTTCATATGGACACTACTTATGTCAAATACTATTAGGAAAAAATAGTTTTCTATAAAAATATATTTCATTTTCAAAAATTATATAAAATTAGAAATCATTAAAACTTCAATGTTCCACTTTAACTCTGTATTTAACTAAACAATGGTGATTCCTATCAACAAATAGCCTTCACCAAGGTTTTCAAAAGTATTTTTAAAATGATTTCCATACCAAATTTCTAACTATGGTGTTCCGCTGTTTAAAATGCACATGACTTGCACAATAATTTTCCGATAATTGGACTTCACATAGTCATTTGTTTTAATGAAACTAAAACTCAAATAGATGCACTAAATCAAAATCTTGAGTTTTGCTCAACTTTCTAACATCTCACTTGTATCTAATATGCCTTAATATATATACAAGTCATACTTATGGTTTTTGTGAGATGTAAATTAGGTGTTTCCTAAACTAAGGGATCATTCATTTTTTAACTAGACATTTAAACTTTGAGCATCCAACTTAGGATGCTAATTGATGTCATTGTTCTTAATTTCAATAAATTGAAATAACACATGATAATGATCATGGAATACATCAAATGCATACTTTTAAAAGAATGACTATCATAAATAATGATGAATATATTGTTGGTACAATTAGCATCTAGGATTTCGATGTTTGATAATGTACCTAAGTCTGGTCAATTTTGACCAAAGGGTTAATCCAAATAGGACTTTATGTTTGGAGGTGATAAGTAAACCAAGTGACTAGTTTTAATTGAAAGTTAGACAAGAGGGTGAGAAGTCTACCAAGTGCCTAGTCCTAATTAGAGGTTAGGCAAGGGATGAGAAGTTTATCGAGTGACTAGTCCTAACTAGAGATTAGGTAAGGGAAGTTCTGGTGAGTGAAGCTAGGCCTAGTGAGTGAAGCCAGGTGGTGGAAGTCATGGTGAGTGAAGCTGGGCAATGAAAGTCTTGGTGAGTGAAGCTAGACCCAAGTGAGTGAAGCTAGGTGGTGGAAGCCTTGGTGAGTGAAGCTAGGTGGTGGAAGCCCTGGTGAGTAAAACCAAGTAATGGAAGTCCTAGTGAGTGAAGCTAGGCCCTAGTGAGTAAACTAAGTGGTAGAAGTCCTAGTGAGTGTAACTAGGTCCTAGTGAGTGAAGCTAGGTGGTGGAAGTCCTGGTAAGTGAAGACAGACAATGGAAGTCTGGTGAGTGAAACTGAGCAGTGGAAAATCCTAGAGTAACCCTAGGTAATGTGTGACCGAGTGGTTTCCTATCGATATTGCGCGTCGATCGGACCAGCGAATCACACATATTGCTAACATTGTTTTACTTAACTATCTCTTATATATATTGTGCTAACTAGTGTTACAAGTAAGTCATAGTGGATTAGGTTGATCAGGCACTAAGCAAAACCAGAAAAGGTCCAAACAGGTCTGGAGGATCAAATGTTTGGCAGGTAAGTAAGATAAGTCACTGTAGGAGCAAAATCCGATGAGGAAGATAATTCCATTTTGAAATGTGAAGTTGAGAAGTTTAAAGAATTGTTAGAAACTTTTACCACAAGGTCCAAAAACTTAGATTTAATACTTGGATCCCAAAAAGTTGTATATAACAACTCCAGACTTGGATACAAACCCAGCTCAACTAATAAGTTGTTTATTTCACTTGTTAATCAAAATAATAAATAAATTAAAGTATGAGTTCCGAAAGCTTACCTAACAAAGCAAATAAGACAAAATCAATTTTATGTACCCAAAAATGAAATTCACTATATAAATACAAAACATAAAATATACGATTTAGGGGAAGATACCAAATTAGTTGACACCTCAAAAATAATACCTACCCGTCGGGGTATCTAGGATTAAATAACTCAGGGTTAACTCTTAACTTAGTAAGATTAAGGCCTAGTTTTTAAGTCTCTTGGGCAAGACTAATTGGAAAGCTTTTTTTAAGGCACATGGTTACTTCTAATGATGTCCAAGTGACACACCACAGCCTGGAAGCTTATCTAAGGAAGTTCGCTTGGTGGATCCAAAACTATAGTTAACCTAACAAAAGTTAAGACAACCCCTAAAAAAATTAAACTCATCTCAAAAAACTATAGGAATACCTTGGTTGAAAAATTATACTAGATGAGATAAATAAGAAAAACTTAACTAAAATTTTGATTGAATCTTTAATTGAACGTTAATTAAAGGGTAAATTTTCCTAAACTCCCCACTTACCAAGTCAACTTTGCATGCAATCCCTACCCAAACATTTCTTTGCATGCAGTCCCTGATGTGATGTTTGGTGAGTATTATTTGAAGAAAATTGAGTATAAAAGTTAGAAAACTGAGTATGGCAGTTTGCATCCACCACATCAATAACCCTGTACTCAATTTTCACTCTTTTATACTCAAGTTTCACTCTTTTATACTCAGTTTTCACTGATGTATACTCAATTTTTACTCTTTTATACTCAGTTCTATTAGGGAGCAATAACAAACAAAAACTTGTGTGGAGAGTGAAGGCAAAGTTTAACTCCCCATTAGGGATTTAAAGCAACTTTACCGTTAATTAAAACCTAATTCAAATTCAATTCAACCCTAATTCAATTAAACCTTAATTCAACTTCAATTCAATTAAACCTTAATTCAACTAAACTTTAATTTAACCTTAATTAAAACCATTAACTTAATTAAAATTTTAATTAAACCTTAATTAAACATATAACTTAATTTAAAATTTAATTTAACCTTAATTAAACATTTAACTTAATTTAAAATTTAACCATAATTAAATATTTAACTTAATTTAAAATTTAATTGAACCTTAATTAAACATTTAACTTAATTTATATTTTAATTTAACTTGAACTAAAATTTAACTTAACTTTAATTTAAATTTTAATTAAACTTTAATTAAAATGTTAATTTAAATTTAACTTAACTTTAATTTAAAACGTAATTTAACTTTAATTAAATTTTTTAACTTAATTTAATTTAATTTAACTCTAATTTAAATCTAACTAGGCGTTAACCAAATTAAAAACCTAAATTAGCTTTGAACTTAATCAAAACTAACTTATTATATCGAATTCATTTGACTAAATTGATTCATCTTATTTTGATGCTATCAGTTTCTATCGATACCATTGAACATTTCAGCAATAGAACATGTGAAGACGATATTTCACAACAAGATGGAGGACTTTCTTGAAGATTATTCACTACAAAAATAACCGGTAATAGCGACGGACATATTCCGTCGCTATTCCGTCGCTAAACACTAATAGCGACGGAGTTAGCGCCGTCGGCTGAAAACCCGTCGCAGAGCTCTAGTAGCGACGGATATTTTCACTCCGTCGTTAACTTAGCGACGACAATTTTTCCTCTCCGTCGCTACCTTAGCGACGGACATATAACTCCATCGCAAACACCGGGAAAACGGGGTGAACGTGGCCTGGGAAATAGCAGCGACGGATGGTCAAAGATCCGTCGCCAATCATTCGGAGTAGCGACGGCCATGGTCAAAGCCCGTCGCTAATATATCGTAATAGCGACGGATTCAGTCAAAATCCGTCGCTAATCGATCGTTATAGCGACGGAAAAGTCAATAATCCGTCGCTATTTGCGACGGATTTTGAAAAACATCTGTCGCTAAACCTAGAAAATTTTGACAGCCAATATCTATTTCTTATACTTCCCATATATACATCAATAATATACAACTGATCGAAACATATATGAAACAATAATAGATATATCAACATCCAAACATTCACAACAATCAAAATATTCATATACAAGCCAATCCAATCCAATCCAAACATTCATTTACAAGCCAATCCAATCCAAACATTCATTTACAAGCCAATCCAATCCAATCCAAACATTCATTTCCGAATGTATATGTACATTGAAACTTTCAATTTGAATCCAATATTCAATCGAAAGTTTAATTTCCAAACGTATACAATCGAAACTTTGAAACAAGACTAAACATATACAATCCAAAGTTTCCAATGGTTAATCCAATGCAAACGTATCAAAAGAAAGTTATATCAAATGTATATCAAATGCATCCAAATGTCAAAGTAAAAAAAACTATATACATCAAAAATGAGAGTTTAGTAGAGAATCATTACGTACATGAATATCAGAGTCAATAATGGATGGAAAGGAAAAATATTCCTGCACAATAGAAGATAAAACAATAAGAAAGCAATCAAATAAAGAAAGAAATCTGAATTGATACTAATAAGATATAACAAATGAAATAAGCATATGTAATAGAAGATAACTCTAATAGAAGTAAATTAAATATTAAATATGTAAATGAAAAATAACAAATAAGAAACAATAAAAGAATAATATCAAATATTCATACCTTTCAAGCAAGAGAAGAAATCTGAATTCAACTCTGATAATGTGGAATCTGTAAACATAAATGGAGTAATAAGAAAATAATCTCAATGAATATAATAACTTAATACATTGTTAATGAAAAAAATTAGGTGAAAAATTGATCATACCAGTATAATATCTCTACAGCTCTGTGGGATGCTCAGGATCCTGTGTGTCCTGAGACTCAAACCGATGGGCGGGAGCGGGAGCGACTGACATCTGTGTATCCGGAGCGTCAAAACGAGGGGTGGGAAGGGCTGGCATCTGTGTCATCGGCGATAGGGTAGCTGCAAAAGCTTGCATATGACGTAATATATTCTCAGTATTTGCCTGGCGAGCCCGCAAATCTCTCAATTCAGCATCCCTCGCTGCGTCCCTCTGAGCCCACTCTGCGCTCGTCTTAGCCCATTCTGCGTCCCTCCCGGCACACGTCGACTCTATCGACGTGAGTCGAGTCCGCAGGGCTTCATTTTCCTCCTGCAAATGGCGAACCTCACTAGAGGTAGAGGAGGAGGATGCTGGACGCCCCCTAACCCCTGGAGCTCTCATCTGATCATATGTAACCTTTGCCTGAGAGCCCAGGCCATAGTAGGCGGTCTTCCTCTTCCCACCGACGACTTCAAAATAAATCTGATTCACATCGTCGATGGAAAGAGGCTGTGCATCCTCCCCCTTTGCAGTAAGCTGAGACGCCTGTGCCTCAGCAACTCTAGTGTCATTGATTCCTGTGAAATAAAAATTTAATTAGACTTTAAAAAATATCAAAACAAATAAAATATAATTAATATACTTACATTGATTGATAGGGAGCGACGATTGATAAAAGACTCATCTTTTTTCTTGTGGGTCTTGCTGAATAACTCCCAACTAGTGGGAGGTCTCTCTAGCTCAGCAGCCTGTAAACACAAAATATCATGTTTAAACATATTCAAAAAAATATACTAAATGACTTTAATAACCTAAATCAAAACTACTTACCAAATCACTGGCATGCTGAACAATGGAACGGGATCCAGCAGTGTGCTTCGTGGATCCCGTGGTGGGGCCAGCAACCTCTGAATTGTGATTGCCTCGAGCAATCGCAGCATTCTCTTGCCAGTGTCGGCCATCCCAGACAGCTCGCCATGCTGCCCAAATCGGCTCAGGGACCTCTGTAGGCCTATCAGCCTTCTTTCTCCATTTGTAGACCATGTCCCTGTACAATTTGGAGCAGTAGGCATTCCATGTCCTCTTGAATTGCTCCTCTCCACCCTCCTCCCAGGTATACCTTTTCTGTATGAAAAAAATAATATGGTTAGTATGAAAAAAATTTATAATATCAAATTAAATATACATCTAAACTACTTACTAAAAACTCCCCGTAATAGAATGTTTTCAAATCATTCTCAATGTGGCCCCATGTCATCGAAGGTGACAACCTATCTTTAAATTTTTTAGAAATATAAGATGACGCCTGATGCCCATCTGGAATGAAACTGTAGGAAAAAATAAAATATATTAGCAAATTCTGTAAGAAAATATATAAGAAGAATAGTTATACCTGTCACCAACGACTGTAAGTCTAATCTGCTAATCACGGGGTGCAGCTATGGTACCTGATTATACACAAAGTTTAAGCAGATAAGCAGAATAGGTAAAACATGCAAATAAGACATATTAGAGGCAAATGGACACATGCACTAATGAAGACATATTAGAGGCAAATGGACACATGCACATATTGTATCAAATTGTTCAATACAAGCAGAATGATCTAAATTAATAACTCATCTTAATACAAACTCTGATTAGTTAATGTTCAATACATCTAACTCATCCTAATCTGATGGAACTAAATTAACATGTAAATTTTCATCGCTTGAATCCGTTGATACATCGACCTCCTCAGTGCTAGATATTTCACCATCATCAATTTCCTCGTAAGAGACATTCTCATCTATAAGTAATTGAGATGTTGATTGTATTTCTGAATCCACGGAGTTGATTATCACTTCTTCATTTTGATAAGCATCGGAGTTTTGGACAGTGATCGTATTTGGCATTTCAATTTTTGACCTAGGCTTCATTTGAGATACAGCAAGCCATTCACTAGGTCCTCTTCTCTTAGTTGGGTACTCCAGATAAAATACTTGACCAGCTTGCACTACAAAAATGAAAGGTTCGAACTTGTTGAATCTTTTGCTTGAATTAACCTCAACTAAATTGTATAACCGATGTTTCCTTATGCCCGTCCTTGGAGTTGGATCATACCAAGAACACCTGAATAATACACATCTTTTGAAAGGTAACGTTGGGTATTCAACTTCGATAATTTCCTCTAGCTTGCCATAATAGTCAAATTCATTATCATTATTATTTGTTGATCCTTTGACACTGATGCCAGAATTTACTATTAGCATCCCTGAATCACGTTGGCTCACATGAAATCTGTATCCATTCACGTAATAACCCGAGTAGACTGTCACAGTACGAAGAGGTCCAAATGCGAGATTTTTAATTCTTTCGTCTTCTACATTTGAAATTTTGGCATCATTGACCTATAATAGTGGTGGGTGATCAAATTAGATTAATAGGTAATCAAGAATTGTTAACAAAAAAATGCATATTAACTCACTTACATATATTTGAAACCAAAATGCAAATTCTTCTTCTATCTTTCGATCTACCTCATTTGCACTTATCGATGGATTTTGGATGTACAACTGTTGTTGGTATAACCTGACATATAAGTTCATTTGAGATCATACCAGAAATTTGATTATATTATTTGATATTAATTTCATTACAACAAGAGATAATACCTTAGGTATGGTTTGACATCTTCACAGTCTAAGAGGATATATGTCAACAAATTAATTAATCAAACATTATATAAATAATGAATCAATTATTCTAAGTAATCAAAGAATTAATCAACAAATTAATCTAAATATTCAAACAGTTAATCTAACATTAATCAAACAAGATCTAATTAATAAATCAATTAATCTAATTAAACAAACATTTAATCATCTAATTATTCTAATTAACCAAACAATTAACCTAAAATAAATCAAACATTAATCAAATTAAATTCAATTAATTCAAACAATAAATCAAATAATTATTGAATTAATCAAATTAATTGAATTAATCTAATTAATTCAATTAATTAAACCTAATTAATTGAACCCATTAATGGGTGTCGGCCGCAGCAGGGGCCGCCGGCCGCAGCAGGCGTCGGCCAACCGCACTGGCCCGCGACCGGCAGCAGGCACCGCTTGCAAATGCGAGGCCGCGCGCGTGAGGCCGCGGGAGGCCGCTCCCGACCGCGGGAGGCCGCGCCCGCCCGCGAGAGGCCGCGCCCGGCCGTGCCAAGAGCCATGGCTACCCGGAGAAGACGACGGCGCCGCATTAGCACAAACAAACGGAGTTTACGGCAAATGGAGCTTAGCTAGCGTACCTGGGATCGGAGGAGGGTTCGCCGGAAGAGAATCGACGGAGAATCGCCGGAGGAGAATCGCTCGATCTGTCGCTAGGGTTCGCGTGGCCGCGGGGGAAGGGGGTCGTCGCCCTTTTTAAGAAATATTGCGACGGATTAACTTGTCCGTCGCTGATTAGCGACGGCATTGACCAATCCCGTCGCTATCTTGAGGCGGTTTGACCCATCGTTTATAATTAACGACGGATAATTTATATTATCCGTCGCACTAGCGACGGACGTTGACCATGCCCGTCGCTATATTCAGGCTTTTGACTTGCCGCGCAACTTTGGCGACGGATACTATATATCCGTCGCCACTTGCGATGGACTATTAAAAAAGTCCGTCGCTATTGCATGATATTTTTATAGTGATTGGACCTTTATATTAAAAGAGATTTAGCTAAAGATATACTTGTAAATTCAATTATAGATAAATTTTATATTTCAAAATCTCATGGAGTACAACTTTATTGAAATGCAATGATTTTTTACTATATATATTTTTTTAATAATAGATCATTTATTATTATTTTTTTAAGTCTATCCTAACTTTAATTCCCAAATTCGTCCTTGTCAATTACCATAGAGAAATTCAAACATTGTTTGAACTTGATCCATTTCTCTAGTTGCTAGAGGAGGTGCAGCCTGAACTTGACGTTCCAGGAGGAGGTTTTCCTAGCTAGATGTTTGTGTTTCTTCAAAGGGATGAATATTCACCAAGATGAAGATTATTAGAGATAACTCATATGTGGCCATGTCAGCCATCCAGTGGTGAGGAGCACTGCTAAGTCATGCTCCATTCTGTAGCGATCAGGGTAGGTTGGGAAGTTGCGAAATTTTTGAAATTTTGTTTAATATATGATATTTTCAGTCCAAAATATCCCATAGGAGTTGAGATGCACAAATAGATCATTGTAACCCTAAAAGGATGTAGAGAGATTTTCTTATATAGAGTTTTTAGCTGTTTTATGATGTAGACACAACATTTAACCACGATAATCCTTCCTCTTTTTTCCTCTCATGTTGCATCTTCTTTTTTATTTCTTTTATGTAGTTCTTCGCTATTATTGCAGCACAATACTGACAATTTAGCTTCAGTGAATTTTGGACAAAACACCTTAATAACCAAAACCCTCTAAAATTTGAATAGTTTCAATCAAAACTGTTGGAAGTATTTTGAAATTACCTTAGATAATAAATTTGAAAAGTTTCAACCTATCAAAACATTTTGTACCTAAAACTCTCCAAGTTGATCATCTGAATTCATGAATGAATTGTTAAAGTATTTTGAATTTAATAGTGGTCATCTTACATTATCATTTTAGATAGTTTCCGCCCACCAAGGTTGCAAAACACCTAAATGCTCTAAAAAATATTCTAAATTGGTCGTCTAAAAGACTAAAATTAAGGACGCTTTGTTTGGGATAATTTTAACTCATTGATGGTTTTGATTTACATTATGGACAATTTAAGCTCATTAAAGTAATTTGGACGAATACATTGATGACTCAAATGCCTCCAAATTAGCCAATTTGTGAGTATGATTGCTTGAAGTATTCTAGATTCATTAATGACCTCATATGATCAATCTAGAAAGTTTTAGCTCATCAAGATATTTTAACTAAACCATCATTATATGAAATATTTTGGAGATTTCTTCCATTTAAATTCTATAAGTGTATTAGTGGATCCACTAGTGGTTCAAGAAGGTCATTTAGTTGGGTTGTCCATGGATGTGATATAGTGATAAAATTATTAGAGTAATCAATAAAAGTATTAAAATTAGAATTCCATTAATAGGGATTAATATTCTAGAAGTTGACTTCTAAATATGCATAAATTATAATTTAAATTTATTAGGTAAATAAGCCAGGGAGAAGGTTGTCTATTTTCAATATTAGCACATCTCCAGTGAAGATGCAAGATTTTTGAGAAGTTTATAAAAAAAAAGTTGAACAAAAAGTTAGAATCATTGTAGATGCGAGATTGGAGGTTTTATTTTAAGAGTAGTAGCAGTAAAATTTTAAATCTATTTTCTCTCTCTCAATTATAAAGATGTGTAATTTTATAATTTAGGACTCGTAAAGAAAATTTGTTTATAGTGAAAAAAGTAATAAATTTTTATATTTTTAATATGACATAATAAGGATCACAAATTCTAATTATGAGAAATGTCCTAAATCATATGAAATTTAAATATCTAAATTTTCAAAAATAAAATAACATTAATATAATCTATTAGATTTTTTAATTTATCCTTTTATAAATAATTATAAAATTGGTGATATGGGACCAGTTAATATAAGTGTAAATTGTATTTAAATCCTCATTTGTATATTAAACTTTGTCATCAATCCTCGTGTCAAAAAAATTTCGTTTCCACTCACATGCAAAGTTTTATTTATTTCAATTCTCTAATATATACTAATTTACTTAATTACCTTCATTATTTTTAGGTACAAAATATTCAAAATGAGGTATAATTTTTTTTTAATTCAGTATCATTTAACTAAAATCTAATATATTTTTTATTAAATTGAGTACGACTCTTTTTCAAACTCAGTTAATCGAGAATTTATCGGAGCTGCTCATAATTCATTGGAGCTACTCCAATCGATTAAGGAGTCGATTGATTATAAATTGATCGATTAGTTGTATTTGTCACGATAGAACATTACTCTTATTTTTTATAAGTATAAAAAGTTCAAAAGTAAGTATAATTTTTTCTAAATTCAGCGCATGTAAATTAAAATTTAGTATATTTCTATCAAATTGAGTATAACTCTTTTTTCATTAGGAGTTCATACCAATCAATTAGCTTAGGATGAATCAATTGGGTTGTACTCAATTTGATAGAAAATATACTAGATTTTAGTTAAATTATGCTTAATTTAGGAGGAATTATATCTTATTTCAGACTGTTTGTACCTAAAAAAACTGAGAGTAATTAGGTAAATAGATAGTTGAAGCAAATAAAACTTTATATGTAGGAAGTTGAAATAAATTTTTTCTGATGCAGAGATTGACGAGGAAGTTGAGTTTACTATTAGGGAGTTTAGAATAATTTTCCCTTAATATAACCTTTATAGAAATGATTAAATAATTAAATAAAAATGTCATTAGACTAATATTATATATTTTTCATGATTTATTCCCTATAAAATGTATTCGGTCATTCTGGAAGAATTCGTGAAGACGATTAGGCCTGTGCAAAAGTTTGGTTAAATCGAACTAACCGATCAAACCCATCGAACTTAAAAAGTTCGGTTTAGTTAATTTAGAAGTTTAATTTTTTTCGAAAATATCAGTTATATCGGTTTAATCGATTCGGTTTCGATCTTGAAAATCAAAATTTAGTTAAACCGATTAAATCGATATTTTGAATTGAACTGAATCGAATCAGAATCAAATCAATTAGGAACTAAACCAAATTAAACCAAATCGAAATCAAACCAAATTGATAGTATGAGTTAAAATGAATCAAATCAGAACAAACTAAATCGATATTATGAGTTGAACCGAACCAAATAAAATCAAACCAAATCAAACCAGAACCAAATCAAATCAAACCGAAAAATTCGATTATTTCAGTCGAAACCCGAATAAACCGATATTTTATCGGTTTGATCGGTTCGATTTTTTGATAAATTCGGTTCAGTTCGGTTGGTTCGAAAAAAATTTGGTCGATTCGATTTTGAATTTAATTGGTTTGGTTAATTCGATTTGAACCGATTGTATCAATCCAGATCCTCTAGTCCACTAAAAAGTGAACTACCAATTGTAATTGCGGCAGGATTATGGCCGCAATCTAACCACAATTTATTGCGATCCTTTTAGAGTTTATTGTGCTTCCCATATTATAATTTGGGTTGCGACGACTGACCGGAAGCAACCCGAAGATCGCCAGTGGTGGGCAAGTGATCATGCTACGGGGCACCAAAAGGGAGACAGCCACCCTCCCAAGCCTAAATTACCTAGGGGTTACACGATAAATTCTAGAAAAGATCAAAATAAATTATCGCCGGATGACGAAGATGCTTTAATCGTAATTGCGAGTGGTCGATACCCATCCAATTTTTTTTTTGTGGACCAGAGGATATGACCTCCGATTGCACAGCCCTAAAAACGATGACACCTTTCGTAGTCATGATTAAACACTTGAGCATTCAAAGAGTGACCTTGAAGTACAATGCTCATAAATACAAAATTCAAACGCCGATTTTGAGGAATATCAACGTCTAAGGTTCCGCATATTCGTCGAAGAGAAAAAGGCATTTAGATTAATTAATTAATTATTTTTTCCATGCTCTTTTTGCATTGATGAATGATAGAAAACCAAAGCAGACCAGGCCATCCACACACGCCAACGACCACCCATGGCCAAACCACCAGAGCTCCGAGTTCTCGAGCAATCCCGCGTCGCTCCGCCGCCGGGATCGGTCGGCGAAACCACTCTCCCCCTCACCTTCTTCGACGCCATCTGGTTACGCGGAGGATCCGTGGAACGAGTCTTCCTCTACCGCCTCCCCCACTCCACCTCCCACTTCGTCACATCCATCCTCCCCGGCCTCAAGTCCTCCCTCTCCCTCGTTCTCCGCCACTTCTACCCCCTCGCCGGAACTATCCGCCGGTCCCCTAGAGATCCCGACGGCAACCAATACGAGATCCACTACGCGGAGGGAGACGGTGTCACGCTCACCGTCGGGGAGTCCGACGACGACTTTGACCAACTCTCCGGTAGCCATGCACGCGACCTCAACAGGATCCTTCCTTTGCTTCCGCAGCTCCGTCATAGAGGCGCCGGCGAAGGATTCACCGCTATGGCCCTGCAGGTGACCATCTTCCCGGACAGAGGCGTGGCCATCGGCGTCTCGATTCACCACGCCGCCTGCGGCGGCTCCAGCTCCACCCAATTCATGTTGTCGTGGGCTTCCACGTACGCGCTGTCGGAGGACACGGTGGTGGGAGCGCCTCCGGTCATTGATCGGAGCTTGGTCGCCGATCCCCAGGGCTTGTACTCAATTTTCTACGGGAACTACGACGAGAGCGACAAGTGGATGGATTACCCTGTTCTATCAGACACCGTCCTCGCCTCCTTCACGCTCAAAAATGATCAAATCAAACGCCTGAAGGAATTAGTTTCCATCTCTCGTTGCTCCACCATCGTGGTGACCTACGCCTATATTTGGTCCTGCCTCACCAAATCACTAGAAATCCGCAAAGGCGGCGGCGACAGAGTGGCCCACTTACTGTTCGCCGCCGACTGCAAGGCGAGGCTACGTCCGCCGCTGCCGGAGACGTACTTCGGGAACTGCCTCGCTGCCTGCTTCGTGGACCTGAAGGTCAGCGAGCTTGTCGGAGAAGAAGGGGTGGTGGCGGCGGCGAGAGCAATCGCCGAGGCCATAAAAGTATTCGTGGAAGATCCTCTGCGAGAAGCAGAGACATGGCTGGCGAGGGTCGATTCTATAACAAACGACCAACCCCTCACCGTCGCCGGGTCGCCCAAGTTTCGTGTATACGGCGTCGACTTCGGGTGGGGGCGGCCAAAGAAGGTGGAGATAACTTCGATCGCGAGGACGGGAGCCGTATCGGTGGCGGAGAGCAGCGAGGAGGCAGGCGGAGTGGAGATCGGAGTCGTGCTGCCGAAGCCTGCAATGGAAATGTTCGAGAAGCAATTCAACAGGGGCCTCAACAGCTTGATTCTAAACCACGATATAGTTTAAGGATCTGCAGACTAAAAAAAAAAACAAACAACAAACTACAATATGAACGAGATATGTAGAATAATAATCAGATTTGATGTCTGAAAGTGGTTCGCTCAGTGGCAGCTTTTCTAGTGCCGGAATCAATATGCCTTGTCCTCGCGCCTGAAAATGGCCCACTCTCCGAAAGCAACAGCCACCGAGCATGGCAAATTTTTACACCGCGGGCCTAAATTTTAGTTATTCTCATGTTACTCCCTCGAATTTGATAGGTTAGACACTTTTTTGTCGTTAGTAATTTTGATTAAAACTATAATAATAATAATAATAATAATAATAATAATTAATCTTTTGATTTTTTTTAAAAAATATTTTCTTTTTAAAATTAGTTGGGATTGCTACCAAAGAATATTTTTTTTTAAAAAAAAAGATTTGTGCCCTTCTTTTTTAATTTCATCCCTTACATATAGGCATTAATAATTTTTGACAAGCAATTTACTTGAACAAGAAAGAAATATAGTGACTTCTTTAAATACTTGAGCAAATCAATTAATAAACTTGTCCGTTTGTCATGTTTGGTCGCTATTCCAACATGAACCACTTGATTTACAGGAAAAATGATTTAAAAAATTGAATATTTTAATATAAGAGGCAATCCATGCATCAAATATTTCCGAAGTTATTCTCTCGCGAACAATTGCCAAACGTAACCTTAGTCAAGTAGATCTTTGTGCCTCAGATATATATTAAACAAAGGAAGGAAGCCGCAACACGGTTGTAGCATTGCGAGCCTCACCGTCTCATGGATCTGTGCCGTTCGGACATTTTTAATATAAATTATTAAATATCTTAAACATTTGTATTAGATAGGACATAATCTTCAAACAAATTAAGAGAACGTCACAAAATCTAATGACTAAAACGGGTCACCGTCCACGTCATCCTCTAATATATGATTCGGTTTTAAACTAAAAATATTGACTGATCGATTAAAATAAGTTGGTAGAATAAGAATTTGTTGTTTTACCTATTCAGTCATGAGATGTGATAGAGTTAGGCACAACCACTATATGCTTTATAGAAAAGATATGATAAATTTTCCTGATCGACTTACAAACCAACACTGCTACATTAATTTTCATCTTTTCAAATGTTTATCATTAACTACTTATGAACACCACCACCAAAGAATAGTTTTGCTGCTTTCAAATGCATTTTTTTCAAGTTGTAATTTTCATCGCTTCAAATGTATTTTTTTTCCCTCATCGGCCAGTAACAGTATTAGTTTCAAACCCCACAAGAAAAGTAGATATCTGAAAGAATAGACTTTTCGATCTACCGTCATCTAGAGCTCCTGAGTTTGGTAACAGAACGAGACTAAGAGTTTCTTGACTTGGCCGGAATCACTGATAATTCCCTTACGCGTTGCAAGAGGCACTCCGGCACCGTCTGTGACACTTGTCTCTTGCATCCCCCAACCTACAATTAGGCACCGAAAAAGATTTTGCTTCAACAAAAATACATCAGAAATTGATGCAACGTGTTGTACAAGTATGCATCATGAAACGAATACACAGTCTCAAAGCACTAGCAAGCATGGCTGACACCAACTATACCCTGACCTGCTTCCTGTTAGGAAGGCCGGCATTGCTGGCTTTCACCAGATTTCTCCATTTATCCTGTAAAGACGCGCACACCGACATAAATTTACGAGTCAAATTTGACTGAGCATGCTGAAAAGAGAAGCATCAAGGACCTTGAGATCGATGGAATTGCGGAAAGCAAATGCTGGAAATGAATGCTTCTTGATTTCGATCCATCTGCCAACTCCGCAATGAGAAACACCTTCAATAAGCTTCGTCACCTCTGCGAGTGTCCAAATCTTATTGTGCTTCTTCCTTCTAAACCCACATTTTAAATTTTTAATTCTCATGTTCCAGTTTTCTGATGCATTATCTCGCGACTCAGACTCATATGCGGCTTTAGATTCAGCTGCAGAAGTTGAGAATTTGTCCTCGTTTATCATGCTCTCTTTTACCTGAATGGAACTATGTTTTCAAGGAATTCGATTGCAACCAAAATATAAAATTAAACCTTCTTTTCCTGTAACATTTTTTCTTTTTCTTTAAGTCAACTAAAAAATGAACAGAAGAAAACTTAAGCAAAGAAATTTAGACATCTTAGTGGTTTTACCTCATCAAGTTTTGGACGAAGTCTAGGAGTACGTAAACTTCTCGGTTTCTTTGGAATTGCACCTGCGGTAAGCAGGTTGAAGAACAAGAAACAATTTCAGTATAGATGGGCTTCTCTTATGTACTGAACAACTAGCCATTACACCATGAATAAGATTACCTCTGGTTTCTCCGTAGCATCTGGATTTCAAGTTTGAAGCTTGTTCAGTGCATCTTGTAGTCTTGCACAATTTCTTGTTTGACATACCTGCATTTTCTTTATTTTCCCAAATCAAAAGCTCAACATCGCGATTCTGTGCTTCAGAAAGACTTTCCATTCCATTCCCAAGAGAATGTTCCATCTGTTTAGCAACCTGGCTACCGTTAGACATACTTCTGCACTGATTAGACACTCCCAAATGATTTTCTGGAATCCAAACCATTTCATCAATATAATCATTTGGAGTAGAGAAAAACTTGAAGGGATTGGAAAAGTTATCAATTTCAAGGTTGCTAGATCCACAATATCGATGATGCCCGAGAACCTGCTCATAATACATTTCTATGTCCTGCCCAAAATTGCTACTGAAGTCATCTGGAAATTGTTTGGTGGTTGTATTGTTAATGAAAATTGTCTCTCTGTCAGGTGTAGTTTCAGCAAGAGAATCAAGAGTATTGGGCAAGTCAGAAATCTCATTAAGATCAGTAAATTTCTCACTGCTGTTAGCTTGCAACTCATATCTGACGCTTCTAATACATGATGCACTCAGAGAGGCAGATTTCATCTGAAAACATTCTACACGGCCATAATATTAACAAACAGAGATAACTAGGGAAAAGTTGCAAGCATAAGATGGAGCAAGAATCATTTAAACATCATTATAATGAAAGGAAGGTACCCGAAAGAACATCAGGGGTGGTGCATCTGCATAAATTGTTTAGGAAGCTAAATGATTCATCGTTAACTCCTCGGAACAACCTATCAGTAAACTGCAAATATATGATGAACCAAGAAAAATGGGAATAAGCTTAACTGCAAAAAGAAAACTTAGAGAAACATCAATAATTGAATCGAATAAACATAGGTATTGGAGCAGTGAATTATGCATCAATCTCCAACGGTACCTAGTAAAAGAACCACCATGACATTCGAAGTCTATATTCTAAGTACTAAGGTATTGAAGGTACATGTCAAACTAATGAATTACTGGTAAAGACAAAGATACTAATGACTATTACAAAGATTACTAGGGCAAACAGATAAACCAGTCTGTTTTACAATCTAGCAATTCTAAAATGTGAGAAAATGAAGCCAATTGGAAAATGCCTTGATAAGACAAAGCTGGAAAACTAAAACATTCTAGAAATTAAAAAAAAAAAAGAATTTTGATGGCATCATAAAAAATATAGGACCTAGAATTTACACACCAAAAAAAAAAATAATGCTGAATTCGGCAACCTGAAAGAAGCAAATACCAAAACACATGGTTAATGTTACAGGGTGACATAGCATGAAATCTTGAAGTCATAGAATCATAGTTTTTCTAAATAAACAGTTAAATAGAAGCATCACCGTATTATGAAAAATTAGCATGGCATTGTTACAACAGAACCTTCCCAAATTATGACAAAATGTAAATAAAAGTTTAATTTCAACAACTTAAACTTTTGTTAGTCAATAATAAAGGCAAGTAATTTGCGAACATCTTTATTTGAGACAACAAACCTGATACTTCTGCAGCAACAAAGCATCAGGATTAGAATTGCCTGTAGAAGAATCACAAATACAAATGCATCAAAATCTATGAAACAAAATTAAACGAATAAACTAAACAGAAAGAAATTAATTTGTGTCTTGTCACTAACAACTAACAAGTGCAGAAGGAACACTTGGGGTTGACGAATTGTATGCATTCATGTGAAGACTACTGAGATAAAAACTGAGACAATGTAAAAGGAAAATTTTGCTGAATAGAACTCAACAAAAGACTTAGAAGCACATAAAGGGATAAAGTTATTCTTATCCATGCAGCTTCTTGAAGCTGAAACAATAAAAAATGAAAAATAACAAGCTTCATAATGTCAAACTCCTCAGTTGAAAGAACTGTAAAATTTGAGATGCAAGAAACAACTTAAAATTGACTAGCTTAGTGCATTTAATAAGAAAGTTAGCAATTAGATTTTCTTTTTTTAATAAAAAGGCATCATGATATGTATTGTGTCACTTTTCAAGTCAGTGTATATTATCAGGTGTTCCAAGTTCCACAACATTCTTAGGAAGTTTGAATGAACACAGAAAGAATATGCATTTAAGACAAGCAAGAAATGTATACCAAAATGTATTCTCTGATCCATGTAATCAGTGGCAAATTTAAAATCTTCAATAGCTAGGCAATCTTCATCATTCGCAGAGTCCCTAAGCATGATATCCTCACTCAAATCTACTTCAGTTTGTGGATCCAAAAATAAATGCTCGGCCTTCATTTCATCATTTTCGGAGACAGGGTCAAAGTGGCTATTAACATGAACCTGAGGTAGATTTGAGAAGGAACATTAAAAACACACAGATTATTGGTGAATTTCAAGTTTCACAAATTGGAGATCTAATATAAGTAACAATGTAATCATGTTTCTTGAAAACATAAAGCAAGTAGTAACTTCTAGATGAGAACAATAATTGTTTGGAACAAATCCATACAATGCCTTCAATTAGTATTCTTCATAAGTGCTGACAATTTTACAGTGGGAAAATCTAATATGGCAGAAAAAACTGGCATAGTCTTTGTTTGGTAATAATTTTACAATCGTAGTTAATGCCAAAAAACATAAACTGTAATTCATCAATATACTATTATTCATACAAATTCATATTCATGTGCCACATTGCCAACGTACAAAATACAAATACTCAGAGAGTTATACTAGCTTTGACAAAATATAAAGATAAATATTAGAGGTGAATGAAAGATTTGAAGTCAAGATTGTCCAAGTGAGATCAGTAGCAAGAACAGAAAGACACTTACCTGAATATGTTTACAAGTAAAATTGTTCTGCACCAAGCTTGACTCTGCTTCAAAAGAACATTTCACTATGCTTTCCATGGGCCCATTAAGGTCAACTTCCACAAGTTCCATGAATTTTGATATAGGACGTGTTAGTGATGAAATGCTAAGAACAGTGAAATAAGGGAAAAGGAAGCAAGACAATCCACTGCAAATACAGGTATAAATAGACTTGTTAAACTTATCTTAGTAGAACACTCAAAAAATGATTCTAGCATGTTCAATTTTAAGCAAACTTCCATGAGTCAACAAATAGGTATAGATAAGCTGCATTGCTACTATCTGTGATTTCATCTCTACAAATAAAACCAAAGATGATCTACTTTCCAGTTAACATGTCAAACATTTTGGCCAACCAAACTGTGCATAGTTCAAACTTCAAAAGGATAAGCGAGATTGGATAATAGTCATACAAATATAAAGCAAAATGCTCAATGGGCATGTACACTGTACTAATTGAAACAAATCAGCATAGAAATTTTCAAAAAAGTTGATTAGACATTCAAAGTACCAGTACGAGTAATTTTCAGATTGGAAATTAGTAAAAGAACAATGTTATGAGCAGCGTATAGCTACTGCACTTAAGACTTAAGTAGATATCAGCATGGTACAGACGTCAAATCTCCCGCAGTCACTTTTGCTACTGAAGCAACAATATGATTTACCTAGGTTAGAAACAAATAAATAACAATGATTAATAATAACTTTATTAATGTCAACGGTTCAAAACTCGAGCTACGATAATCCACTTGTAACTATCACTACCAAGATTCTAATTTGTGAAGTGGCTGTAAGATTCATTCAAGATTCAAGAACCCAGATGAAAAAAAAAAAACTCACAAGACCCAGGAAAAACATATGATAATAGAGTCTGCTCATCCCAGTTTGCCAGGAAAAACGCAAGTTATCGATTCTCCAAAGAGAGAGATGCAGTGGAATCAAACCTAAATCACAAGACAAAGTAGCATGAAATGTTGCCAAAAGTGAAACTGTGGAAGCATCACAATGCATCGACAGAAAAACTGTTCAAGAACATATTTTGACATAGCATCATGCAAAGAGACAGAAGCAAATCCAACTCACCGCGATGCGCTCTCACGGGAGACCGATAGCCGCCGGAATCACAAGAAACAAAGGGAAAAAGCGGATCAGAGGAAGGAGACTGGCATTTTGTTGGAGTACGCCGCTATGGACTGTCTTCGGTTACGGACTCGAGGCGGGGAGGAGAGGCGGATTGGAATTATGGGCCTGGGGTCCGAAAGATGGAAGGACGAGGGAGCCGGACGCATCATTCGTGGGTACGTGGACGGTCATGATGGAAGAGATGACGTGCGATGTGAAGGGTAAAGGCGTAAAGCGGCGGTTGGTGTCCCGAGGTTCCTCTCGTCTACTTTGTTGGATTCAGAAAGTTTTTGTTTTTATTGAAAATTCTCGGTTTTCGCTTCAAATTTTCATACAGATTTAATTAAAGAACATTTCTTATGTTTTTTTAAATACCCCTTACTTTTATTTTTTAATAAAAATCAAAAACAGGCCTCAAAATTTATAAATCATTAAAAGATATTCTTTTTTCAAAAATAAAAAAACACACTTTATCTTAAAAATATCTCTTATTCCAATAAGATGGTCAAAATCAGTAACTACATCCCCTCTAAATACTATACCTATAACATCATATTTATAATGAATAATATGGTTCAATTTATTTAAACTGAAATAAACGACTTTTTTATATAATAGAGTTTCCTACTCCGGTGACAAAAAAAAAATAATTTGTTCGTCTCAGTATTCCGTCAATCCATTTTAAAATTAATACGAAAGAAATAAATTACAAGAATTACTAATTTGAATGCTATGATTAGTACGTGGGGAAGACAGATATACTAACTTTGTCAGATTTTGACTCTCAAATTTTATGATGGTAATATTCACATACTAACTATTAATTCATCTCTTTCCTATTGTGAACTTAAAACTATTATATCAAAATATTATTTACTAACTTATCAAAATAATTTAAATTCCATCTAAATTATTTTAAATTAATAAAAATCACTTTAAAATAATTAAAAAAAAACTAAGTAACTATCACATACTATTATACTATTGTATTAAATGTTATACGTCCTAGTAACTACGTAATAATTCTTATAAGGGCATCTACAACAATACGTTAATCGAGTATTATAATGCTCGATTAACAACCGTCCACGTTAAAGTCGTTGAGACGAGCGCATTAATACACTGACGCGATGAACGCGTTCAGATATTTGAACACGTTCATTGTATATAACATGGCATCCCCAATCGATTGGGGATGGGGCGCCCGTAACCGATTGGGGAATCGATTACGGGTCTCCCCAATCGATTGGAGGTGCCCCAATCGATTGGGGAGCCTCGTGGAACACTATGGAATAGTGACTTTAATCGATTGGGGTTGCCGTAATCGATTAAAAATGACCAGCGGTCGCTTAAACGGCTAGTAAACGGTCACAAACGGCTATTTTAATTTAAACAAAAATAAATTTTCATCTATAAATACTCATCAACTCTCATTTCAATCTTCAAACACCTCCCTCCCAATCACTCTCATTCCAATCTTCAAAGACCTTCCTCCCTCCTTCTAAAAATCTCCTTTCTAATATTTTCTTCCAAAATGGATGAAAATAATCGTGATTTTTTTAGAATTTTTTTAGAAAATTCTTCTTCCCAAAATTCCCAAACTCCACCAAATTATCCATATTTTCCATATCCACCAAATTATCCACATAATCCATACCCACCAAATAACTCATATGGTTCATATCTACCTAATTATCCATATAATCTATATCCACAAAATTATCCATCCAATCCACCTGCAACCGACATGTGTTTTACATCTCTGACGGAAAGTGATCCATTTACTCCGACTTTTATTCCAGAGACTCAAGTGTCCGACCGTGAATCTCCAATTGAAGTTGTTAATTTAGAGAAGACGGATTCTGGCGCTGCGGGCAGAAGAAAACGATCAACATGGAGTAAGTTTGAAGAAAAAAATTTGGCCAGATCATTTGTCACTATCAGCGACGATCCAATCATCGGCAATGATCATAAGATGGATGCTCTCTGGGGTCGGGTTGCTAGCTACTACAATGAGAATCATCCTCAAGGTACACCCAACAAAAATGCAAGTATAATACGATCGCACTGCCACAATACCATACAAAAAAAAGGTATATCACTTCAACGCAAATTATAATAGCGTTTATAGTGTGTATCGTAGCGGTCACAGTGATGAGAATATATTACGGTTTGCGTATGAAAAATATCGTGAAGAAAATCATGGCGTTGTATTTAATCTTGAGCATGTGTGGAGGATAGTAAAAGATCGTCTAATGTTTACTCCACAGTGTTGGACCTTGGATGGCTAGAGAGGGGGGGTGAATGTAGCCAGACACTGAAACTTTCCACTTATCAAAACTTTTGCGACTCAAAGATTAGTAGCATAGCGGAAGCCAAAGAAAACAGAGTATGCAGAAATAAAACCTAGCTAAGCACAAATGCAAAACGCTAACAAGAGGATTTACAAGGTTCGGGGATAACTTGCCCCTACTCCTTGGCGTGCCCTTAAGGTGGGCGATCCCTTGATCGTCTGCAGATCAAGCCCCGGTGAACACCGGATAAAATGCAACCTCCTTCTCGGTGGAGTAACCTCTCCACAACGTTTCAACAAGGATAAATATTTAAGCACAATAAAACACAAGAAAGATCTTACTCAGCACTTAGGACAGCAAGAACTCAGACAAACTTCTCCCGAGCTCCACTCAGCGCAGATCTCACGCAAGAATCCCCTTCTTCGTGTCTTCTCGCTGATGGACTCACCAAGCTTTCTGACTCTTCTTCCCAATGCTCAAGTAACAGATGGTTGCTTCAAAGGTTTGCAGTTGCTTGCTCAAGATGATGGAACAACGGATCGCACAAGCAAAGTATGGAGAACTGATCGTGCGTATGCAGTATTACTGTCGAAGTAAGTGATGTGGAGACTTGTTCGCCCAAGCGCTTAAGTCTCTTCCACTCAGCTCCAGGTCACCACCTCACTGCAGCCTCCAGCTGCTCACTTGCAACACTCAGCTACCACTGAACTTTTCCTGGACTCTCTGAGCTTCCCTCAGCCAAGCTCCAGTCAGCAGCTCCAGTCTGCAGCTCCAGCCGTTGCAACCTGAGATGGCAAATGGACAAACCTGCTCCAAGGAAAGGTCTCCTTTGACTCTCCTTGAGTGTTTGAATCCATCCCTGTCACCTGCAGCTTAATCAGACCATTAGAACAACATATCAAGCAGAAAATCAAGTATCAAGATCAAGCGCAGGAATCAGATACGTTCAGACGCAATCAGAGCGTCTGATAGTGCAATTTGAATTAAAGTGATCGGTCACCGGACCGATCAGGACTATCCCAGACTGATCAGGCTCTAACCTAATCGGTCCACAGTGAGAAACTTGGGATCGCAAGCTCGTATAATCGGTCACCCTGATCGGTCAGCAGATCATTCACCAAACCGATCCGAAAGTCAACCTGCCACAATCCTGCCCGGAATCCACTGGCTGATCGGTCACCAGACCGATCAGGCTGCTCCCAGACCGATCAGGCTCCAGCCTGATCGGTCAGGGTGAGAAACCTCGCGACAGTTGATCGTTCAGCTTGATCGGTCACAGTTTCTCCCTGATCGGTCACAAGTCCGATCAGTAGCCGATCAGTAGGTTTGCCAAAAACCTACTGGATGCTCCCTGATCGGTCACCGGACCGATCAGGAGCAAAGCGGCAGGGGAACTCAGCCCACTTGTGAGCTCCCTGATCGGTCACCAGACCGATCAGGAGCTGTGCAGTGAGTGAAACACATACTCCCTGATCGGTCACCAGATCGATCAGTCATCGCTGGATCAGTCACCAGACCGATCCACGAAGGAGTACCGTGCCAACCTCCCTGATCGATCACCAGACCGATCCAGGGGCTCCAACCTAGCCTTCCAAGCTAGGACCTGACCCTCCAAGTCAGGATTTCATCCAACCTAGCCCTCCAAGCTAGGACTTTTCACCTAACCCTCCAAGTTGGGACTTTTCACCTAACCCTCCAGGTTAAGACTTTTCACCTAGCCCTCTAAGCTAGGACTTTTCACCCAACCTTCCAAGTTAGGACTTTTCCACACCTAGCCCTCCAAGCTAGGATTTTCCACACCTAACCCTCCAAGTTGGGACTTTTCACCTAACCCTCCAAGTTAGGACTTTTCACCTAGTCCTCCAAGCTAGGACTTTTCACCCAACCTTCCGAGTTAGGACTTTTCCACACCTAGCCTTCCAAGCTAGGATTTTTCACACCTAACCCTCCAAGTTGGGACTTTTCACCTAACCCTCCAAGTTAGGACTTTTCACCTAGCCCTCCAAGCTAGGACTTTTCACCCAACCTTCCGAGTTAGGACTTTTCCTCAAACCTAGTCCCACTAGGTATGCCTAGTCCACGACCAGGACTTAAACCCAAACATAATCATAATCATCACTCTAAACTAAAATCGATGTCAACACCAAAACAACAATCAGGGTCAGACTGCATCAACAATCTCCCCCTTTTTGTTGTTTGACAATCCAATTTTAAGTTTAAGGATTCGAAATCATTTTCCTCAAATTTCAGAATTATAGGGGAATCAGGATCCTCCCCCTACAACATTATCATCCCAAACTTAATCAACCACACTCTCCCCCTTTGTCGAACATCGAAAAGGGTCTAGAGGGGCTGTTAAGTTTAATCATACTCCCCCTCAACTCTAGGGGTATCCCAAAACAACAAAGGTATGACTTGATAGAATTTTGAAAGCATATGAAAACATATGATAAAGATAAGTCATGGCAAAGCAATCATATGTATCATATGAATATGACATCATAAGCATAATCATAGCAACGCATAATATCAGAATGGTAGTCATATGAACAACTATATAAACCAACAATAAGCATAATATAGTAAAAACATCCATAACAATCAGGCATATGCAGCACATAGCATCTAAGTCAAGTCAAGCACAAATAAACATCAAAGTCAAGTCATCATCAATGCTCAGCGGGATCATCGTCAGACGTATCATCAATATAAATCAAATCCCTTGGTGGAGTGCTGCTAGAGGGCGAAGGGTCAGGAAATGTATACAGGTACCACTCCTCATACCATGTCTCCTGTAGTGAGCAGATCCTAGAAACATCGGATGCTAGAGCGTCGAGTCGGCGATCGAAGGACCGAATCTCTGAGCTGACCTCCTGTTGCCAGAGCTCGGAAATATGTAACTCACGCTGCATCATCTGCTCTAGCTCCGCAACCTGCCAGCGTAGGTCAGGAGTCCACTCATCGTAATCCTCAGCTACAGCGGATGGCTCCTGATCAGGGGCTACTCCCGGTAACTCCCCCACACGTCGCCATCCTTCCACCTCAGCCCCTATGGTTCGACAACAATGCCAGACTGGGCCAACATGCGACGATCAAGTCGACAGTCCTGTCGAACCATAGGTACAATGCAGCCCTATGAAACGTCAATGCCAACCGACTCCAGCCAGGCAGTGATGATATGGCCAAACGGCATGTAAACTGTCTGACCGTACCTCTGACTGTGGACGATGATGGAGAAGTAGATGGAGGTCACTGGGTCAAAGTCTAACTACTGATGCATCCTGTAGAGCATCAAGCAGTGGAAGGAGTGAATTTTATCTAGGTGTTTCGAAGTAGTCGGAGGAGACAATTCGTGATGATCTTAAACAGAACATACTCAATGGGGGAAAGGCGAAGAGCAGGAAATGTGGAAAAATCACGGGCGCACTCACCGGAACCCCTTGGCCTGGGATGGCCTAGAAAATACTCGTAGATGGAGTAAGGAGTGACTCCATCAAAGGGAACCGGAAGAGGATCAGGAAGATAAGGGTAGAGTGAGAAGTTGTTATCGGACCGGCGGCAACCAAGAAATGCAGTGAAAGTTGATAGAGTAAAGTCAAGATCGACACTGGCGACACGAGTCCTCCACCCTATGCCTTCACCACTGACCATGTTATTATAGAATTCAGAGACCAAATCAAAGTTGATTGGCCGTTGAAGAAAAAGAATGGATTGAGAAGGTCATAGTGTTCAATGATTTGTCGTACTGTTGGACAATGTTCATAAATGAATGTTTGGTCCACAGTCCGACATGGCATGAGTTTGAAGGTGTGTCATTGAAAGTCTAGTGCATAGGAAATATTTTGAAATTTAGTATGTCGAGGTGGAGGAGGTCTCGAACGAGGTGTAGATGATGAAGGGCCTTTGCCCTTTGAGCTTCCCTCCACTGGTTCTTTTCCTTTGGATGACTTTCTAAAGGATTGAATAGGTCATGGCAACCGATTTGATCAAGATAAGTAAATCAGATATCGATAGGATCATGACACATATTGATAATCAAGCCACAGATTAAAGGATCACAAAATCAATAAAGAAATGGTCATGAGATAGAGTAATCAAGGTAAGTCATTGAACAAATTAGTCATAACCCAAGGAATTGATCAAGTGAGATGAGGTTTATTCAGTAACATGACAAGGAAGGTCACGACAGAGTCATAGGGTCACGACACAAGACAGAAAACATATTATGATTAGCCCAAACACATAACTGATGAAGTAATCTGTAAGATAACATGAAACACAAACTTACTTAGGTGTCATGGTGATTTGGTTGAGAGGAAAACACTTTCTGAACCTTGCGTAAGAGAGAATCACGCACAAGGAAGAACACGCGCAGGGAGGAGGAAACACACGAAGAAAATCGCGTGGGAAGGTGTTTCGGCGCTAGGGCTTGGGGAATAAGGGGTTTTCGCGAAGTTATTAGGTTGGTGGATCGGTCCACCAACCGAAATTTAATGTGATCGAACGGATCACCGTTCGATCTGGTAGCGCCCAGACCGATCAGGCATCGGCCTGATCGGACTGGCCTGGTCCTGATCGGTCGGGGTGACCGATCAGGCAGGCTCCTGATCGATCGGCTGATCGATCAGGAAGCGGTCAGAAGGTTTGGAGGTTTTTCCCGTGAGCCCCCTGATCGGTCTGTGGACCGATCCCCATAGGATGCCAGATCGGTCCGGGGACCGATCCAGGCCAACACAGAGAGTTTGGTCAATTTTTGCGAAGTGTTTTGTGACCTCTCTGATCGGTCTGTGGACTGATCACCACAGTGGGCGCCAGATCGGTCTGGGGACCGATCCAGACCAGCACAGGGATCGGTCCGTTGGACCGATCAGTCATACTCCTGATCGGTCCGGTGACCGATCAGGCTTCCTGAAATTCCTGATACGATCTGAAACTTTCAGTTTCAGACTTCCAAGTGATTTTTGACAAGATCCGATGAGAGTTTATCGATATTGGAAGTTGTCTCTTGACTAAAATTAATCCCTGAACACGGATCAAAGATCCTTATGGGTGTAACAATCACTTTGCTCCACCCAAGTGGAGTCAAACTCAATCAACAAATATTCAAGCAAATTTAGACATGTTTGTATCAATTTTAAGTTTCCAATCAAGTTTCCTTGATTGGAATGTCCAAGTATGATCATGGAGCCAAGTACACATGTGTTATGCATTGATTTTCCCCATACTTGGTCACCGAAGTGATTTTTATCTCGTCAACCAAATTTCTCAAGGGATGTAATGACATTTCGAGAAATTTAGTTGATCCTAACATCTCACCCAATTTCTAGCAAATAAAAACATTTTGTTGAACCTTATAGTTCGTGTGAGATGTCCCCAAGTTACCCACTTGATTTCCCCAACAATTTCGAAATGATCATCAAGGGTTTTGAATGCATTTTGATGTCTATGAAGCGCGACACATTCCCAACTCCCTTCTTAAGAAGCTAAACTCATTTTCGGGGAGTGGTTTAGTGAAGATATCCGCTAGATTCGATTTGGACTCTACATATGAGAGTACAACATCTCCTATAGCAACATGATCCCTAATGAAGTGGTGACGCACTTCAATATGTTTAGTCCTAGAGTGATGGACCGGATTCTTCGTTAGGTTAATTGTGCTAATGTTGTCACACAACACTTGCACACCCTTGTAACTTAATCCATAGTCCTCTAAAGTATGAATCATCCACAACAATTGCGATATGCTCTCTCCCATAGCAATATATTCTGCCTCGGTCGTGGAGAGAGCAACACAATGTTGCTTCTGACTTGACCAACTAACTAGAGATGATCTTAAAAATTGGCAACCCCCACTAGTACTTTTCCGATCCAACTTACATCCAGCGTAGTCGGAATCGGTATAGCCAATTAGGTCAAATGATTCGGTACAGGGGTACCATAGACCAACACCAATTGTGCCTTTAAGATATCTCAAAATTCTCTTAACAACAATTAAGTGAGATTTCTTGGCACAAACTTGATATCTAGCGCACATACCCACAACGAAAAGTATATCAGGTCGACTGGCTGTGAGGTATAGCAGACTACCTATCATGCTTCGATATTGAGTTAGATCAACAGGTTTACCACTCTCATCATTGTCTAATCTTGTGTTTGTAGCCATGGGAGTGGTTACCTCTTTTGAATCACTCATATTGAATTTTCGAAGCATTTCTTGAGTATACTTTGATTGGTGCACATGTATCCCATCTCGGGTTTGTTTGATTTCAAGTCTAAGGAAGAAAGTCAACTCTCCCACTAGACTCATTTCAAATTCACTCTCCATGTGCCCAATGAACTCATTTAAATAGCCCTTGTTGTTTGAGCCACAAATAATGTCATCGACATATACTTGGGCTATAAATATATTGTCACCATCTCTACGTAGAAACAGTGTAGGGTCTATTTGGCCTCTTACAAAGTCTTTCTCAATTAGGAACGTGTAGGATCGGAATGCACGTGAGAGGGGGGGGGTGAATCACGTGTGTTTAAAAAAAATATATTTTTCAGAGTAAAAAGAATGTGTTCGTAAAGTCGTGCACAGCGGAAACAAAAGAAACGATAAAAAATGAACACACCAAACACGAATGAGTTTTACTTCGTTCAGAGCCTTCGGCGACTCCTACTCGAAGGCCCAGGTCCCTCGGACCTTTTCTGTGGGCAATTCACTAAAACTCTCTACCGGAGACCCCCGGTAGAGTAGGCGAATACAGAAGATAGAGAGTGTGACAACCTCACACTCTCTAATAGAAATAAGTACAGATAATGCAGTAATAAAATCGTTACAAAAAAAAATTATCTGAATGAGTTTGGATGTTAAGGGTGGTCTTCCAGCAGTAATTGGACGTAGACGAGTTGGAAGATAGGTCGTAGCAAAAGAGCGTGGAAGCACCGAGCGTGAAAGCGTGAAGAAGAGATGATGGCGTGGTGTGTTTTTTTTTTCTGTGCTAATTCTCATGCTTTTTATAGAGGACTTCTCGAGCTTTGAGTTTCATCCAGATCCTATTTTTGTGCAGCGCTTTATCCATCATTTGAAGTAGCACAACTCAATCTGCTTTATCCATCATTTGAATTTCTATTAACAAAAAAATAATAGGAATAGAAATTCATCTTACCCAAGCTGTGGATAATAATAATAGGAATGAATTTATTATTATTAATAAGAATAAATTTATTCTTTAATAAAATTTCAAATTAAAAAATAATGAGGAGTAATTTTGCAGAATTCACCTGCAAAATCAACTTAGTCCATATACCAAATAAACCCTGTAAACCAGAGTTAGTATAATAATAAAATGGACTAAAATGTGAAATATTCAAAGGTAATTAGATCCCGTCCACATCCGGACCAGGATCTAACCAGGACTCAACTTAGATCACCCAAATGGGTCTAAGTTGGACCGCGCCTAAAGTCCCAAAATGGGACCCGTCCTCACTGGTTCGCTCCTCCAGTGACTTACCTTACTTACTCTTTGTGCAGTTTTACTTGACTTCTTGACCTACCAGGACTTTTTGTCAGGACTCAACCACCCTGGTCTTTCTGCCAAGTCTCCACCAACTTGGTCTTCAGCCAGTTGTCAGGCCTCGCGGACCCAACTGGACTTTCTGCCAGGACTCAACCATCCTGGACTTCAACCTAGTGTCTGATCCTAAGTCTTTCAACCCTGCACACTTGGTAAAGAGGTTAGAACCATAACAACCTAACTTTAACCTGTTTGTCATTCATCAAAACTTGAGTTTGACCGTTAGTGTAAACTACACCAACAATCTCCTCCTTTTTGATGCAATGACAACCTGGGTTAAAATTAGAAAAATAACATGTAACAGCAATAAGTACACCCATAATATGTAAATGACATGCTCTAAAATCAAGGTTGTTTTAATTTCTAACTCTTAACCGTATAACCCTCCCCCTTTAGCATTCATCAACATAAAGAGATATTAGGCAACCAAGTCTTAAACAAATAATAAGCACTCAAGGATTAAGAAAATAAAAATGGTGCTTAAAAAACAGACCAAGGTTCTGAACTAATCCAGAAGGGGGAAGTCAAATTCTCAATTTAACATAAAATGGACTAGGTTAAAAACATAAGTGTCTAAATTTGACTTCAATAAATCATGTTTTTTTTTCAAAAGATATAGATGTAATGCTTAGAGACAAAAATCTAAGTATTTGAAACCACAGAAAATGATTGTTTACCAAAAAGGATTTTCCAAAATATTTTCAAGGAGTAACAAAATAGTCAAACATGTTTACAAGAGTTTTTCAAAATAGGTGAAAATATAAAAAAATATTTCAAGGGTTAAGGCATTTGTAGAAGATAGGGGTAATAAGTATTTTGTAAAGAAAATTCGCCCCATGTATATTTCTTTCTTGAAGATAGTGTTTTTATTTCTTTCTTGAAGATAGTGTTTAAGGATAAGATTGTAAGACCAAATTTCAAGCATGGTTTTAACAAGTTAGATTCAAAGTATATTTTCAAACGATTTTCATAAAGCTAGTTTAAACAAAATAAGTGAAAGCTAAGGATAATTTTCAAAAAAAATTCTTTCAACACTGTTTTCAAAAGAGAGAAAAAGACTTAAAAAATTTAGGAATAGTTTGAAAACTAATTTCAAGGTTAAGTAAAATTCTGAAAAATAACCAACATATTTGAAAGACACACAAAATAAAAAAGATTTTGACTTAAGCTCCTCCTAAACTAAGTAAGAATCTTAGTCCATTCTAGATGTCTAATTTTAGTTACTAGCTAACTATCTAAAGAATAGTAGTGTTCACCAGATTAGTCAAGTCAAGTTTGATCAGTTGGGTGGGCTGAGCTAACTCGAACAGTTCTAGTTTGTTGGGTTCAGGTTCAGGTTCAATTAGATCATGGTCTTGGTCCTCAGTTGGGTTTTCATCTGGGTTGGTGCTGGATCTGATAAAATCAATGGGTTGATAGATGGTTTGATCAGATTTGTTTGGACTAGATTTTTCATCAAATTTTACATTTGTAGTTTCTTCAATCCTTAGAGTTGTTTTGTTATAAACTCTATAGACTCTACTGGTAAGAGAATAACCTAAAAAGATACCTTCTTCAACCTTAGATGTGAATTTTCCTAAGTGTTCTCTCGTATTTAGTATATACACTTTACATCCAAATACTTTAAAATATTTAACATTAGGTTGTTTGTTATAGTAAATTTCAAATGAGGTTTTTCCTAAATTTTTATTTATAGTTATTCTATTTTGTACATAACAGGATGTACTGACAGCCTCAGCCCAAAGGTATTTAGGTAGGTTGAATTCATTGAGCATTGTTCTGGTTGCTTCTTGTAGTGTTCTATTTTTCCTTTCTACAATTCCATTTTGTTGAGGTGTTTTAGGGCAGGAGAATTCGTGGTGGTAGCCATTTTCTAAACAGAATTGGTTAAATTTTTGGTTTTTGAATTCTCCGCCATTATCACTCCTAAGTCTTTTAATTTTCACCCCTTTTTCATTTTCTGTTAGTTTACAAAATTGAGTAAATATTTCAAATATTTCATCTTTATTTTTTAAGAATTTGACCCAAGTGAATCTTGAATAGTCATCGATGATTACTAAACAATATAGGTTCCCACTAATTGATTTTACCCCATGTGAGTCAAACAGGTCTAGGTGAATTAATTCAAGAATTGATTTAGTTTGAGTTCAATTAGTTGGTTTGTGAGTTGATCTAGTTTGTTTTCCTGTTGGCAAGCATTACATATGGTTGACTCAAGGTTAGGTAATTTTGGTAGGTCTCTAACTAAGCCATTTAGTGTAGGTAGTTTTCTAAAGTGAATGTGTGCAAGTCTTCTATGCCAAAGCCAACTCTCATCCTTATGGGTTAAAAGGCAGTTTGCTAAGGGTCGGGTTAATCTAATTTCATAAATGTTGTTGTGCCTATGTCCTCTAAGTGTGATGTCGGGGTTGTCAGTGTGTTTGATCAGACATTCATTAGATAAGAACTTAACCTTATATCTAGTGTCACATAATTGACTAATACTTAGTAAATTAAAATAGAAGTTCTCAACAAGTAAGACATTTTTAATTATAAAATCAGATTCAAGTTCAATATTGCCTAGACCAATTACCTTAAGTTTACCGTTGTTTCCAAAAGCAACGGTCCCTTGTCGTTTGTACTTGAGTTCTGTAAACTTGGTGGGATCCCCAGTCATGTATCTGGAACACCCACTGTCGATAATCCATTTATTTTCCTACAGTTAAGTAGGATTGATTAGAATTCAAGTTGAAGTTCAGTTTAATCTTTTTGAAAAGGTTAATTTTAAGTTAAGTTTACATTTTTGAAAAAGATTGAAAACAGAAATATTTGAATTTTGAAAAACTTAAAAAGAATTTTTGAAAAAAAAATTGAAAAAAAACTTAAAAGAATTTTTGAAAAAAAACTTGAGAAAAAAACTTAAAAAAATTTTTGAAAAAAAATTTTGAGAAAAAAAACTTAAAAAGAGTTTTGAAAACAATTGAATTAATATTTGATTTTGAAATTTGAATTAATTAAGAGCTAAGTTTACATTTTGAATTTTGATTTAATTGATATTTAAATTTAGATTTAAAAGGTAAGATTTTAAATTCAAGTTTGAGTTTTAAATTATCAATCAATGATTTGAACTTATTATCCTTATTCATCTCACTTGATCTAAGTTATCAAATAAAGGGATCCTATGATTTGTGTGAGATGAGTTTGAGTTTGATTCATAAAAGAAATTAATCTGACCTTTTGTTAGATTCGGGTTTGACAAGAAGTAGTTTAAACGTATACTTCGATAATTAGCTTCCAGGCGGGAGGCGAGGCACAGGGGCCTTCTTTGGCCGAAGCCTTATTGGAGCAACAACCTCTTTCTAGACAAAGCTGCTTAAGGAAGTTGTACTTTAACCCTACCTGTTGAGACACCCTGGTCTAACTAGTCTAGGATGTGTCGAGATAGTTTCGGCTAGTTCTCCCCGAGAGTCTGTCTAGCGTACCGTTATCTCGACCCACCCTAATACTAAGTAGGTCAAGAGTCAGATTAACTTTTAAGACTAGTCCTAAGTGCCCAACTGGGCAAAGGCTGATTTTAAGGTGCCAACTAGTTTGGAGCCTCCCCCTAAATGATAGGTGGGGTGTTTAGGGTCAATGTAATGAATGCCCTTTTTGGGAACATAATATTGATTCTGCCCTACTTGCTTTGTTAGGTAAGCTTTTGGGACCCATGCTTTACATTGCTTTTTGCGTGAGTGGACAAAGGAGAAAAAGGATCTTTGGGCCGATCCTGATTTAAAACCTATCCCAGACTTATTGTACATGCCCTTTTGTGATCCAAGTATAAGGTCAAGGTTCTTGGATCGAGTTGTAAAAGTTGCTAGTAGATCCTTAAGTTTTTGAACTTCACCCTTAAGGGTGGAGTTTTCATTTTCAAGTTCAGAAATTTTTGAGTTTAATTCAGTTGTGTTTTGATTTAGAATTTGCTCCTTAAGGTCTTGATTTTCCTTAAGGAGCTGATCAGTCCTAAGCTCAGATGCATCTAATCTCTTATTTAAGACAGAAATAATTTTAAAGAACTTTTCATTCACTGAATCTAAATATACCTTAGTCGAGCCGTCCGAAAATAGTCTGATCTCTTGGCTCGACTCGTATTCGGAATCCTCGTCTTGCTCCGAGTCCGATTCTGGTCCGGTTGCCATCAGTGCGAGGTAGCTTGCGTTCTTTGGTTGTTCATCATCGGAATCGTCCGAGCTTTCATCCCACGTGGCTTGAAGAGCCTTCTTCTTTTTGTTCTTAGTGGGTTGGTCCTCCTTCTTGTAAGGGCATTCATGTTTGAAGTGCCCTTTTCTGTTACAGCCGAAGCAGATCATTTTGCTTTTACCTTCAGTGTTGGAGGGCTTCATTACCTTTTGAATATCTTTCTTTGAAAATTTGTTCTTCCTTCTGGTGAACATTTTTCTTACCAAGTTCACCAGTTGTTCTTCTTCATCTGAGTCAGTGTCTGACTCATCTTCAGGTTCTTCTTGAATTTTTCTCTTTGATTTGGCTTCTTTTGGTGAACCTGCAAATAAAGCTAGCCCTTTCTCGACCTTGGCGTTAGTTTGCTCATGCAGCTCTAATTCACAAAATAGTTCATCCAGATTAATTTTTGAAAGGTTCCTAGAAATTTTATAGGCATCTATAATAGATGCCCATAGTGAATTTCTAGGGAACGCATTTAACGCATACCTTATGATGTCCCGGTTCTCTTGTTTGTGCCCGATCATGTGGAGTCCATTCAATATGTTCTTAATCCGGGCGTGGAGTTGACTTGCTGATTCTCCTTCCTGCATTTTTATGTTAAATAACTTATTCAATAATAGATCTCTCTTTGTTACCTTTGCATCAGAAGTGCCTTCATGTAATTCTGTTAATTTGTCCCATAGCTCCTTCGCCGAGTCGGTTGGTCCAATTCTGTTTAGCTCCTCTTTGGTAAGTCCGCACTGGAGGGTGTTCTGAGCTTTGAACTCGGTCTGAGCCTTTTTCTTCATCTCCGGGTTCCATCTGTCGGGCTTCAGTGGAGCATTATTTCCCTCATCCATTGGCGGTGTGTAGCCTGTTTGAACTGCGAACCACTGATCCATGTCGGTCTTCAGATAAACCTCCATCCTTCTCTTCCAGTAGGGAAAGTCTTCCTCATTAAAGAGGGGAGGGCGGGCAGTGCTATAGCCTTCACCTTGGGCCATTTAAATTCTGTGCACACAAAATAAAAGTAGAAAAAATATCCCAAGACTGGGTCTTGGATTAGTAGTGCGGGAAAGGATAAACTTACGAAAAGCAATTTGAATGATGTTGCACCAGATTCAAGTAAAACCAACGAACGAGAAAAATAACTAAATTTAGGCAAGAATACCAAATTTAGATCATGCAACAAAAGACACAAAACAGATTTCCCCCTGCTCTTACGGTGGTTGCACCGATTCAGAGCGAATCTGGCTCTGATACCACTTGTAGGATCGGAATGCACGTGAGGGGGGGGGTGAATCACGTGTGTTTAAAAAAAATATATTTTTCAGAGTAAAAAGAATGTGTTCGTAAAGTCGTGCACAGCGGAAACAAAAGAAACGATAAAAAACGAACACACAAAACACGAATGAGTTTTACATCGTTCAGAGCCTTCGGCGACTCCTACTCGAAGGCCCAGGTCCCTCGGACCTTTTCTGTGGGCAATTCACTAAAACTCTCTACCGGAGACCCCCGGTAGAGTAGGCAAATACAGAAGATAAAGAGTGTGACAACCTCACACTCTCTAATAGAAATGAGTACAGATAATGCAGTAATAAAATCGTTACCAAAAAAAATTATCTGAATGAGTTTGGATGTTAAGGGTGGTCTTCCAGCAGTAATTGGACGTAGACGAGTTGGAAGACAGGTCGTAGCAAAAGAGCGTGGAAGCACTGAGCGTGAAAGCGTGAAGAAGAGATGATGGCGTGGTGTGTTTTTTTTTTCTGTGCTAATTCTCATGCTTTTTATAGAGGACTTCTCGAGCTTTGAGTTTCATCCAGATCCTATTTTTGTGCAGCGCTTTATCCATCATTTGAAGTAGCACAACTCAATCTGCTTTATCCATCATTTGAATTTCTATTAACAAAAAAATAATAGGAATAGAAATTCATCTTACCCAAGCTGTGGATAATAATAATAGGAATGAATTTATTATTATTAATAAGAATAAATTTATTCTTTAATAAAATTTCAAATTAAAAAATAATGAGGAGTAATTTTGCAGAATTCACCTGCAAAATCAACTTAGTCCATATACCAAATAAACCCTGTAAACCAGAGTTAGTATAATAATAAAATGGACTAAAATGTGAAATATTCAAAGGTAATTAGATCCCGTCCACATCCGGACCAGGATCTAACCAGGACTCAACTTAGATCACCTAAATGGGTCTAAGTTGGACCGCGCCTAAAGTCCCAAAATGGGACCCGTCCTCACTGGTTCGCTCCTCCAGTGACTTACCTTACTTACCCTTTGTGCAGTTTTACTTGACTTCTTAACCTACCAGGACTTTTTGTCAGGACTCAACCACCCTGGTCTTTCTGCCAAGTCTCCACCAACTTGGTCTTCAGCCAGTTGTCAGGCCTCGCGGACCCAACTGGACTTTCTGCCAGGACTCAACCATCCTGGACTTCAGCCTAGTGTCTGGTCCTAAGTCTTTCAACCCTGCACACTTGGTAAAGAGGTTAGAACCATAACAACCTAACTTTAACCTGTTTGTCATTCATCAAAACTTGAGTTTGACTGTTAGTGTAAACTACACCAACAGAACGTACCGCTCGTACCAAGCTTGGGGTGCTTGTTTAAGACCATAAAGTGTCTTTTTGAGCTTGAATACGTGGTTTGGAAATTTGGTACTCTCAAACCCCGGAGGTTGTTCGACATAGACCTCTTTTCTAATCAAACAATTTAGAAAGGCCGATTTGACGTCCATTTGATATAACTTGAAACCACGATGTGCTGCAAATGCAAGCATCAATCGGATGGACTCTAATCGTGCCACGGGAGCATAGGTCTCATCATAATCAAGGTCTTCAACTTAATTGTAGCCCTTGGCTACTAAGCGTGCCTTGTTTCTTATGATTTCTCTCTTGTGGTTCAATTTATTTTTGAAAACCATTTGGTTCCAATAATGGTCGTCTTCTTGGGTCTAGGGACTAGGTCCCAAACTTGATTTCTTTCGAATTGACCTAGTTCATCTTGCATCGCAATGATCCAATCGAGATCATTTAATGCTTCATCAATTTTCCTAGGTTCAATTTCAGAAATTAGGGCAACTTCATTAGCCTCATTCCGGAAGAATGATATAGTCCTAACCCCATGATGGATGTCCCCAACAATTTGGTCTTGGGGATGACTAGAGGCTAATCTAGTTTGCCTAGGTGTTGGTGGTGCTTCTTGAATGGTTTCACTAGACACAAGCTCAGCCTCAGGATCCAGCTGATCTATGTGTTGTCTAGGCTCACCGTCATCGGACTCATCACCATTAACAACAATTGGAGTTTCATTCAAATTTAGTCTCCTAAGTTCGAGTTGAGCTCTTCTACATTTTCTGATTGGTCATTTGCTTTTGGAATTTCTTCAAAAACCACATCAGAAAACTCTTCAACCAATCTAGATTTCTTATTGTAGACTCGGTAGGCTTTGCTAACTAGGGAGTACCCGACCAGTATCCCTTCATCAGCCTTAGCCGTGAACTTTCCAGGTGGCCCTTGGTGTTTAGGATAAACACCTTACAACCAAACACCCTAAGATGTTTAACTGTAGGTGGTTTTCCAAACCAAAGTTCATGGGGAGTCTTACCTAAGAACCTATGGACGAGGACTCGGTTTTGCACGTAGCAAGCTGTATTTACAGCTTCGGCCCATAAGTAGCTCGGTAGTGAGTACTCATTGAGCATGCTTCGTGCAGCCTCTTGTAGAACACGGTTCTTCCTTTCTACAACACCATTTTGTTGTGGTGTTCTAGGAGTAGAGAACTTATGTCTATACCCTCTTTCTTGACAAAACTCTAAAAATCGTTGGTTTTGAAATTCACCTCCATGATCACTTCTTATTGTCTTAATTGTTGATGATTTTTCATTTTCAACCCTTCTAAAAAAGAAATGAAAACATCTAAGGTTTGGTCCTTATATTTTAGAAAATATGTCCATGTATATCTAGTAAAATCATCAATGATAACAAAGCAATATCTACTATCATTCAATGATATAATAGTGCTACAATCAAACAAGTCCATATGAAGTAAATCTAAAGCGGTAGATGTACTTACAGCGCTTTTACTTTTATGTGCAGATTTTGTTTGCTTGCCCATTTGACATGCATCACAAAGTTTGTCCTTTTCATACTTGATGCTTGGTAAGCCACGAACTAATCCCTTGTTGGCCAACTTCCAGATGTTCTTCATGTTAACATGTGCTAGTCTCCGGTGCCAAAGGATGGACTCCTCTTCTTTTGACATGAGACACTTAGCAAAAGTATTAGTAGCACTTTTAAAGGAAACTTGATAAATGTTATCTACTCTTGTTCCTACTAGTACCGTGTCAAAGTTGTCATGTTGTCTAACTAACATTGACTTGTTTGAAAATCAATTGTGTAACCCGCATCACACAATTGACTGACACTTAGGAGATTAAATGTCATCCCCTTGACTAGAAGAACATTCCTAATTCTAAGACATTCGGATATTTGAATGTCTCCTATTCCTATGACCTTAAGACTACCATTGTTACCAAATGAAACATTACCTCTACTTTTTCTTTGAAGTGTGGTAAACAATGATCTATCCCCGGTCATGTGTTTGGAGCATCCACTATCAACGAACCAAGTTGATAGATGCTCCCCCTCAATCATAACCTACACAATTCGAAAAATAGAAGTTTTAGGTACCCAAACCTTAGGACCTAAAGCACCTACTAAACAAGACTTAGGCACCTATGCCTTGACAACTTTCTTTTGGACTCTAGGTGTCTTAGATTGTCTCATATCAGTCCTAGACATCAAAGACATGAATGATGGTTCTTTGGGTCGGTAACCAATACCGGCCCTATTGTAGACCGCCCTTTGGGCATTCAAGATCATGTCTAGGGTCTTTGAGCTAGTTGAGAACTTCTCAAGAATACTCTTGAGTCTCTCAACTTCACTCTTCAATGATTTGTTTTCATCCTCTAGCAATTCAACATGCAAATCATCTACATCCTCATCCCTAGAGGACTTCAATTGTTCTACCTCAATTTTCAAAGATTTAATCACATCCTCTAACATTTCAACATGCAAATCATCTATGTTCTCATCCCTAGATGATTTCAATTGTTCAACTTCTAATTGTAATGATTTAACCCTATTTTTTGACTTTTTCAGCATATTGGTTAAGCATGCAATTGCTCTATAACATTTTTCAAGTTCGGGAGAGGTTACCTCTTCATCATCCGAAGATGATGAAGCCGCGTTTGAGGAGTCGGAGGATTCATCACTGCTTTCTTCTCCAAGAGCCATGAGTGCCACATGTCATGTGCTCTTCTCCTCCTCTTCATCGGATGAACTTGAGGTGGATTCATCCCAAGTAGCCTTCAAGGCCTTCTTCTTTTTCTTGGATCTATCCTCCTTCTTGGATTTCTCCTCCTTCCTCTTTAGCTTTGGGCATTCACTCTTGAAGTGCCTTTCCTGCCACACTCATAACAAGAGACATTAGACTTATCAACTTTAGCTTCACTAAGGTTACCTTTACCCTTGAAGCGTCGATTCTTCCTCATCATTCTTCTAACGAAATTGGCCATCTCGGAGGAAGAAGAGTTGCTGCCATCTTCCTCGGATTCGGACTCGGATTCGGATGAGGAAGAAGATGATGAGACTTCCTTCTCCTTCTTCTTCTCCTTCTTTTCTCCTGCAACTAAGGCAATCCCCTTCTCCTTGGGGCCTTTGTTAGCCATTTCATGCAATTCCATCTCACAAAACAAATCATCTAACTTGACAATTGATAAGTCCTTGGAAACTTTGTAGGCATCCACCATGGATGACCACAAAGCATTCCTTAGAAATGCTTTCAACACATACCTCACAAGGTCAGAGTTCTCGACCTTTTCATCAATAGAATGAAGCCCGTTGAGGACTTCCTTGAACCGGCTATGTAACTCACTTACGGTTTCATTCTCCTTCATGGAGAGGTTTTGGGGTTGGTTGAGGAATAAGTCCCTCTTGGCAATTCTTGAGTCTCGGGTGCCCTCGTGGAGTTCTATGAGCTTGTTCCACAAATCTTTTGCACTTGAAAATGGACCAACCTTGATGAGTTGGTCTTTGTTCATGCCACATTGTAGGGTCACCACTGCCTTCGCGTCGGCTTCACTCTTTTGGGTTTGTTCAGCCGACCAATGCCACGATTCGAGTTTCTTACCTTCATCATCCTTCGGAGGGGTAAACCCCTCCTTCACAGCGAACCAAGTGTTGATGTCCATCTTTAGGTAGTACTCCATCTTCGATCTCCAATATTGAAAATCTGCTCCATCGAAGAAGGTGGACGGGTGGTGGAAAAACCTTCTCTCAAAGCCATTATTGATAGCTCTCGGTTGTTAATCCGCTTGTATAGAGCCCCAAGCTCTGATACCACTTGTTGGACCTTGGATGGCTAGAGAGGGGGGGTGAATGTAGCCAGACACCGAAACTTTCCACTTATCAAAATTTCTACGACTCAAAGATTAGTAGCACAGCGGAAGCAAAAAAAACAGAGTATGCAGAAATAAAACCTAGCTAAGCACAAATGCAAAACGCTAATAAGAGGATTTACAAGGTTCGGGGATAACTTGCCCCTACTCCTTGGCGTGCCCTTAAGGCGGGCGATCCCTTGATCGTCGGCAGATCAAGCCCCGGTGAACACCGGATAAAATGCAACCTCCTTCTCGGTGGAGTAACCTCTCCACAGCGTTTCAACAAGGATAAATGTTTAAGCACAATAAAACACAAGAAAGATCTTACTCAGCACTTAGGACAGCAAGAACTCAGACAAACTTCTCCCGAGCACCACTCAGCGCAGATCTCACGCAAGAATCCCCTTCTTCGTGTCTTCTCGCTGATGGACTCACCAAGCTTTCTGACTCTTCTTCCCAATGCTCAAGTAACAGATGGTTGCTTCAAAGGATTGCAGTTGCTTGCTCAAGATGATGGAACAACGGATCGCACAAGCAAAGTATGGAGAACTGATCGCGCGTATGCAGTATTGCTATCGAAGTAAGTGTTGTGGAGACTTGTTCGCCCAAGCGCTTAAGTCTCTTCCACTCAGCTCCAGGTCACTACCTCACTGCAGCCTCCAGCTGCTCACCTGCAACACTCAGCTACCACTGAACTCTTCCTGGACTCCCTGAGCTTCCCTCAGCCAAGCTCCAGTCTGCAGCTCCAGCCGTTGCAACCTGAGATGGCAAATGGACAAACCTGCTCCAAGGAAAGGTCTCCTTTGACTCTCCTTGAGTGTTTGAATCCATCCCTGTCACCTGCAGCTTAATCAGATCATTAGAACAACATATCAAGCAGAAAATCAAGTATCAGAGATCAAGCACAGAGAATCAGATACGTTCAGACGCGATCAGAGCGTCTGATAGTGCAATTTGAATTAAAGTGATCGGTCACCGGACCGATCAGGACTATCCCAGACTGATCAGGCTCCAACCTGATCGGTCCACAGTGAGAAACTTGGGATCGCAAGCTCGTATGATCGGTCACCCTGACCGGTCAGCAGATCGTTCACCAAACCGATCCGGAAGTCAACCTGCCACAATCCCGCCCGGAATCCACTGGCTGATCGGTCACCAGACCGATCAGGCTGCTCCCAGACCGATCAGGCTCCAGCCTGATCGGTCAGGGTGAGAAACCTCGCGACAGTTGATCATTAAGCTTGATCGGTCATAGTTTCTCCCTGATCGGTCACAAGTCCGATCAGGAGCCGATCAGTAGGTTTGCCAAAAACCTACTGGATGCTCCCTGATCGGTCACCGGACCGATCAGGAGCAGAGCGGCAGGGGAACTCAACCCACTTGTGAGCTCCCTGATCGGTCACCAGACCGATCAGGAGCTGTGCAATGAGTGAAACACATACTCCCTGATCGGTCACCAGATCGATCAGTCATCGCTGGATCAGTCACCAGACCGATCCACGAAGGAGTACCGTGCCAACCTCCCTGATCGATCACCAGACCGATCCAGGGGCTCCAACCTAGCCTTCCAAGCTAGGACCTGACCCTCCAAGCCAGGATTTCATCCAACCTAGCCCTCCAAGCTAGGACTTTTCACCTAACCCTCCAAGTTGGGACTTTTCACCTAACCCTCCAAGTTAGGACTTTTCACCTAGCCCTCCAAGCTAGGACTTTTCACCTAACCTTCCGAGTTAGGACTTTTCCTCAAACCTAGTCCCACTAGGTATGCCTAGTCCACGACCAGGACTTAAACCCAAACATAATCATAATCATCAATCTAAACTAAAATCGATGTCAACACCAAAACAACAATCAGGGTCAGACTGCATCAACACACAGTTTGTTGATCACATTGTCAACACAAAGAAGGCAAGAACCTCAGAGTCAGGAGCAAGCAATACCTCAGCTAGTCTACATGTAGACCTAAATGAAGAAGAAACTCGTCCAATTGGTCAGAAGGCGGCAAAAAGAAAGGGAAAAAATAAAATAAAATCAGACATTAAAGGTATGACAACAAATTTGGATAATATGTTTGCAAAATTTTCTGAGTATACAAGCATCAAAAAGTCTGAAGTTGGAATAAAACAAAAGCAACTCGAAATTAATGAGATGAAAGCAAAGGCTGCCTTAGCTAAAGTTTAATTAAAGAAATATACAATCCTTTCGAAAGACACCTCGCAAATGACACAAGAGTAATTTATCATCCATCAATATTTATGTCAAGAGATTAAGAAGAGATGGAATTTGTAATATTTATTTATTATAATTTTCAATTATTGTACTTTTTAAATTAATGTAATTTTCGAACATTGTCCTTTTAAATTAATGTAATTTCTCATTATTTTACTTTCTTAACTTCATTATAATTTCTGGTTATATATCCGTTACAAACTAGCCATTGGAATATAGCTGTTGTAATATGGCAGTTGGAATATAGTCGTTATAATATGGCAGTTGAAATATAGTCGTTGTAATATAGCTGTTAGAATATAGCCTTGGAATATAGCTGTTGTAATATGACAATTAAATATAGTCGTTGTAATATGGCTGTTAGAATATAGCCGTTGATAAGAACAAATAAATAGACACCTTATGCTCTACAATTTTTCATTCTCCAAGAAATTGACGAATTCATTTCCTCTTCATTCTTCATTCTTCCTCCAAATATGTCTCAATCTTCAAGTAGCACCACGTCCGACTCGACAAGTGAAAATGAAGTCCATGTTGAAGATGTTGACGAAGGTTATGATCCAGGAAATGAGTTAATGTCATTGATACTTCAACAAAGCCAACAAATAGTTGAAGCATATCAAAGTAATAACGAGATGAGGTGAAGAAGAATGTTTATTCAAAGAAATCGTGAAGCCGGGCATATGAGACTCTTCAATGATTATTTCTCCACGAATCCAGTGTATCCAGATCAAATATTTCGAAGACGATTTCGCATGCGAAGAGATTTATTTTGTCACATAGTGAATGCACTTGAGAGTCATTTATCATTTTTTCAGTGGAGGGATGATACTATGAGTATACAAGGCTTGACACCACTGCAAAAATGCACAGCTGCGATTCGCCAATTAGCTTATGGAGTCCCAGTCGACCATCTTGACGAGTACCTATGCATGGGTGAATCAACCGTTATTCAGTGTCTTTTCAAGTTTTGCATTTATGTGGTTGAACTATTTGGAGATTAATACTTGAGAAGACCAAATGCTGATGGTGTTCAATGTCTTCTTCAATTGCATGATGAGAGGCACGACTTCCCTCGAATGTTAGGCAGCCTTGATTGCATGCATTGGGAATGGAAAAATTGTCCAATTGCTTAGAAATGCCAATTTACAAGAGGACATGGATCACCAACAATCGTGCTTGAAGCGATCGCGTCTCGATTTGTGGATATGACATGCATTCTTTGGTGTCGCAGGTTCATGCAATGATCTTAATGTGTTGTATGAATCTCCCATATTCAATAACGTCTTGCAAGGAAATACCCCGGAGATTAATTTCACGGTCAACGACACTCAATATAAGAAGGGGTATTATCTAACAGATGGAATATATCCGGAATGAGCTACTTTCATGAAAGCTTTTCTTTGTCCGGAAGATCTCAAGATGAGATTGTTTAAGGAAAGACAAGAGGCTGCAAGGAAAGATGTTGAACGAGCATTTGGGGTGTTTCAAGCTCGATGGGCAATTATCAGAGGTCCAACTCGTTATTGGTATAGAAAAAAGTTAAAACATATTATGTTAGCATGTATTATTTTGCACAACATGATTGTAGAAGATGAGGGAGATCACGTGACAAATTGGTACAATGATGAAGGTGACGAACCAGCACAACCTGTCCAAGGCTCAAACCGAGGATTTCATGATTATCTCCGAATAAATTTCCCAACTACGTGACAGTCATGTGCATCACCAACTTCATGCCGACTTAGTTGAACATATTTGGTCACAATACAACAACTCCTGAATTAGTATTTTATTGTTTCGCTTTATGTTAATTTATATATTATCTTTTAATTATATGTAAGTATATTTTTTTTATGTTGTTCTCTTTCATTTCAAATTTATAATAATAATTTAAATTTTAAATAATGATAAATATATTTAAAAATATTATTACTATTTATTTTAAATAATAATAATTTAAATTGGTAAATAAAATTGAAAATAAAAAAATATGTAGGTAAGATAATGTATATGTGAGAGAATGTATATGAGAGAATGTGTATATGGTATTTGGACCCCACAAATAATGGGGGTTGAACGTTAAACGAATATGAGAGAATGAATACGTTAATGTTAATGTGTATGTGACATGTGTGTCCCATACTTTTTGATTAGGTGGTAGGTGTTATAACGTTAATGGTGTTAAACGGTTGTGGATACCCTAACTATTTTAAATTGATTTTGATAAAATTTAAATAATTTTGATCAAATTAAAAATTTATCTATTTCATTTCAATCAAATTGAACCACATAAACTCACTCTAAATATATTATAATAACTATTAACTAATTTTTATATATTATACTAATTATCAAATAGCTTCTCCACATAGCAACTATTCACAACTGCTGAGATAAGAAGTATTTTAGAAATAAAATATTGATGGAAAGCTCTTTTGATTATTTTTAAAAAAATAAATAGACTGTCAATAGTTCGTTTAATATAAAAAATCTTTTTGATTTTTGCCCGTTAGTTTTTCCTACATTGTACGTGCTTTCCAATTTTTCTTCCTAATCTAAATCATAAATTATTTTATAAATAGAATTTACTTTTGATCATACACTATTTCATAAACAGATTTTCCTTTGATTTTCAGATGGTTCAATAGAAATCAATTTATTTTAATCACTATGTGAATTTGATTGATAAATACTAAAATTTAATAAAATAATAGATAAATAATTACCAAAGTAGTTACATATAAAATAAAAAATTCAGTTTATTATTTCACCATAATTGAGACTCTTTCTTCACTCTAAAATGGTTCAACGTTGGTCTGATTTTAAAGTAAAAAGATTTTTTTTATTTTCTTAGTTCTGTAAAAATATTAAAGTAGTTCGTCATATATGATTTTATAGATTACATTGATTGATTAATTAATGAAGTAAATTATTTATATGACTCCATAATATTTATATTATGATATAGTAAATGTTTATTTTTTACTTCTACACAGTTAAACTTAATCGAAATATTTTTTTTATATTATTTCTTGTAGTGTAAATGTAATAGAATATATTTTACTACAACACAATTTTAATTTAAGGAAGTAATTTATATGAACGACTTCATAATTTTGAATTATGGTGAAGTAATATTTTCTTTAACTACATCACTATTTAAATTTGTTGAAGTCTATAGAAGTGATTAACCATATTTTACTACAACATAATTAATTGAACAAAATATTTTTCACTATCAAAATTCAATAAATATATCACAAATATCTATCAAATACAATCCAAAAGTGTCTTCACAGAATACATATTTGACCAATTTCACTTAAAAATGTATCCATAAATCTCTAAATATAATTCAAAAATTTATCACCCAATAGTATATCTACAATTCGCGAACAGAATTTAATACCTAAAGATTTCCATGTTTGATTCAGTATACGAATTATACGATGGTTTGAAACGGAGCTTTGGCATACCTAAAGCTTTCAGCAAGCCAAGTAGTGAGTTTAAAAGCACGAATCAAAAGAGGATATAAGCACCTTCCGAGCAAGCATGTATATCATTCTTGTGGAAACTGCAATTGTGTGTGTCCAAAGCAAATTCTTGTCCGCTTCATCTCTTTTCCAACCATATCCATAGCTGGAAAGGAAAGAACTTATAAGCAATTAGAGGATATGCATAGAAAAAAAACAATAGCATACCCTTTGGATCCATAACCACCAACTTCATGAACTTTTTATCTATAAGGAACAAGTGAAAATAAAGGGACACAAATTCCATTAAGAAGTGATTGATCACAAAGTATTAAATATTTATCTATAAGGAATCTGAACTTTTTACATACAGTTAATAATGAAAATGACCAAAATAATTAGAACTATTATGAACACTATAAAAGAGTTAGATTCATTCAAAGTATAAGTGTTTCATGGACATAATTAACTTTCTCATTAAAAGTTAAAAATAGTATCCTACTTTTCATTTTACTCTATCATAACAATAAATATTAACCATCTTAATAAAGTATGCAAGGACGATTTGAACCATGCCTCTAGCAAAGGTTGCAAGTAGCCAATTTGAATTGGTTGCCCTTGAGCATTAAGATTGTACTTTTTGAACTCTAGATCCTTCCCGTCATCCCTTGAATAGAAGAGAAGAAAAATAAGAAACAACAAAATATGAAATATCCCTTAATAAATAAAGAGCAAAATTAAAATGTTTGAATATGACATTTATAACGATTGAAGCTATGCCAAATTTTATTTCCATATATAACAAATGTAAATTGTAAGATCATAATTGTATGTGAATATTTTTACCAACCATATAACAATGTGCATTAGTGATCAAAAAGTGATTAATGATATATCAAAATAGTGTAAGTATCACAAACATTACAAACTATACACAATATCAATCTACTGTAAACCATTAGGACTTTGATCCTCTAGCTATTAATTGTTATGCAACTTGCATTGCTAGTTTATCACCCCATCAAACAATACCAATTCTAATTGCCTAATTCATTTTCTGGGAGTGTCAACTTGACAACGGCAAGAAAATATGATAGTCATGACTCAGTCCTCACTAATTAGCAAAAACAAGACACAAAATTCATCCAAACTTAGAAGTATAAGCATAAAAAGGGTTGAATAAAGAATTCTTTGCATAACAGATTGAGAAAGATGTGGCAAATATCTAGTTCATCTAGATTGAGAATCAAATGAGAACCAAAAATATAATGTAAAAGGAAATCCAGACAGCATATAATCCCCTCTCTTTCCATCTATATACATATTTTCATGACTCAGTTCAAAATATATAAGTGGCATAGTTTGAGGCTTAGTTGAACAATACATGCAGCTACTCCTAATACCCCATGAACACATGCAGCTACTCCTAATAACATCATGAAAAGGTAATCAAACTACGAAACATGTTATCTATTAATATTTTAAATTTCAAATCCTCTTTAAATATCATCATTCTTATTTCCTCCTAGATTGAAGGTGACTAATTTTTGTTTATTCACTTAGGAGAAGAAAAAGTTAGGCTGCTGCATTTCTAACAGCCATCAGAGCTTTCATGTTCTCATTTGAAGACATGGCTACCAATGTTGTTGTTTCTTCTTTAATAATAGAAGCTTGGAGAAGCTAGCTAATTTCACCTCTAAGAGCCATTGTCAAGTGTACTTGCATGAGTTGAATCCATATTTAAAGAAAATGCCATCTATGTGCCTTTACCAGTTATTCTACTAATTATATCTATTTCACTTTTGTTTATTTCACAAGAAGTTTTATGTGGCTTAAACATGAATACACATGATAGGGTTGAATAAGCCCGTGGCGGGCACGTGGGATGAAGAAGCTGTGGGACGCCACGTCGAATCGGAAAGACTCTCCTGCCCGAGCCACGGGATCTCCCTCGAGGGATCCGCCCAGGACGGTTAGCCAGACGATCCCCCCGGGCTCCCCCGAGGGATTGGGCCTCGAGAACACCTCGGGAGGCACCGCACCTGTGCTCACCCGGGCCGAAGGATCCCGAGACCAACTCGGGGGGGGGGCGGAGACCCAACAACGGCCGAAGTCGGGTCCCCCCCCCCCCCCCCGACCTGTCTGCGGATAAGCTTCTCCGTCACACAGAGCCACGATGACCCTTAATTAGCGCCACAGGCTGATGTAGGATAACGGCGCAGACCGTTTCAACGGTTAGCCTGTAACCGCCAGAAGAGGGGGGGACAACATGGCGCAAATCACGGAGACGTGGCATAGATCGAGGGCACAAGCCTGGTCAACGGACATCGGTATAAAAGGTAGTCCAACCCCTCCGGTAAAGGGGTTACACTCTCTCAACTCTAGACATCTTCTTTACTTTTCGCAACCTTTTCTTCTCGACGGACACTGACTTAAGCGTCGGAGTGGACTCCGCTGGACCCCTGTCGGCGTGTCCCCTAACGCTTGTATTAACTTCGCAGGACCCTAAGTTCCTCTCCGTCTCAGCAACTACCACAAGGGCAAAGCTTTGGTACCTGGCCATCGTCGTCGACTATTTCCGGAACAAATTTGGCGCCGTCTGTGGGAACTCTTAGCAAAACACCCGAAGGAGCACCGATGACAGGGTTGGAGGAACAGCACAGTGCCCGTGCAGGGGAGGACTTCGATCTTCAAAAGGTCTTGCCAGAGGGCCTCGATCATCCACGAGAAGATGAAGGATCTAAGCAGGAACGAAGGGAGGTTGAGAGTGAGGAAGTACAGATTCATTCTCAACGCGGAGGGGGAAGCACGCGCATCGCCCTCGACCTCGCACCGGAATTAAGAAGCCGCCTTGTCGAGTGCTTGCGAAACCATAAGGATGTGTTCGCTGGTTAAATCCTACAGCCTCTCGGTGTGTAGGCTTGGCCTCGGAGTAGTACACGCCCGACCAAGAGCTGATTAAATCTACAGCCTCTCGGTGTGTAGGCTTGGCTTCGGAGCTGTACACGCCCGGCCAAGAGCTGATTAAACCCTACAGCCTCTCCCATCTGGGCGAGGAATATCGAAAAGCTTGAAGAGAACGAGAGCCCCGCCCATCTGGGCGAAGGCGTTCAGGGCTAGCTATTGAAGCGGGATGCGGAAGTAATGGGCAGCATTCATGAAATAAGGATAGACAGGGAAGCGAAGCCCTAGTTCTAGTTGTCCCAGGAAAAAGGTGTAAAAATCCTCACCGTTGGTTACCGACGGTTGACCTGCGGTGGGGACCCTTACCTCCCAGTTTGCCGGAATGTCATATTTTTGACAGGCAGCCTGGAGGGATTCCGACTTAACCTTGGAGGAGATGGTCTCACACCACTCGGGACGAAACCCCAATTCTTTCAAGGAGCACTCATCGGCGCCTGAAGACTTCTTTATCTTCTCCATCGGGCCCAAGGGGAAAGAATGAGGGAAGGACAGAACGAAGGAGGACTTACTCCCGTCGAAAAAACGCGACAGCGAGAAGGACAAGTAAGTAAGGAGGGCTCTTGATGGCAACTAGGGTAAGGCTGCCCAGGGCGCCATTGCGCCCACTTTTATAGGGACACGACACGCCCCCCGAGGCAATAGAAGGTCGGCAGGTTGAGGATATTAACGGGCTGTCTCGGGAATCGGCTAGCCCTCATTGTCGTCGCCTCGTATGACCTGCAGTACGCCGCAAAGCGAGGAAAAAGGAACGTGACGCTGTTGCATGCGCTGAGCAATTGCGTCACCTTGGCTGCCACAAAGCACGCAGGGGTACGAGAAATATTCAAAAAATCAACCAGAGCCAAGAGACTCACGGGATATGCCTGAAGGTCCGGTCGAAACAGGAAGAATGTGAAAAAGGACAAGACCCAACTTCTCCATCACCACCGCAGTCCGATCAGTCAGCCACACTTCCTTCGATCGGACTTGAAGGAAGGGACTTGTGATAGAGTTGAATAAGCCCGTGGCGGGCACTTGGGATGAAGAAGCTACGAGACGCGACACGTCGAATCGGAAAGACTCTCCTGCCCAAGCCACGGGATCTCCCTCGGGGGATCCGCCTAGAGCTGTCAAACGGGCCAACCCGTGGCGGGGCGGGTCGGCCCATGGCGGGCCGGCCATTTAGCGGGGCGGGGCGGGTCGACCCGTCATCTAGGCGGGTTGGAAAATCTCCAACCCAACCCAATCCAAGGCGGGTCGTGGGTTAGGCGGGCCAACCCGCGGGCCCATCAAAATATTATTAAAAAATTAAAAAAAATTAAAAAAAATCATATATTTAGATTTCATCAATCAAATATATTAAAAAATATATTTTTTTAATATAAATAGATACAAACTAGTATTCATGTGATGAAAAATATTATTTTTTATTTCAAATAATAACAAAGAAAGATAATAAATTGTCATAAAACTTAACTAACATGTGATTCTCAACCCGCGGGCCAACCCAAGCCCGTCGCGGGCCGACCCGTGCGGGTCGCGGGCCTAGGCGGGTTGGCTCGCGGCGGCTTGGGTTGCTTAAATTCTAACCCAACCCGCTTAATTGATTGGCGAGGCGGGCCAACCCGACGGGCCTAACCTAAATGACAGCTCTAGATCCGCCCGGGACGGTTAGCCAGAAGATCCCCTCGGGCTCCCCCGAGGGATTGGGCCTCGAGAACACCTCGGGAAGCACCGCGCCTGTGCTCACTCGTGGCGGGCCGAACTCGAGTACGGACACCCCCCCCCCCTCCCGACCTATCTGCGGATAAGCTTCTCCGTCACACAGAGTCATGATGACTCTTAATTAGCGCCACAGACTGAAGTAGGATAACGGCGCAGACCGTTTCAATGGCTAGCCTGTAACCGCCAGAAGAGGGGGGGACAACGTGGCACAAATCACGGAGACGTGGCATAGATCGAGAGCACAAGCCTGGTCTACGGACATCGGTATAAAAGGTAGTTCAACCCCTCCGGTAAAGGGGTTACACTCTCTCAACTCTAGACATCTTCTTTACTTTTCGCAACCTTTTCTTCTCAACGGACACTGACTTGAGCGTCGGAGTGGACTCCGCCGGACCCCTACCGGCGTGTCCCCTGACGCTTGTATTAACTTCGCAGGACCCTAAATTCCTCTCCGTCTCAGCAACAACCACAAGGGCAAAGCTTCGGTGCCTGGTCATCGTCGTCAACTCTTTCCGGAACAACACAAATTTCAAAGGTTATAATATGAGTGACTGACTGAGTAGAATCATGCTAACAGTGTTTTTGTTTCTTCTCTGATAGGAGAAAGCTAAGTCGTTGTGGGTTATCATTAAAAGGTATATGAGAGACGAAACAAAAACCAAGGACAATCCATTTGAATGTCTTTACCCATTATTCAACGTGTAGCAATCTATACAACTCACATAATTCATAAGACCAAATATCAATATGCATTTCAAAGAAGATAGTTTGAACTTGTCTAGTAATTTATCAGATATAAGTAAACTTGCTGCATACAAAGCAAAAGAAAGAAAAAAAAATCATCAGGCTACATAAACTAACAAAGAAAAAAAATGCACCTGTTGTCGAACTCAATGTGCGCTCAATCAAAGGGCCAATGGAACCCCCTCGAGAACATATGCTGCCATCAGAAGCCCAAACCTCTCTTGTGTTGCAAGAAAGAACAGATGAACAAAAAGAAAAAACGCATCTTTTATCTTCTCTGCAGCAGATGATCACGAAGAAGAGCTCACCTCTTCATATGGGGGCCTGGAAAACAGCCACATGATGCTAACAAAGCAATCAATCATCGTCAAAAATCCGCCAACATTGATCAAAATGTGGAGATAAGCTCCAGTCGCTGATGCCACGAGCGCGCAACATAGTTTCAAGTAAACCTGGACGGCAACCCCAATAGAGAAGTCAGAAAATAGATCATAATTTCCAACAAGCATCATATGGTTTTGAACATTCGAAGGGATTTGACAGACATTTTTGAAGGAATTTTGAGTCCATCTGCCATGAAACTCAGATTGGGATTGGAAGAACGCATCCCGTGCTCGTTGGTATTGCCGCGGCCGCTCCCGCACCACCCCGATGCAGTGGCTCCGTAACTTTGTCTCCCCGAGGGGGGAGGGGGGCGGCGGCAAAGAGGCGCTTGATCGGTGAAGGCATGAAGGGTGAGGAAAATGAGAAGAGGTTGCGTTTTAGGTGAACTGGTTTAATCTATTATAGGAGGAAAAAGTATTTTAATCCGTTCAAATTTATCATTTTATTATTTAAAAATTATATATTTTATTTTATGTCTTATATTAATTTTATAATTGAAATTGATTATTATATATTATTTTATAATTAATAATTGTCAAAGTAACATGGGGTCGGTAAATAGATACATGAATTTCTAAGCAATTAATTTATAAAAATATAAAAACTAATTAATAATCTGAGTTGGTTATTCTTTTTGGGGTTCCCATTTAACTCTTTCTCAGCACTGCTGCATGGTATACGCTGGGTCAAATGCATTCATTAGGATCTGTCACCTAGCTACTCAGTTAAGGAATATAATTAGACTTGGGGATGCATTTGATTTAAATTATTATATTTAACTTTATTATGTGATTATCTTACCACCACATAACTGAAATTACAGAGAATAAAATATAATCTTAGGTGGCATTTAGTTTAAGGGTTTGAAAAGGAAATGGAATAATAGAAATATAGAGTATTTTGCTAATGAGTTTACGGATAATAATTTTGAAATCATTCAAATGGACAAAACTCAATGGCCGATTTAGAATTCATTCGCATTTTACACATCTTTTCTTTTTTTAACCATTACTATAGGTTTAGGGTTGTTGCACTTCGATGGTCGTGTCATCGGAGGTGATGGACGGCCTTGACTGGACTCCAACGACGACAAGGAGCTGATGTACGTTGAGCCTGGCATCGTCGTAGCCCCAGTTGTCGTCCCATGGAGTCGCCTGGAACTCTCTATGTCACCTCAAAGTATGAGTGTCACCCTCACTCAGTTTCTCATCTCTTATCTTCTCTTAGATTAATTTGGATCAACTTAGGTTATGCAACAAATTAATTTAATATTTACTAATTTACCCTTGTCATTGATCTTTCGCCGCGGTACCAAGCTCACGCATCGCTGCTCCCTCGAAGTCCCTTCGCCTTTTGGGTCATCCTCTTCTTTTGTCTTCATTTATTTCTTGCCCGACAATGACAGTGACAGTGGAGGCAAGCAGAGAAGAAAGCGAAGAAGTCGAGAGGAGCGAAGATCTCCCTTTCCATGTGGAGGAGTAGGCGAAGAAGTTGAGGTTCGCCAACACCGGGCTAGCTTTCTCCCAAAGATTCATACTTCACATGAGTTCTTGATTTCTAGTATGGAGGCAAATGATTGTTGATGGATTAATCTCCACCAAGGCTTATTCAAGACTTTCATTATCCTCATCTCCACCGATCGCATCATTTCTAACGTCGGTAGTATGACCACCAACCTTGCCAAGGGTGTCTATGTTGCCGCCTCCATTTTCACTATGCTCGACCGTGTCATAGACATCAAGCCTAATGACCCAGACACTGATGCAGGAGGGGATCCAAAATAATATTCAGATTTATATATTTAAGGTTTTTTTAATTGATTATATATTTTTATTTAGTTTGTTCATAAATCTTAGGAAACCAAGTCTTGTTGGATTTTTTTTAATTGGTTATATATTTTTGTTTAGTTTGTTCCTAAATCTTAGGAACTAAGTTTTGTTGGTTAAATTTGTTCCTAAATTTTAGGGGACTAAGTCTAGTTAGTTTAGAGTTTTTTTAGGGATATGAGTGTTATATAAACTCATGCTTAGATGATGTTAAGGACAAGTTTTTCTGATATTGAATCAATTTGCTTCGCTTAAGCCACGTTACGGCTGTATCTCTAGTTTTCTCTTCTCGCTCTTGTTTTTCTCAATAAGGTTTAAGTCCAGTTTTGGCTACTCCTTATCTCATTATTACTTTCTTATTCTTTTCTCGTAAATCCCTCTGAAACTTCTCACCCTAGAATAATCTATATTCTGTCCGGCGTCAGTTGGTATCAGAGCTCATTAAGATCCAATGGAGGGTCATCGTGGATGTGATCGTGGTCGCAACAGGCAGGTTCCGACTGAGGAAGCCCAGCACCGTGATCGTAGTATCCAAGATATAATGATGATTGAGGATTTGCAGAAGCAAGTTGCGGAATTAACCCAGCGTTTGGCAGCGCGCAATCTTGAAGATCGTGAGATCTCTGATGGTAACTCTGAGTCTCCTTTCGAGAACTTGTATCATCGTCGTGCTACATATCGGGAACACCATGGTCGAGAGGAACGATTTAGGGACTTTGGTTTCCGAGTGGATCTTCCTGATTTTTTTGGCACATTACAAGCGGAAGGCTTCGTTGATTGGATCAACGAAGTAAAGAGGATTTTTGAATATAAAGAAGTACCTGATCACATCAAAGTAAAGTTGGTCGTTATCAAGTTAAAAGGTTGAGCTTCGGCATGGTGGGAGCAACTTCGACGATCACGGAAGAGACAAGGTAAATCCAAAATCACTGATTGGGAAAAAAATGAAGAAACTAATGAGAACACAATTTCTTCCCTTCGGCTACACCCAAACATTATATCAACGACTCCATACCTTGAGGCAAGGAGCTAGAACCGTTGACGACTATACAGAGGAATTCTATCAGCTTATTGGTCGGAATGATTTGTACGAGAACGAGGAGCAGATGGTAGCGCGATATTTAGGGGGATTACGTCAACCCATGAGCCTTCACTCGCTCTGGACCATTTCGGAGGCCTATCAGCGAGCCTTGACAGTTGAAAAACAACTAGACCGACGACTAGGAGCGATCAAAACAATCAAGTTGTTCACCCTCAAGAGTCGCGCCCTTCTCAGCAGCCACCACAAGGTAACCTTAAGACCACTATCAAGTGTTTTCGCTATGGTGAACAGGGGCATCGAGCTTCGGAGTGTAAAAGATCCCCAGATAAAAAAAAATAAGACTCTGCTAGTTGAGGAAGACATAAAGGATGAACTCGAACAGATTGATGAGCCGATTTATGATGACTATATTGATGACAAGGTTCTTTATGACGATGGTCATGAGACTCTCATCGTACACAAGAGCCTACTGATCCCTAAGGAAGAATCTGAAGATGATTGGCTGAGAACCAACATTTTTCACACGACGTGCACGGTTGCAAACAAAGTTTACAAGATGATCATTGATAGTGGAAGTTATGAAAATATTGTATCCGAAGAAGCTGTTCAAAAGCTACAATTGAAGACAGATCGTCATCCAAACCCCTACAAGTTATCATGGCTAAGTAAAGGAAGTGAGGTAACCGTAGAAAGGAGGTGTCTTTTATCTTTTTCTATTGGCAGCAAGTATTATGATCAAACATGGTGTGATGTTGTGGACGCATGTCACGTATTGTTGGGACGACTGTGGCAATATAATCGCAGCGTCATTCATGATGGGCGGAAGAACACATACACCCTCAGCATCAAAGGGAGGAACATAGTATTGACTCTCCGACGAGAAGGAACCCCTTCAAATTTGGTAACCAATAATTCTACACTACTTTCTATGTCCAGATTTTTGAATCAGATGAAGCACAGAGATGTAGTCTATGCTTTGCTTCCTTTCAAAAGCAATGTAATAGACCCGGACTCGGATCTACCAGCTGAAGTGTAACAACTCTTATCAGACTTCGCTGAGTTGATGGTTGAAGACCTTCTTCCAGGACTCCCCCCTATAAGAGATATTCAGCACCAGATTGATCTCGTCCCAGGGTCAAGCTTGCTTAACTGACCGACATACCGTCTTAACCCTAAGGATGCCGAAGAGCTACGACGACAAGTTATGGCGCTATTGAGACAAGGCTATATTCGCGAGAGTATGAACCCCTGTGCAGTCCCTGCCCCTACTTGTACCAAAGAAAGACGGTTCCTGGCACATGTGTGTTGATAGACGACCTGAGGGTGTCCGTGCAGATCCATCAAAGATACAGGCAATCTTAGAGTGGCCACAGCCAAAAACCATTCATAACGTCCGAAGTTTCCATGGATTGACCTCTTTCTATTGTCGGTTCATTTAGAACTTTAGTACCTTAATTGCTCCTATAACTGAATGCCTCAAGGAGCGCGAATTCAAGTGGAGTGAAGCAGCTATGACTAGTTTTCAGCTGGTGAAACAAAAGATGACCGAAGCACCTATTCTAGCACTTCCAGATTTCGACAAACTGTTCGAAGTAAACTGTGACGCATCTAGCATTGGCATTGGTAGTGTTCTAAGTCAATCAGGACGCCCTATTGCCTTCTTCAGTGAGAAACTATCCGGTGCCAAGAAAAATTATTCTACCTATGACCTAGAATTCTATGTTATTGTGCAATCCTTAAAGCATTGGCGCCATTATCTCGTGCAGAAGGAATTTATCTTATTCACAGATCATGAGGCTTTGAAGTACATCAACGGTCAACATAAGTTGAGTAGTCGACACGCCAAGTGGATAAATTACTTGCAGGAGTTCACCTTTACACTGAAGCATCAATCAGGGAGATGCCGAACTCGAGGACGAGTTCTCTTTAACTCCGGGAGACTGATGCAGGAAGGGATCCAAAATAATATTCAGATTTATATATTTAAGGTTTTTTTAATTGGTTATATATTTTTATTTAGTTTGTTCATAAATCTTAGGAAACCAAGTATTGTTGGGTTTTTTTTAATTGGTTATATTTTTTTTTTAGTTTGTTCCTAAATCTTAGGAACTAAGTTTTGTTGGTTAAATTTGTTCCTAAATTTTAGGGGACTAAGTCTGGTTAGTTTAGAGTTTTTTTAGAGATATGAGTGCTATATAAACTCATGCTTAGATGATGTTAAGGATAAGTTTTTCTGATATTGAATCAATTTGCTTCGCTTAAGCCACGTTACGGCTATATCTCTAGTTTTCTCTTCTCGCTCTTGTTTTTCTTAATAAGGTTTAAGCCCAGTTTTGGCTACTCCTTATCTCATTATTACTTTCTTATTCTTTTCTTGTAAATCCCTCTGAAACTTCTCGCCCTAGGATAATCTATATTCTGCCCGGTGTCAGACGCCCACTATCCCGAGCGGCTCATCGGCAACATCGAGATTCGTGGGATTGACTTGCCTACTCGGCGCGCCCTAATGTAGTCATCTTCCGAGGCTTCTCATTGGGCATTAAGGCTGGCAAATCGATGGCTCTCATCGGGCAAAGTGACTCTGGGAATTCCACCGTCATTGGCCTGGTCGGGTGGTTCTACAACTTGCTCAGCAGGACGATCAAAATCAACTCTAGGGTTGTGAAGTCATACGAACTCCGGGTGCTAAGGAAGCACATCGGCATGGTGGGACAATTATCAACGCTATTCGCTGGGAGCATTCACGAGAACATCGACTATGGGAGCGATGGCGAAAAGACGTCGACGAAAATCAAACTGGCAGTGCAGGAAATCATCAGACGGCAGAGGCAGAGGTGCTCCAGTGTAGGACGACCACTGGCGCTCGTCCAACTACGAAGGCAGAGGGAGCGTTAGGAGGCGAGGCGGGGGAGGAGGCGGCCTGGTGGGGAGATACTTGGTTTGTGGAGGGTGATTTTGGGGAAAAAATTGATAACTCCATAATTGTGAAAAGTCTTAGAATTCTAAAGTTTTCTTATTTCAGATTTTATTTCTAAATAAATGACACGGCAGGAATCGCTCATTATCAGGAATCGTCCACGGGATGAACTTTGTGTGTGGAATGAATATATTTTAATGGATTAAGTAAAACAAATTATATAGATAATAATAATAAAAAAGGGCACGATTAAAGCCCAAAATAGTCGAACCAAGATTTACAATGCCAACTTTTGAAAGATTAATTACGCCTTGATGGAATTTGAGGATAGAATTACAGACCTAGAGTGAAAAATATTTTATCTTTACTCAAGTGTCATAAAATGATTCTGTCTTGCACAATCATTTTCAGTTTATTTCTCATGGTAGTCAAGTTTTTTTTTCCCAAAATAGTTATTTTTAGTCACATTTTTAATCACACTTTATTCGACTTCGTTCTCCAGTTCGTTTTGAATGAGGGACATTTAATGATTGCTAGATTTACCCTAGAACAATATGGCGAAGTTCTTTCGAGCAATATGGCGGAGCTCTTCTGAACAATATGACAAAGTCCTTCCGAGTAATATAGTTGGGTTCTTCCCAACAATCTAAAGTTCCTTTGGGTAACGTTGTTAAGCTCCTCTGGGCAACATGGTGAAGTCTTTTCGAGCAATCATATCCTCAGATACGATAGCAATTACTACAATACCACACTCCTATAGTGCTATAATACTACGAAGTTATGATGATCCAGAAGCCAGCCTACTTGGCAGAGCGATACTACTAAATTTCATACAACAATACCCCCAAAGTTTCGCAAAGTAATACCACCAAAGTTTCACAGAGCAATACCACCAAATTTTGCAGTGCAAAACTCCAATTTTGTAGGAGTAATACCACCAAGTTTTGTAGAGCGATACCACTAAGTTCTGTAGAACAATATCACTAAGTCCTTCTGAGCAATACAATTAAGTTCCTCTGAGCAATGTGACTAGGGGTGAGTATTCGGTTAAAACTGAACCGAACCGAACCGAATAGACTGAAAATCGAATAAACTGAATTTTCTCCAAAAAACCGAACCTACCGAATTTGTGAATCAAAACCGAGAAAATCGAACCGAAAAAAAATCAGTTAATTCGATTTTTAACCGAATTAACCGATTTGACCGAATAATTTTGACCCTAATTCAATTTTGTGTATTTTGACCCAATCCAATTTTAACCGACCCAAACTATAATTTTTTCCTTTCAAAAATAAAAGATAATATTACTATATTAGTATATAATATACTAATAGACCGATTTACACCTTTTAGGCTTTCGGTTTTCATCGAATAGACCGAAGACAATTTTTACCTTTTAGGCTTTTCAGTTTTCAATTACATATTAGTATATAATATTATTTAATATTTACACCAACAGCAGGACAGCAGCAGTGCATTGCAGAGGCAGGCCGTAGCAGCCGCCATCCCACCCTGCGGACTGCGGTCCAGCCCCCACGGCCCACCCAACCGAAATGATAATTTCGATTTGTTCAGTTTAACCGAATAACAGCGTGAAAAATCGAAACCAAACCGATATAACCAAAATAACCGAATTTTAAAAATCGAATTAACCGAAATTCCGAATTAACCCAACCGAAATTAAAAAATCGGTTGGTTCGGTCAGTTTATTGGATTTTACCGAATTTTTGCTCACCCCTAAATGTGACAGAGTTCTTCCGAACAATATGGTAGGATTTCTCATAACAACCTAGTTAAGCTGTTTTGAGTAATATAGTTAAACTCTTCCAAGCAATACGATTGAATCTCTTTGGAATAATATAAGTAGGGCCTATTAAGCATTAGAAGTATTACATACTGACTCTCGGAGAAACCTTCTACCAAGCATTGAGGATATCTTCACTTGTTATGACGAATCTCTTGTTGTGCATCATGTGTTGTGAAGCTGCTAGTTACTAACACATGGCGATTGATGAATGAAGAGGCAAATAATGGGTGTCAGAAGTGGTTCCTTTGATTATATTTTCATGGTACATGACAATCAATGAATGGAGCGGTAAGTAGTAGATATCAGAAGTGATTCCCTTGATGCATTCCTCGTCTAACGTGGCCATCAAGTAGTGAAGGAATAATAACGGATCGTCAAAAACCTTGTTTTCACTTATTCAAGCGGGAAGAAGTAGAATGGCATGAAAGAAGATGATATGGAGATTCCCTTCAAACATCTCTATAAGCACTAGAAGAGGGAATGTAGAGAGAGGTAGGTCTTCTTAATTATTCTCGTAAGCTGAGGTAACTCTTCTCCATAAAACTTCTTGCTTCTTCGTTCTTCTTCTTCTTCTTTTCTTCCACCTCCTTCTTCATGTGATTGACTTGAGCTTTGGAGGGGTCGTGCCAATAAGATAGCCAAAGCTCTAATTTGTGTTATTTCCCAAGGTGTTGGATTTCACAAGTTGGAAGGTTGATCTAAGTTTCTGACGAGAAGGAGCCAAAACGAGTGGAAAAAGAAATCATTAATTTCCCTAAATTAATTTAGTGGTTTAGTGAGCCAATTTAGCAAGAAAGTACTGGGATTAATTCATTAGTATTAGCTAGGGCTTCATTCTTCATGCTGGTCTTTTTCTTCATCATAAATGCTTAGCTTGTTTACATTGTCCACATTAGATATTTACATTTTTTATCTTTGTAAAACTATATAATCAAATTATTTTTGGAGGAGAACAGTAAATTAATTTTGTTATTGAGTTTGAACATTGGGAGATAGCTAGGATTGTCGATCTCCATTGATGAGGAGAGTACGGTGCCAACATGTAGTTAAACCTTATAGAAGATCTATCTGCCCTTGGGGCTATAGTACAGTGGAAGGATGACTAATTATTAGGTTTAGGGTTGCTGCACTTCAATGGTCATGTCGTCGGACGCGATGGACGACCTTGGCTGGACTCCAACGACAGCAAGGAGATGATGTACGTTGAGCCTGGCGTCGTTGTAGGCCCGGTTGTCGTCCCATGGAGTTGCCTGGAACTCTCTATGTCACCTCAAAGTATGAGTGTCACCCTCACTCAGTTTTGTTGGGGCAATCGACCCAAGTATGATCGAGTGGATCATGAGTTTTAATATGTGTGTCAATATGATTATGTTAGGTTGTCATGTTGATTTGATATGTATGTTTGAGTCATGTTGGACTTGATAAATCACACATGAAATACGCATCCGAGGGACGAGAGCCGAAGGAAGAGGACTCTGAGGGAAAGTCGGGGAAGTAGACTTCAAGGGCATATGCGAAGGATGGCATGGAGGCAAGCCGTGTGCTTGTGTGCACATCCGAGGGACGAAAGCCAAGGGAAGAGAACTTCAAGGGGCAAGCCAGGGGAGTGGACTTCAAGGCATACGCAAAGGATGAACTTCAGAGTGAGTTTGAGTGGAAATATAAGTTGGGCAGTCGACTGCGGGAAGGGGCAGTCGACTGCAGGAAGGGCCAGTTGACTACTAGCGTAGAACTGAAACTCACAGAAAGATCAGTCTACTGGTCCAAGAACCAGTCGACTGATCAGTTCGAAAAAAATAGCCGTTGGGCTAGCCGTTGGCTAGCCACTGGCTGGACATCAGTCAACTGCCCCTTGGGGTAGTTGACTAGTGTCAGGGGTCGAGCTGTTTAAGGAATAGCTCTCTCCTCTATTTAAGGAGAGACTTTGGAGCAGAATAGGGTTGCGGTTCTTAAGTGTAAGATCCTATTCTAAGTGCTCAAAGTTTCATTCTCTTCCTCCTACTCTAATTTCCATCTTATACAAGAGGAAGAGAACATCTTGTGAAAGTTTCTCCACCTTGAAGGAGAAGTTCATAGTGAAGCTTGTGTGCATGGTGTGGATCCTTGGATTAGTCACCTCTTGGAGGTGGATACCAAGTAAATCAAGGAGTTAGCATTGTTTCTTGTTTCTATTGATTTTGTTCTTGTGTTTTTGCTAACATTCTTGTAGACAAAATCGAAAAGTTGCTATTCACCCCCTCTAGCTAGACTCCAAGGTCCCAACAAGTGGTATCAGAGCCCAGTTCGTTTCAGAAGAACTCACCGTCAACTGGAATATCAAGATGGTGTTCCAAGAGGGATATAGTACCGCACGACCACCATTCTTCGATGGCAACGACTTTACATATTGGAAAGGTATGATGGAATATTATCTAATGAATGATATTGAGAATTTGTTTAGTATTGTAGATGGCTTTAAAGTGCCGAGAGAACCTCTTCCTATGAAGAATTGATCAAAAGAAGTTATGAAGAAGGCGCAAGCGAATGCAAAGGCTACAACAGCCCTACAATGTGGTCTTTCAAAGGAACAACTAAACAAAGTAGGATCATTCAAGACCGCAAAGGAGCTTTAGGAAAAGCTCATTGAGCTAAATGAGGGATATAATGAGTCAAGAAGAGCCAAGAAGGATTTCTTGGTGGCGCAACTTCAATCCCTCACCATGAAGGCAAATGAAACCATGAGTCAATTGCACGGTAGAGTTAAAAAATCATCAATGAACTCCATGTGATAGGTGAGAAAATGGAGAATAGGAATCTAGTAAGGTATGTGCTTCAATCTTTCCCTAGAACCACTTTATGGGCCTCAATAGTTGATGCCTATAAAGTCTCTAGGGATCTTTCTTTAGTAAAGCTTGATGATTTATTTTGTAAATTTGAACTTCATGAGCAAGCTAATGTGTCTACTAAAGAAAAGGGTATAGTTCTTATTGTAGAAAAAGAAAGAAGAAAGAAGAAAGAAGAAGGACAAGAAGAAGGTCTCATACTCATCATCCGATTCGAAAGAATCAAGCGCTTCAATGGATAATGATCAAGAGGCGTATATGGTAAGGAAGATGAGGAACACATTTAAAAGTTTTTCTAACAAATCCTATGGTAGGAAAAACTCAAGAAGTAAGAGCAAGGCAAGGAAGGTCATCATATGCTACAATTGTCATGAAGAAGGGCACATGAGGGATGAGTGTCCACTTTTGAAGAAAAAGGAAGAAAAGAAGGAGGAAAAGAAGAAGGATGAAAAGATTAAAACAAAAGAAAAAGGCAAGAAGGCTACAAGTCTAAAGGCGACATGGGATGATCCTTCATCATCGGAAGAAGAAGAATACCACGTGTCTCATTTGCGCTAATGGGAGTTGACAACATAGCATGCACATCATCCGAAGATGAGAAGAGTTCAAGTGATGATGAAGAAGGGAGCTCAAGTGAAAGGGGAGGTCAATCCTCGGATTCGGACGTCTCGGTAAGTGAGGTATACAAGCTACCCCTACTACACTTGTGAAGATTATTTCTAGTACTAATGATGATTTGTTTAATGCCAAAAGGAAAATTAAGAGTTTGAAAAATGAGGTTTGCATGTTAAAGGAAAAATTAGAATCCATGACAATCAAGGACAATATGCATGATTCTTCTTTTAGTTTAAATGAGTCATCTTTAGAAGAAGAAAGTAAGGAATTAAGGAAAAAGGTAGAGAGTCTCACCAAGGCCCTTAGCAAATTTCAAATTGGCTCAAAGAACCTTGATATGATTATTAGTAGTCAAAGAGCCGTATACAACAAGGCCGGAATAGGATATACACCCAAGACCAAGGAGGTTGCTTTTATTTCTCTTATAGGAAGAAAGAGTGCACTTAGAAAGCAAACTATTAAAGGCAATGTAAAGCAAGCATGAGTTCCTAAAAAGTATTTGAATGATGTTTGTGGATCAAGTGTATGAGTACCAAAAGATTGTGTTTTTCGTATTGTTTAGGTAGAAGAGAAGAATGATTCAAACAAGTGGATTGTGGATAACGGTTGCTCAAGACACATGACCGGTGATGTGAGCAAGTTCTCCTCAATTAACTACTTAAAAGAAGGAACGGTGTCTTTTGGAAATAGTGGAAAGCTCAAGATTATAAGTAGAGGCACAATTGAGGTATCACCTACAGTCATCATCCATAAAGTGCTTCTAATTAAGGACATGGAATTCAACTTGCTTAGTGTTAATCAATTATGTGATGTTGGGTATAGAGTTGAGCTTCATGCATATAAATGTTTGGTTAGGCACAATAACTCGAAAAATGTTATGTTGGAAGGATATAGGGAAGCAAATCTTTATTATTTTAATTTCTCCTATGCTTCAAGCATTTCTACTAAGTGTCTCATATCAAAAGAAGAAGAAGGATGACTATGACATAGAAGGCTTAGACACATCAACATAAAGAACATAACAAGAGTGGCCAAAATGGAGTTGGTAAAAGGACTACCAATGATCAAGTATGCCAAGAATAAAATGTGTGATGCATGTCAAGAGGGTAAGCAATCCAAGTCATCACATAAAGGTAAAACTCTAACTAGTACTTTTCTACCATTGGAATTATTGCATTTAGATTTATTTGATTGCCATAGTACTCCTTCATTTGTAGGAAATAAATATTGCTTAGTAATTGTTGATGATTTTTCTAGATATACTTGGGTTTATTTCATGAGACATAAGGATGAAACTCTAGAGATATTTGTAGGATTTAGCAAAAGGGTTGAAAATGAGAAACATCTCAACATCAAACAAATTAGGAGTGATCATAGTCGAGAGTTTGAAAATTCAAACTTCTCTAATTTTTGTTTAGGAAATGGGTACAAACATGAATTTTCATGTCTAAGAACACCACAACAAAATGAAGTTGTAGAAAGAAGGAATCGGGCCTTGCAAGAAGCGGCTAGGACCATACTTAATGCTTATTCTTTACCTAGCTATTTTTGGGCGAAAGCGGTAAATACCGCTTGTTACATCCAAAACCGAGTTTTAATTCATATATTTTGGCCACTCTTGCTATGTTCTTTATGTTGATGTTGATGACATCATTTTTGGGTCAACAAATAATGAGTTCCTTCATGAATTTATCAAGCACATGGAAAATGAGTTTGAAATGAGTCTTATTGGGGAGTTGACTTTCTTTTTAGGATTGCAAGTCAAGCAAACAAATGAAGAAACTCATGTCTTTCAAACAAAGTATGCTAGGAAAATTATCAAGAAATTTGGATTGAAAAATGCTAAAGTAGCATTTACCCCCATTGGAACAAATGTCAAGATGGATGGTGATCATGAGGGGAAGGTAGTTGATCCAAAATAATATAGGAGCATGATTGGTAGTTTGTTGTATCTCACCGCTAGTAGATCGGATATATATACTATTTGCGGTAGACATGTGTGCAAGGTATCAATCTTGTGTCAAAGAGTCTCACTTAGTAGTAGTAAAAAGGATTTTAAGGTATATTAAGGGCACTCTTAATGTCGATCTTTGGTACCCTAGAACTCCAAACATTGATTTATTTGGGTATATCGACTCCGATTATGAGGGTTGTAAATCGGATAGAAAGAGTACTAGTGGTGGGTGTCAATTTCTTGGGTCATCCCTAGTTAGTTGGAGTAGTAGAAAACAACCACATGTTACCTTGTCAACAACCGAGGCCGAATATGTGGCAATGAGTGGTTGTGTAGCTCAATTACTTTGGATCATGCATACCTTAAAGGATTATGAGCTTCATTACTTCAAGGTCAAAATCTTATGTGATAATGTGAGTACTATTAATTTAACCAAAAATCCGGTGCATCACTCTAGGACAAAACACATTGAAGTGAAATATCACTTCATTAGGGATCATGTGGCAAGGGGTGACATTGAATTATATTATGTTGAATCAAAGTCCAACCTTGCCGACATATTTACCAAGCCTCTACCTGAAGTGGAATTTACATCTCTAAGAAAAGGACTTAGTATGTGTTTTGTCGAAGTGTAAATTTGGCCTTGGGGTAATGCACTAATATGGTAGTGCATGAGATGTTAAGATGATACAAATAACTCGCTTATGCTTGTGGTATATTATTGGGTTATTGGATGTATCACATTATTGAAAATAGACCAACTATGGGGAAAGCAAATGTTTAATTAATGGATATCTTGCCCATAGATCATAGTTGGACATTTCAAATAATTTGAAAACATTTCTGTGTTTTATTTACTATGACATAAGTTTGCAAAACACATGATTTCAAAACTATGGTCTAAATTTGATATAAAGTTGGATGTTTTCAAAGAATTTGAGGTTTGGTCAAAAAGTCAAACATGTTTAAATTTTCCATGAAAATATATTTTTCTCTATTTAAATACATCATAAGAAACATGTTTGCAAAATTTCATGATTTTTCGAATTGTGTGGAATTTATAATGCATTTCTGAATTTCGGCTCAGAAGCTGCAATGTTCAAACTGAAATGTATCAGTCGACTGCCCCCTGGGGGCAGTCGACTGAACTTTCTGTAAATTGGCAATACAAAGGCACCAGTCGATTGATAACTGTCTCAGTGGACTGGTCCTTCTGGTATCTGATTTCTGGGGGTTTTCAGAAAAAGAAAGGTATTTAAATTTGTGGCCAATGGTTAATATTGCTTGAAGCAATCCTTTTGATGGTGTCAAAGGGGGAGAATTGGGAGGTTTAAGTTAGTTTTGTAACTTAACTTGTGGAAAATTAAAAATTATGTGGAGGGCATAGGTTAAGGAGGAGGATGCATGTTTATGCTTCTTAATTTGCTATGTCTGTAATTTTCAATTGTTATTATTATACCTAACTTAAACATATTGCCATATATCAAAAAGGGGGTGATTGTTGGGGCAATCGACCCAAGTATGATCGAGTGGATCATAGGTTTTGGTGTGTGTGTCAATATGATTAAATTAGGTTATCATGTTGGTTTGATATGTGTGTTTGAGTCATGCAGGACTTGGTAAATCACACGTGAAATACACATCCGAGGGACGAGAGCCGAAGGAAGAGGACTCCGAGGGAAAGCCGGGGAAGTAGACTTCAAGGGCATATGCGAAGGATGGCATGGAGGCAAGCCATGGGCTTGTGTGCGCATCCGAGGGACGAAAGCCAAGGGAAGAGAACTTCAAGGGGCGAGCCAAGGGAGTGGACTTCAAGGCATACGCGAAGGATGGACTTCGAAGTGAGTTTGAGTGGAAATGTAAGCTGGGCAGTCGACTGCGGGAAGGGCCAGTCGACCGCTAGCGCAGAACTGAAACTCACAAAAAGATCAGTCAACTGGTCCAGGCACCAGTCGACTGATCAGTTCGAAAAAATAATCGTTGGCTAGCCACTGGCTGGGCATCAGTCGACTGCCCCTTGGGGCAGTTGACTGGTGTCGGGGGTTGAGCTGTTTAAGGAACAACTCTCTCCTCTATTTAAGGAGAGGCTTTGGAACAGAATAGGGTGTGGTTCTTAAGTGTAAGATCATATTCTAAGTGCTCAAAGTCTCATTCTCTTCCTCCTACTCTAATTTCCATCTTGTACAAGAGGAAGAGAACACCTTGTGAAGGTTTCTCCACCTTGAAGGAGAAGTTCATAATGAACTTGTATACGTGGTGTGGATCCTTAGATTAGTCACCTCTTGGAAGTGGATACCAAGTAAATCAGGGAATTAGCATTGTTTCTTGTTTCTATTGATTTTGTTCTTGTGTTTTTGCTAACATTCTTGTAGACAAAATCGAGAAGTTGCTATTCACCCGCCCTCTAGCTAGACGCCAAGGTCCCAACAAGTTTCTCGCCTCTTGTCTTCTCTTACACCCAGTTTGGAAAGGGGTGGAATTGAATTCCTTCAGGAATTGGAATTCAATTCCACCATTTGGAATACATTTTTAACCAGGAATTAATAAGGAATTGAAATTCAATTCCCTTTAAATCGTTCAAAACAAATCAGACCTAAAGAGGTCTAATTTGTGAAGGGAATTGCTCTAGCAAATAAAAATTACTAAATAACTCTTATTTCATACTAGCGTCATTTTGGATGAAGGACAAAATGATAAAAATATAATAATTGAATTTAATTCTCATAGATTCCAAATCAAAGAATTCAATTCAATTCTGTTATTTACTAACTCATTCCAAACATAAGAATTGAATTCAATTCCTATTTGAATTCAATACTGGAGGAATTGAATTCAATTCTGGATGGAATTCAATTCAATTATTTCTTTACTTAAAAAGTTTCCAAACATGGTGTTAAATTTGGTTCAACTTAGGTTATGTAACAAATTAATTTGATATTTACTAATTTACCCTTGTCATTGATCTTTCGCCACGATACCAAGCTCACGCATCATTACTCCCTCGCAATCCCTTCACCTTCTAGGGCATCCTCTTCTTTTGTCTTCATTTATTTCTTGCTCGACAACGACAGTGACAGCGGAGGCTAAAGCAGAGAAGCAAGCGAAGAAGTCGAGAGAAGCGAAAATCTCCCTTTCCATGCGGAGGAGCAGGCGAAGAAGTTGCGGTTCGCCAACGCCAGGTTGGCTTTCTCCCAAAGACTCATACTTCACATGAGTTCTTGATTTCTGGTATGGAGGCAAGATGATTGCTGATGGACTAATCTCCGCTAAGGCTTATTCAAGACTTTCATGATCCTCATCTCCACCGGTCACGTCATCGCTAACGCCGGTAGTATGACCACCAACCTTGCCAAGGGTGTCTATGTTGTCGGCTTCATTTTCGCTGTGCTAGACCGTGTCATAGACATCAAGCCTAATGACCCAGACGCCCATAATCCTGAGCGGCTCATCGGCGACATCAAGATTCGTGGGATCGACTTGCCTACCCGGCATGCCCTAATGTAGTCATCTTTTGAGGCTTCTCGCTGGGCATTGAGGCTGACAAATCGATGGCTCTCATCGGGCAAAGCGACTTTGGTAATTCCACCGTCATTGGCCTGATCGAGTGGTTCTACAACCCGCTCAGGGGGACGATCAAGATCAACTGTAGGGTTGTGAAGTGGTACGACCTCCGGGCGCTAAGGAAGCACATCGACATGGTGGGACAAGTACCGACGTTATTCGCTGGGAACATTCATGAGAACATCGACTATGGGAGCGATGGAGAAAAGGTGCCGATGGAGATCAAGCCAGTAGCGCAGGGGATAATCAGATGGCGGCGGCAAAGGTGCTCCAGCATAGGTGACCATTGGCACTCGTCCAACGGCGAAGGCAGAGGGAGCATTAATTAGCAGGCGAGGCAGTGGGAGGAGGCGGCCCGATGGGGAGATATTAGGTTTGTCTAGGGTGATTTTGGAAAAAAAATTGATAACTCCGTAATTGTGAAAAGTCTTAGGATTCTAAAGTTTTCTGATTTCGGATTGTATTCCTAAATTGCTGACATGGCAGGCATCGCTCATTATCAGGAATCGTCCACGGGATGAACTTTGGGTGTGGAATTAATAGATTTTAATTGATTAAGTAAAAAAAATTATATAGATAATAATAATAAAAAAGGGCACGATTAAAGCCCAAAATAGTCTAACCAAGATTTACAATGCCAACTTTTGAAAGATTGATTACGCCTTGATGGAATTTGAGGATGGAATTACAGACCTAGTGTGAAAAATATTTTATCTTTACTCATGTGTCATAAAATGATTCTGTCTTGCACAATCATTTTCAGTTTATTTCTCATGGTAGTCAAGTTTTTTCCCCAAAATAGTTATCTTAGTCACATATTTAATCACACTTTATTCGACTTTGTTCTCCAGTAGTTCGATTTGAATGAGTGGCATTTAAAGATTGCTAGATTTACCCTAGAACAATATGGCGAAGTTCTTTCGAGCAATATGGCGGAGCTCTTCTAAACAATATGACAAAGTCCTTCCGAGTAATATAGTTGGGTTCTTCCCAACAATCTAAAGTTCCTTCGGGTAATGTTGTTAAGCTCCTCCGGGCAACATGGCGGAGTCTTTTCGAGCAATCATATCCACAGATACTATAGCAATTACTATAATACTACACTCCTATAGTGCTATAATACTACGAAGTTATGATGATGCAGAAGTCAGCCTACTTGGCAGACCGATACTACTAAATTCCATACAACGTATACCCCAAAGTTTCGCAAAGTAAGACCACCAAAGTTTCACAGAGCAATACCACTAAATTTTGCAGTGCAATACTCCAATTTCGTAGGACTAATACCACCAAGTTTTGTAGAGCGATACCACTAAGTTCTGTAGAACAATATCACTGATTCCTTCCGAGCAATACAATTAAGCTCCTCTGATCAATGTGACAGAGTTCATCCGAACAAGATGGTGGGATTTCTCCTGACAACCTAGTTATGCTATTTTGAGTTGTATAGTTAAACTCTTCCATGCAATACAGTTGAATCTCTCTGGAATAATATAAGTAGGGCCTATTAAGCATTAGAAGTATTACATGCTGACTCTCGGAGAAACCTTCTACCAAGCATTGAGGATATCTTCACTTGTTACGATGAATCTCTTGTTGTGCATCATGTGTTGTGAAGCTTCTAGTTACTAACACATGGCGATTGATGAATGAAGAGACAAATAATGGGTGTCAGAAGTGGTTCCTTTGATTCTATCTTCATGGTACATGGCAATCAATGAATAGAGCGGTAAGTAGTAGATATCAGAAGTCAGAGCCGGCCCCAGGGTGGTCAACCTGGGGCCGGTGCATAGGGCCCCACCTCAGGTGGGGCCCTCTTTTTAAAAATTTTTAAATTTTTTAAGTAATATATAATAATAAATATGAATTCACTCAAAGAAAATTAATTAAAATGATATGATCTTCAATACTAATAAAATAATATCAAAATTAAATTAAAAAAAATATAAAATAAATTTAAAACATTATGTATTTTTAAAAAAATATCAAAAAATACTCAAGTAAACATTTTCTTCCTCTATGTAATGAATTTTTTATAACATCATTTTGTTATTTTTATAAATATAAAAAAATTTTTTTGTACAGGCCCTTCGAAACCCAGGGCCGGCCCTGTCAGAAGTGGTCCCTTGATGCATTCCTCGTCTAACGTGGCCATCAAGGAGTGAAGGAATAATAACGGACATCAAAAACCTTGTCTTTACTTATTCAAGCGGAAGAAGTAGAAAAGGCGTGAAAGAAGATGATATGGAGATTCCCTTCAAACNTACACAATTCGAAAAATAGAAGTCTTAGGTACCCAAACCTTGGGACCTAAAGAATCAACTAAGCATGACTTCGGCACTCATGCCTTGACAACTTTCTTTTGGATTTTGGGTGTCCTAGATTGTCTCATGTCAGTCCTAGACATGAGAGATACAAAAGAGGGTTCCTTAGGGCGGTAACCAATACCGACCCTATTGTAAACCGCTCTTTGGGCATTTAAAATCATGTCTAGGGTCTTAGAGCTATTTGAGAATTTCCCAAGAATATTCTTGAGCTCCTCAACTTTACTCTTCAAGGATTGGTTTTCCTCTACTAACCCATTATCATGCATATCACTGATTTCCTCAACCTTAGAGGATTTCAAAGTTTCAATTTCATGCTTCAGTGATTTAACTTCATCTTCTAGCAATTCAACATGTAAATCATCAATGTTATCATCTCTAGAAGATTTTAATTGAGCAATCTCTAATTGCAATGCTTTAACCTTGTTTTTGGATTTCTTAAGCATACTAGTTAAACATGCAATTGCTCTATAACATTTTTCAAGCTCGGGAGAAGTTACCTCTTCATCATCCGAAGATGATGAAGCCGTGTTTGAGGAGCTTGAAGTTTCTTCACTGCTCTCCTCTCCAAGAGCCATGAGAGCCACTTGCCTTGTACTCTTCTCCTCCTTCTCATCATCGGATGAACTAGAAGATGACTCATCCCAAGAGGCCTTCAAGGCTTTCTTCTTCTTCTTGGATTTCTCTTCTTTTCTTTTAGGTTTCTCCTCCTTCTTAAGCTTCGAACATTCATTCTTGAAATGTCCTCTCCTACCACACTCAAAGCAAGATGCATTATTCTTATCAAGCTTGAATTCACTAGTGTTACCTTTCCTTTTGAACCGTCGGTCTCTTCGCATCATCCTCCTCACAAAGTTGGCCATTTCGGATGAAGAGGAGCCACTGCCATCTTCCTCCGAGGTTGACTCGGATTCGGAGGAGGATGAAGATGATGAGATCTCTTTCTCCTTCTTCTTCTCCTTCTTCTTCTTGTTGATCCGGTCCCCTGCAACTAAGGCAATCCCCTTCTCCTTGGGGCCTTTGTTAGCCATTTCATGCAATTCCATCTCACAAAATAAGTCATCTAATTTTACAGTAGATAAATCCTTGGATACTTTGTAGGCATCCACCATGGATGACCACAAAGCATTCCTTGGAAATGCTTTCAAGACATACCTCACAAGGTCGCGATTCTCGACCTTTTCATCAATTGAATGAAGTCCATTAAGAACTTCCTTGAACCGGCTATGGAGCTCACTTACCGACTCATTCTCCTTCATGGAGAGATTTTGAAGTTGATTGAGGAACAAGTCCCTCTTTGCTATCCTCGAGTCCCGGGTGCCTTCATGGAGCTCTATGAGTTTGTTCCACAAATCTTTTGCACTCGTGAAGGGACCAACCTTGATGAGTTGGTCTTTGTTCATGCCACATTGTAGAGTGACAACCGCCTTAGCGTCGGCTTCACTCTTCCTTGTTTGTTCGGCAGTCCACCGGGAAGATTCGAGTTCCTTGCCTTCATCATCCTTAGGAGGGATGAATCCTTCCTTCACCGCGAACCACGTATGGATATCCATCTTCAAATAATATTCCATTTTTGATCTCCAATATTGGAAGTCGGCGCCATCAAAGAATGGAGGTCGGGTGGTGGAGAAGCCTTCTCTCAAAGCCATCTTGTTGAAGACTCTCGGTTGTTAAGCCGTAAACAGAGCACCTTCCTCTGATACCACTTGTTGGGAACGAGATGACTATAGAGGGGGGGGGGTGAATATAGACAATCGCTTGCCCCTTGAAAACTTATCACGATTTCTGCAACTCAAATATCAGTAGCACAGCGGAAAGAGTGGAAAACAGAGTATGCAGAAAAACTAAACGAGAGCGAAACAAACACAACTAGCAAGATCGCTAACAAGGAGGGTTTACAAGGTTCGGGGATAACTTGCCCCTACTCCTTGGCGTGCCCTTGAGGTGGGCGATCCCTTGATCGTCGGCAGATCAAGCCCCGGTTAACACCGGATATGAAGCAACATCCTTCTCGGTGGAGAAACCTCTCCACAGCGTGTTTCACACAATGATATATAATGAGCACAATGAAACAACAACAAGAAGGATCTTACTCAAACTCTTAGTAAGGACAAAACACAGCAAGCTTCCCTGAGCTCCACCCAGTGGCGATCTCACGCAGACCCCTGTCTGCTTCGTGTCTTCCCACTGTCGGACTCCAAGCTTCTTGTTTTCTCCTTCAAGCGCTCAAGTATGATGATTGCTTCTCAATAGCTTGCTTAGAATAGTTGAAGAACTCAAGAACAGCAAGCTTCTAGCACAGGAACTCAAGAGCACGAAAAACTCGAAGAACTTCAAACTATAAGTCTTGCTGAACTCAACTCTCGCGTTCCTTTTTGTTTCTCCACCAAGCGACAAGTGACAACATCTCTGTAGCTCCCAGCTACTCATCTGCCAACGCCAGCCTCTACTGAGCTATCTCTGGACTCACTGAGCTCCTCAGTCAAGCTCCAGTCTCAGCTCCAGTCTGCAGCTCGCCGTTGCAACCTGAGATGGGAAAAGGGACAAACCTGCTCCAAGGAAAGCGCGCTTTGACTTCTCCTTGAGTGTTTGAATCCTCCCCTGTCACCTGAAACTCAATCAGAGCATTAGAGCAGAAGATCACGCAGCATATCACATATCAGAAACATACATCAGCAAATCCGATACGATCAGACGCTCTGACCGCGTCTGACAGTGAAATTTGAATTAAAGTGATTGGTCACCGGACCGATCCAGGGTGTGTGGATCGATCACCAGATCGATCCACTGCTTTGCTGGGATTCCCAGCTCTCGCAGCTATACACGCCTGATCGGTCACCAGACCGATCAGGGTGAATCCTGATCGGTCACCAGACCGATCAGATTGGATCCTGATCGGTCACCCAGACCGATCAGAGCAGATGAACAGTTACTTTTTAATCAAACCCAAGATTCCTGATCGGTCCCCGGACCGATCCAAGAATTTGATCAGCAAGGGAACTCACTCACCGTTTACTCCCTGATCGGTCACCAGACCGATCAGGAGCAAGACAGCAAGGAAGCAGCCTGCTCCCTGATCGGTCACTGGTCCGATCAGGAGCCACACAGTAGATTCCCAATCTCACTGTGCGCTCCCTGATCGGTCACCAGTCCGATCAGACATAGCTGGATCGGTCACCAGACCGATCCACTAAGGTGCAGCGTGCCAATGTCCCTGATCGGTCACCAGACCGATCCAGTGACTCAATCCTAGCTCTCCAAGCTAGGAATTCATCCACCTTAGCCCTCCAAGCTAAGGATTTTTCCATCTAACTCTCCAAGTTGGGAATTTGCACCTAACCCTCCAAGTTAGGACTTTTCACCTAGCCCTCCAAGCTAGGACTTTTCACCTAGCCCTCCAAGCTAGGACTTTTCACCCAACTCTTCCGAGTTAGAACATCATCCAACCTAGCCCTCCAAGCTAGGCACCTGACCCTCCAAGCCAGGACTTTTTCACCTAATTCTCTAGGATGGGAATTTGCACCTAACCCTCCAGGTTAGGACTTTTCACCTAGCCCTCCAAGCTAGGACTTTTCACCCAACCCTTCCGAATTAGGACTTTTCCAACACCTAACCTCCCAGGTTAGGATTTTCCAACACCTAGCCCTCCAAGCTAGGATTTTCCACACCTAACCTCCCAGGTTAGGATTTTCCAACACCTAGCCCTCCAAGCTTGGATTTTCCACACCTAACCTCCCAGGTTAGGATTTTCCATATCATGCCTAATCCTCGATCAGGACTTAATCATAATCATCATAATCATCACAATTCATCACACCTAACCTCCCAGGTTAGGATTTTCCAAATCATGCCTAATCCTCGATCATGACTTAATCATAATCCACCTAACCTCCCAGATTAGGATTTTCCATATCATAATCATCCTCCTAAACTAAAATTGTTGTCAACACCAAAACAACAATCAGGGCCAGACTGCATCAACAATCTCCCCCTTTTTGTTGTTTGACAACCCGATTTTAAGTTTAGGGATTCTCAATCAATAATCCAACTTTAGAATCATAGGGGAATCCAGATCCTCCCCCTACAACATGATCATGCTAAACTTAACCAATCCACACTCTCCCCCTTTGTCGAACACCGAAAAGGAGCAGAGGGGCTGTTAAGTTTAAACAAAACTCCCCCTCAACCCTAGAGGTATCCCAACTCATCAAGAATGTGATAGTTTGTGGAATTGGCATACGAACACATGTGAAACATTATAGCAAGACATAGCAATCACATGCATCATATGAGTATCAAAGCATGCCATAATATTCATAAGTATCAAATAGACATGGCAGTGTAAGCATGAATATGGCAATCATGTAGATAACAGGTACATAATCAACAAGACATCAACAATAGTGGAATAAGCATGGCAGATAAATCAAAGCATGAAAACATCCAAGCAAGTAGCAAAATATGTGTGACTCAAGGTCACACCAACAAGGTCAGAGGGCATACAGCCCAAAAGTCATACAACGCAAATCATGATAAAACAACAGATATCCGAGGTCAAGTGTCAGTAGGAGGGTCGTCATCCCGCATGAGGTCGTCCATCGCAGCATCGGTAGGAGCATAGGACCCTGGTGCAGAACTTGCAGAAGGTGCACCTCCAGGAAATGTGTGGCTGCGCCACTCATCATACCATGTCTGCTGGAGTGTGCGGGTCCCTGAGAGGTCGGTCTCAATCCTGGTCAGTCGGGAATCGAAAGAGCGAAAACCCGAACGAAACTCCTCACGATCTGTCGCCCCCAGCTGAATAAGCTCCTGAACAGTCTGATCTAGCTCTGAGATCTGCCATCGGAGATCCGGATCCACCTCATCATAGTCACCGTCATCAGCAGCAGTGGCTGGCGCCTGACCCTGTGGAACTCCCCGTGGTAACTCCCCAAGAACCCTACCATCTTTCCAGATCAACATCCGATCGGGCCCTCGAATAATGATGCCAGACTTGGCGAAGGCACGCCGGCCAAGTCTGCAATCCTGTCGTACCATAGACACCGTCCGACCCTTGGAAACATCAACACCTACTGACATGAGCCAGTCGGTGATGACGTGACCAAAAGGCATGTAGACAGTGCGGCGGCTGGACTCCTCTCGATAAGACAAAATGGACTGGAAGATGCTCTCCATAATATCGAAATCTGAACGGCTGTGCATGCCGTAGAGCATCAAGCAGTGATAGGGTCGGATCTCAGCTAAGGGTTTTGAGGTGATTGGAAGAATACAATTGGTAATGATCTTGAATAGTATATAACTAGTGGGAGACAGACGCAGTGCAGCAAATGTAGGAAAGTTAGGTCCAAGCTCATCAAGACCGTCTGGACGCGGATAGCCAAAGAAATACTGATGGATGGAATCAGGGATAACGTCTGCAAAGGGTGCTAGCAGAGGATTAGGAAGGTCAGGATAAAGCGAATAAAGATTCGGTGATCGTCGACCACCCAAGTACTCAGCCAAAATCTCATATGAAAAGTCAAGGTTCATCTTCCCGACTCGAGTGGTGAACTCGAATCCCCCTTTAGAGCTTGGTTGTAGGTTGTTGTAAAATTCGGAGACGAGGTCGTAATTTATGGTTCTTTCCAAAGAAAGAAGAAACCCCAGATTGTAATAAGTAACAATCTCCATAACAGAAGGGCAGTATTCCGTTAGGAAAGGAATGTCAATGGATCTGCAGGGTAAAAGTTTGAATGTCCTAACTTGAAAAGCCTGCTCACAGGCCGCATTTGGGAACCTGGAGCTAGAGGAAGGCTGTGGCCTTCTGGAAGAGGAGGAAGGAGTCTTCCCCCTCGGATTTCCCTCCACGCTCTCTTTTCCTTTAGATGATTTTCTAAGGAGGTCAATTAATATAGTAAGATGGACATAGATTGAATCATAAGGATTGATCATAAGATGAGACCCAATCAAAAGGTAGATATAAAATGTTTTGGTCAAGAAATGAGAAAGAGGGTCACGGCAAAAACAAAAACGAGAACAGAATTCGGTTAACTCCACCCCTAACTTGTATGCACAAGTCTAGGGTTTCCTTGCCTAACCTTGGTCAACCGTGACCTGTTAGGACTTCCCTACCAAGTGTCCGGTCAACCCCTTTGACCAACATGGATTTCTCCTGCCTAGCTTCCAACTAGGACTTAACCTGATTCCCAACCAAGTTTGCCTAACCCTCGAGTTAGGTCTCTTGGTAGACTTCCACCTTTCCAGCGTGCGATCTCCCCGATCCACCTGGACTTCACCTAGTCCCACTAAGTGTGGCTAGTCCCCCTAGGTCTTTTCCCATGCTAGCGTGCGATCTCCCCGATCTACCTGGACTTCACCTAGTCCTACTAGGTCTTTTTCCGTGCCAGCGTGCGATCTCCCTGATCCACCTGGACTTCACCTAGTCCCACTAGATGTGCCTAGTCCCCCTAGGACTTTTCAGTCAAGTCTTCAGTCAACCTTGACCGACTTAGCATCATACGATATTCAAACATCATTATCAAACATCGAAACATCCAACCTTAAGCTTACCAAGCTTACCCGACATAAGCACACCCGAGCCTAGTCAAACTAGGTCAACCCTGACCTAACAAAGATTGCACCAATAATCTCCCCCTTTTTGATATTTGACAACATGTTTGAGAAAGATTAATCCCTATTAGCCTTTCAACCTTCTCCCCCTTTGACACACATCAAAAACTCTCCCCTAGAGTCTATATGGTCAAAGACAAGCCCAATGAAAGTCCCATACCTTTCATTTATTCCTATACTCACCCTCGATGAAGATTCCCAATCTTCATCCTTTCTCTTAACCAAAAATAAAAAATTCAAACACATGCTCTTAAGGAAGATCTCTCCCTCAAAACATGCTCTAAACCTCTATCATTGCACCAACAATGATTTTTGAGTTTCTAAAACTTTAGGAAATCCCAACTTGAGGTTATAAGGTGTTGGGATTCAAAACTTGAATCAAAACCTCTCCTTAACCCTATAGTTTTCACCGAATCATCTCCCTTTTTGATTTCATACTGAAATTTACCCAAATATACTTATAAAAGTATTTGAAGGGGCTAAGGATTGGTAGGTTACTCAAAAATTAGGTTATCAGACTGAAAACAGACAGTTTCAGTCTTACCAATCGATTGGTATTGGGAACCAATCGATTAAGCTATGCCTTAATCGATCAACTGATAGATTACGACTGCCCTTAATAGATCAACGGATCGATTACGCGAGCTTCTGTACACGAAAATAGGATCTCCCAATCGATTGGGTACTATCCTAATCGATCACCTGATCGATTGAGAGTTTCTGATTTCTGAAAACAAATTCAGTCCGAATTTCAGAAACTCCTAAATAATTCTACAAAATTTGAAACATCCTGAAATTTTGTGTAGATATTATTTATGACATATACTACCAAGAAAAAATAATTTTATATGAAAATACCTCCCTTTTTCAAAGATTTTCACAAAAATGGAGACCATTGAAATATTTCAATGTTTCACTCTATTTTGTATCCAACTCATCAATGATGAGATCTATCAAAAGATAGTCTTCACCAAGGTATTCCAAGATAGTTTTGAAATATGTTTCAAAAATAATTTCCAACCATGTTCCTTGGGCTAAATGCACATGACTTGCACATTAGCTTTCCCAATGATTGGAGTTTATTTATATTCATGTTTTGATAAACCTAAAACTCAATAGGATGCACATTAATCAACACCTTGAGTTTTGTTCATCACCCTAACATTTCACTTGTTTCTAATGTCTCAAAAACACACACAAGTCAACTTATGGTCTTGGTGAGATGTAAAAGTCATGTTCTCCTTATACTAAGGGTTCATGCATTTCTACCTAAGCAATATAAACTTTGATTATTCACCTAGAATGTCAATTAATGCCAATGTCCTTAATTTCAATGAAAATTAAATTAATGCATGATAATGACTTTGACATGCATCATATGAGAATTTAACAATATTATAACTAGATGATGCATGTATGACATGTTATGTAATATTTTCATAATAAAATATGAATGATGAAATATGATGTCATGGGATGTGATTGGGCATATAAAACATGACATAGTAGCATAAAAAATACCTAGATTTCCTATCTAAGTATCAATAACTCATCGCTAAGTCATTGATAATCCTAATTTTGCCCCTAATTTCCAAGATAATGCCAAAACTACCCAACTTGGCCTATCTTTGGATTCAAACCTAGTTGTGCCAACTTTATTTAGTTCAATCATTCAAAAATATAGTTTGGCACAAATTTTACTCCTCCTAGAGTAAACAATTGACTCCTTCATTTTCAAGGGTAGTAACTCCTTGAAAATGCCCCAAAGTGCCAACTTCATCAAGGTTAGGTTAACTACCCTTCCAATTTGAGTTGACACTCCCTAGACCTATCTAGAGTGTGGCGAACACACTCTTAGGAACCCAAAACCTATTGGTGCTCCTTGGGTGTTCTAGGTATTCATTAGAGATAGCTTCCCTTGATACCTTCCTAATGACTTTTCTAGACTTCTCCGAAGTCTTAGTCATGTTGGTCTTGTCTTGGTCAACCCTAGGGATGGCTTCCCTTGTGGTCTTGACTTGACTTCTTGACCTAGATTGAGTCTCATACCTATATGCAACTCTATGATAAGATGGATCATCATTCTTGGTTTTAGGTTTGTACCCCAAACCTTTCTTGCTCCTAGAGGGTCCTTGATTTTCTAAATCTAGGTTTTGAATTTTTGATCCCTTAAATAAATTTTCTATTCTCTTAAGGGATTTTTCTAATTTATCAAGTTTTGACCTCAAAACTTGATTTTCTATCATTACTTCCTCAAGGCTTGGTTTTCTAAGATTGTCTTGCTGATTATTCTTCTTAGCCTTCGGTCGGGTAGGTTTACCATGAAATGTTCTAACTTGTTCCCTATCCTTAGATGTGGTAATCCTAGCATGGAAGGCTCTATATATCTCCTTGGTTTTTCATACCTCCTATTTTCAGGATAAATAGCATTTAAATGATAATAATTATTTCTAGCATGCATATTATCATGATTTGAATAAGTATCATTACCTAATGGTACCTTAGTCTTGATCTGGGAGGCTCCCCCTTGATTTGAGTTTCTCCTTTTTACCTTGGTTGGATCCTTCCCCTTTGGACATTGATTCCGATAATGTCCCTTTTGTTTGCATGAGAAGCACATAATGTGCTTCTTATCCTTCTTTACCACGGGGCCGACCTCCTTTGGCTTCTTCTTGATCTTTGGTGCCACTTGCACCTTCTTTTTGACCAAATTAGGACACTTACTCTTATAGTGTCCTTTATGCCTACACTTAAAACAAATAATGTAATCTTTATTTTTACAAATTGAAATAGTTATACCTTTATGGGGTGTAGAGGTGACACTCGATTCTTCTTTTTCCCTATTGACATTGAAAAATGATGTTGAACCTTTTTTTTGTTCCGGTGTCAATGTCAAAGTTTGCTCCCCCTCAATCCTTGAAATAAAAGCTTCTTAAATTTCATCTTCGGATGTTAAGCGTCTCTCAACTTCCGTATCTTCTTCTTCGGATGAATCTCCCTCTTTGGATTTGTCTTGATCTGGTACAGTGGAGGGATCTTCATGCAGCTTTGCCAATTTGCTCCAAAGCTCTTTGGCATCTTTAAATTCTCCAATCTTGTCCAAGATGGTGCTAGGCAATAGATTTACTAATAACTTGGTCACTTTGTCGTTAGTCTCGCATCTCTTGATTTGCTCCTCATTCCATTTGCTTTTCTTGAGGAGCTTCCCTTTGGTGCTTGTTGGAGCTTCAAAACCCTCCATTAGAGTAAACCATTGCTCTATCTCCATCATGAAGAAATTTTCAATCTTTGACTTCCAAAGATCGAAATTTGCATTGTCGAATGGTGGAGGTGCCTGGGTGTCGTAGCCAAACTCCATTTTTGAAGTTGAACCCTCTTGATGATGACTACTTGAAATTAGGGTTTCTTCAAACATCTTCTTCTTCCTCTAGCTCTTGCTCTCTTGGCGATGAGTCCAAAGAAGTGCAATCTCACTCTAATACCACTTGTTAGGACCAGTAGGAGAGCTAGAGGGGGGTGATTAGCACCGATTTGCTTGTAGAAGATTTGTCGTCGCAGAAGACTCCAAGCAATGCTAACACTTAAGGATTTACTTGGTATCCACCTCCTTGAGGTGACTAATCCAAGGATCCACTCTCCTCACTCTCTCATACACTATGAAAGATCTCCTTCTTGAGGTGAAGAAACCTCTTAAAGCTCACAAGAAGAATACAACAAGAGGAAGTAAATATAATAGAAAATCTTACAAGATTTACAACAACAAGCTCTCTTTGCTTTCCTTGCTTTCTTCAAGCTTGAGATCGCCTCTAGAACTTTGGAAGTGCAGCAACACTATGCCCCAAAGCTTCTCTTGAAATGGCAAGGAAAGAGGAGAAGAAGTGCCGAAGAGATCCCCTTCAAACCTGCGTGGAAACCCTATATACCCGACGCCTAGGGTTTCCTAATCGATTACCCAATCGATTACCACGTCAGACTTAGCCGTTCAACGGCTAGTTTTTGAAGTTTAATCGATTAGCCAATCGATTAAGAACAGCCATAATCGATTGCAGAATCGATTCAGCACCTTTCTATGCTCTCGCGTCATGCTATTGTAATCGATCGCCCGATCGATTACCGAACCCCTTAATCGATTGACCAATCGATTAAGAGAAGGCTAAATCTATTGCTCAATCGATTCAGCCATCTTCTGTTCTTGCAACTCATTTCTCCCAATCGATTCACACCATGCCAGCGTGCGATCTTCCCGATCCACCTGGACTTCACGTAGTCCCACTAGGTGTGCCTAGTCCCACTAGGTCTTTTTCCGTTCTAGCGTGTGATCTCCCCGATCCACCTGGACTTCACCTAGTCCCACTAGGTGTGTCTAGTCCCCCTAGGACTTTTCAGTCAAGTCTCCAGTCAACCTTGACCCACTTAATATCATACGATATTCAAACATCATATGATATTCAAATATCATTATCAAACATCGAAACATCCAACCTTAAGCTTACCAAACTTACCCGACATAAGCTCACCCGAGCCTAGTCATACTAGGTCAACCCTGACCTAACAAAGATTGCACCAACAAATCACACATGAAGTATGCATCCGAGGGACGAGAGCCGAAGGAAGAGGTGTAGTGGCATGACCCCTCTAGCCCCATCAGGCGGCTCTCTAGGTCGTGCCCTACGGTCTTCCCACTGCCACGAGTGGGAAGACCGTAGGGTCGCTAGCCTAGAAGGTTGCCTACGGGGACCAAAGAGGCGGGGCCGCTACAAGAGGACTCCAAGGGAATACCGGGGAAGTAGACTTCAAGAGCATACGCGAAGGATGACATGGAGGCAAGCCATGGGATTGTGTGCGCATCCGAGGGACGAAAGCCAAGGAAGAGAACTTCAAGGGGCAAGCCAAGGGAGTGGACTTTAAGGCATACACGAAGGGTGGTCTTCAGAGTGAGTTTGAGTGAAAATATAAGATGGGCAGTCTACTGCGCCTGGGGCAGTCGACTGCCAGAACTCACAGAAAGATCAGTCGACTGATCCAAGACCAGTCGACTGATCAATTCAAAATTATAGTCGTTGGCTAGCGACTGGCTAGGGACCAGGGGCAGTCGACTGGCTTCGGGACTGGACTGTTTTAAGAACAGTTCTCTCCTCTATTTAAGGAAAAGCTTTGGGCAGAATAGGGTAGTGGTTCTTAAGTGTAAGATCCTATTCTAAGTGCTCAAAATCTCATTCTCTTCCTCCTACTTTAATTTTCATCTTGTACAAAAGGAAGGGAGGATCTTGTGAAGGTTTCTCCACCTTGAAGGAGAAGTTCATAGTGGAGCTTGTGCGTGTGGTGTGGATCCTTAGATTAGTCACCTCTTGGAGGTGGATACTAAGTATATCAGGGAGTTAGCATTGATTTTCATTGTTTATTATTTTTGTCTTGTGTTTTATCTAACATTCTTGTAGACAAAATTGAAAAGTTGCTATTCACCGCCCCTCTAGCAAACACCAAGGTCCCAACAAGTGGTATTAGAGTCCGATTCGTTTCAGAAGAACTCACCGTCAACCGGAACATCAAGATGACATTTCAGCAGGGATATAGCACCGCACGACCACCATTTTTCGATGGCAACGACTTTGCATATTGGAAAGGTAGGATGAAATATTATCTAATGAATGATATTGAGAATTGGTTTAGTGTTGTAGATGGTTTTGAAGTGCCAACGAATGAGAGGGGAGAACTTCTTCCTATGAAGAATTAGTCAAAAAAAATCATGAAGAAGGCATGAGCAAATGCAAAGACTACAACAACTCTACAATGTGGTCTTTCAAAGGAGCAATTGAACAAAGTAAGATCGTTCAAGACCGCAAAAGAGCTTTGAGAAAAGCTTATTGAGCTAAATGAGGGATCAAATGAATCAAGAGCAAAGAAGGATCTCTTGGTGGCGCAACTTCAATCCCTCTCCATGAAGGCAAATAAAACCATGAGTCAATTGCACGGTAAGTAAAAGAAATCATCAATGAACTTCATGTGACAGGTGAGAAAATGGTGAATAGGGATCTAGTAAGGTATATGCTTCAATCTTTCCCTAGAACCACTCTATGGGCCTCAATAGTTGATGCCTATAAAGTCTCTAGGGATCTTTCTTTAGTAAAGCTTGATGATTTATTTTGTGAATTTAAACTTCATGAACATGCTAATGTGTCTACTAAGGAAAAGGGTGTAGCTCTTGTTGTAGAAAAAGAAAGAAGAAAGAAAAAGGACAAGAAGAAGGTCTCATACTCATCATCCGATTCGGAAGAATCAAGCGCTTCAATGGATAGTGATCAAGAGGTGTATATGGTAAGGAAGATGAGGAAAGCATTTAAGAGTTTTTCTAACAAATCTCGTGATAGGAAAAATTTAAGGAGTAAGAATAAAACAAGAGAGGTCATATGCTACAATTGCCATGAAGAAGGGCACATGAGGAATGAGTGTCCACTTTTGAAGAAGGAGGAAAAGAAGAAGGATGAGAATAATAAAACAAAGAAAAAAGGCAAGAAGGCTACAAGTCTAAAGGCGACATGGGATGATCCTTCGTCATCGGAAGAAGAAAAACACCACGTGTCTCATTTTGCGCTAATGGGAGTTGACAACATAGCATGTGCATCATCCGAAGATGAAGAGAGCTCAAGTGAAGGGGGAGATCAATCTTTGGATTCGGACGTCTCGGTAAGTGATGTATATAATCTACCCCCTACTACACTTGTGAAGATTATTTCTAGTACTAATGATGATTTGTTTAATGTCAAAAGGAAAATTAAGAGTTTGAAAAATGAGGTTTGCATGTTAAAGGAAAAATTAGAATTCATGACAATCAAGGACAACATGCATGATTCTTCTTTTTGTTTAAATGAATCATCTTTAGAAAAAGAAAATAAGGAATTAAGGGAAAAGGTAGAGAGTCTCACCAAGGCCCTTAGCAAATTTCAAATTAGCTCAAAGAACCTTCATATGATTATTAGTAGTCAAAGAGTCGTATACAACAAGGCCGGAATAGGATATAAACCCAAGACCAAGGAAGTGCTTTTATTTCTCTCATAGGAAGGAAGGATGCACTTAGAAAGCAAACCATCAAAGGAAATGTAAAGCAAGCATGGGTTCCTAAGAAATATTTGAATAATGTTTATGCATCAAGTGTATGAGTACCAAAAGATTATGTTTTTCGTGTTGCTTAGGTAGAAGAGAAGAAGGATTCAAACAAGTAGATTGTGGATAGCAGTTGCTCAAGACACATGACCGGTGATGTGAGCAAGTTCTCCACAATAAGCTACTTGAAAGAAGGAACGGTGTCTTTTGGGAATAGTGGAAAGCTCAAGATCATAGGTAGAAGCACAATTGAGGTATCACCTACAATCATCATCCATAAAGTGCGTCTAATTAAGAACATGAAATTCAACTTGCTTAGTGTTAGTCAATTATGTGATGTCGGGTATAGAGTTGAGTTTCATGATAGATCGCTTGCGTTTGCTAGAGGGGGGTGAATAGCACTTTGTCGAATTCTTTGGTATCCACCCGAACAGGTGACTAATCCAAGGATCCACACGAGTACTCCACCTCCACTATAAAAAGTCTCCTTCAAGGTGGAGAAACCTTTACAAAAGCGTCTTCTTTCTCTTTACAGAATGCGATGAAGAGCGAGAGGAAGATCTGAAGACTAGTCGCACGAATAACACTTCGTTACAGTAAAAAACTGTACTGTTCACGTGCGGACAAGTCCTCTTTTTATAAGAGAACAGGACAACTTTGCAAGCTGTCCAGACCCACACCAGTCGACTACCCCTGGGGCAGTCGACTGGTCCGAGGCTGAAAACTCTCTGTGAGTTTTGGCAGTCGACTGCCCTTCGGGCCAGTCGACTGCCCAGCCTCTAAACTCACTTACAATCCCTCAAAACACTCTCCTTCACATATCCCTTCAGGTATGCTCCCTTGGCTCACCCCTTGAAGTCTTCTTCCTCTGGCTATCGTCCCTCGGATGCGCACACAAGCCTTCCTTGGCTTGCCTCCATGCCACCCTTTACGTGTGCCCTTGAAGTCCACTTCCCGGCTTGCCCTTGGAGCTCTCCTCCCTCGGCTCTCATCCCTCGGATATGTTTTCCAAGTGTGATTCTCCAAGTCCTGCAAACTCAATCACACATATTAAATACAACACAACACCCTAACCTTAAACTTATTGGCGCACACATCAAAACCATGATCTTTCCAATCATTCTTGGGCCGATTGCCTCAACATTTCATGCTAACAAATGTTTGGTTAGGCACAATAACTCGAAAAATGTTATGTTGGAAGAATATAGGGAAGCAAATCTTTATTATTTTAATTTCTCCTATGATTCTAGCATTTCTACTAAGTGTCTCATGTCAAAAGAATAAGAAGGATGACTATGACATAGAAGGCTTGGACACATCAACATGAAGAACATACCAAGAGTGGCCAAGATGGAGTTGGTAAAATGACTACCAATGATCAAGTATGCCAAGAACAAAATGTGTGATGCGTGTCAAGAGGGTAAGCAATCCAAGTCATCACATAATGGTAAAACCCTAACTAGTACTTCTCTACCATTGAAATTATTGCATTTAGATTTATTTGATTGTCATAGTGCTCCTTCATTAGTTGGAAATAAATATTGCTTAGTAATTGTTGATGACTTTTTAGATATACTTGGGTTTATTTCATGAGACATAAAGATGAAACTCTAGAGATATTTGTAGGATTTAGCAAAAGGGTTAAAAATGAGAAACATCTCAAAATCAACCGAATTAGGAGTGATCATGGTGGAGAGTTTGAAAATTCAAACTTCTCTAGTTTTTGTCTAGAACATAGGTATGAATTTTCATGTTCAAGAACACCACAACAAAATGGGGTTTGTAGAAAGAAGGAATCAAGCTTTGCAAGAAGCGGTTAGGACTATGCTTAATGCATAATCTTTACCTAGTTATTTTTGGGTGGAAGCGGTAAATACCGCTTGTTATATTCGAGTTTTAATTCATAGATTTTTAAAAAAGGCACCTATTGAATTGTTGAATGGGAAAATTCCTCAAATTCACTATTTTAGAGTATTTGGTTGCAAGGTCTACATTTTAAATACTAAGGATGATTTAAGGAAATTTGAGTCTAAGGCGGATGAGAGAATTTTGGTTGGGTACTCATCTACTAGTAGAGGGTATAGAGTATATAACAAGAGGATTAAATTGATTGAAGAATCGTCCAATGTGGATTTTGATGAGTCTACTAGTACTTACCCTAGAAAAACCTCCATTGACAAGGATATAGGAGTAAATCAAAATCATACCCAAGCAATCCAAGACTTACATTTAGGGAGTATTGATTAAGGGGGAGGAAGAAATGTATCGGATGATGAAAAAGACAATAATGATCATGAAGTAGATGAGCCCACAATCCCTAGGACCTTAAGGCACCATCAAGATCATCCTATCAACCAAATAGTTGGAGATGATGAACAAGGAGTAAGGACTAGATCCTATTTTAGAGAACATGCTAGTCAAATTGCTTTAATATCACAACTAGAGTCAAAGTCAATTAATGAATCCTTAGTTGATGCAGATTGGATTCTAGTCATGCAAGAAGAGTTAAACCAATTTGAAAGAAGTGAAGTATGAGAGTTAGTTCCAAGGCCCAATGATAGTACAATTGTCACAACAAGATAGGTCTTTAGGAACAAATTGGATGATCAAGAGAGAGTTACTAGGAACAAGGCTAGATTGGTAGCTAGGGGTTTCAACTAAGTAGAGGGACTTGACTATGATGAAACTTATGCTCCCGTAGCTAGATTAGAGTCCATTCGGATTTTGTTAGGATATGTCACCCACATGGATTTTAAATTTCATCAAATAGATGTGAAATCGACATTTCTTAATGGGTTTATTAAGGAGGAAGTATATGTAGAACAACCACCTGGTTTTGAAAACAAAGACTACCCTAATCATGTTTATAAATTGAGAAAAACCTTATATGGGTTGAAACAAGCTCCCCGAGCTTGGTATGAAAGGCTTTCATCTTTCTTAATTTCCAAGGGGTTTAGAAGGGGAATAATTGATCCAACTCTATTTCTTAAGTCTAAGGATAAAGACATTTTTGTAGCTCAAATTTATGTTGATGACATCATCTTTGGGTCAACAAATAATGAATTTCTTCATGAATTCATCAAGCATATGGAAAATGAGTTTGAAATGAGTCTTGTCGAGGAGTTGACTTTCTTTTTAGGATTGCAAGTCAAACAAACAAATGAAGGAACTCATGTATATCAAACAAAATATGCTAGGGAAATTATCAAGAAATTTGGATTGGAAATTCTAAAATAGCATCTACTCCCATTGGAACAAATGTCAAAATGGATAGTGATCATGAAGGGAAGGTAGTTGATCCAAAACAATATAAGAGTATGATTGATAGTTTGTTGTACCTCACCGCTAGTAGACCGGATATATTATTTGCGGTAGGAATGTGTACAAGATATCAATCTTGTGCCAAAGAGTCTCACTTAGTAGTAGTAAAAAGAATTTTAAGGTACATTAAGGGCACTCTTAATGTCGATCTTTAGTACCCTAGAACCTCAAATATTGATTTATTTGGGTATACCGACTTCGATTATGCGGGTTACAAATTGGATAGAAAGAGTACTAGTGGTGGGTGTCAATGTCTTGGATCATCCCTAGTTAGTTGGAGTAGTAGAAAATAACCATGTGTTGCCTTATCAACAATCGAAGCCGAATATGTAGCAATGGGTGGTTGTGTAGCTCAATTACTTTGGATCATGCACACCTTAAAGGATTATGAGCTTCATTACTCCAAGGTCAAAGTCTTATGTGATAATGTGAGCACTATTAATTTGACCAAAAATATGGTGCATCACTCTAGGACAAAATACATTGAAGTCAAGCATCACTTCATTAGGGATTATGTGGCAAGGGGTAACATTGAGTTACATTATGTTGAATCTAAGTTCAACATTGCCGACATATTTACCAAGCCTCTACCCGAAGCGGAATTTATATCTCTAAGGAGAGGACTTGGTATGTGTTTTGTAATTGTAACGCCCGCCCCTTACCGTTAAGGAGGCGCGTTATCTTTTTCCTACTTAACTTAACTTACGCATATTATTGCATATGAATCTAAAATATTGCAGCGGAAATAAAACATAAGTATAACACATGCAACAAGAAGGGGTATGAAGATCACATAGTATCTAGTAGCATCCATGCATTAAATAAACTCCTAAAGAGCTAACAAGCATCAAGTATAAGGTAGTAAAACATGTTTTCTTATAAAGATAAGTGCTAAGTCTATAATGACACTAAATGGATCGATCAGCCAAGTCACCACCACACACACGAGCCCTTCCTGCAGCTTCCCTTCCTTTAGAAATTTCTATGTTGATCTGCAACATAAGAAATCAACTATAAGTATGAAACTTAGTAAGCTCTTTCCTACTCACTAAATCCACATGTCACGTATATTTGAAAGACATATAACATCTTATGTATAGCATAAAACTCATAAGGCACATAAGATACATGAATGCATACAAACATAAAACATATGCATTGCAAAAACATTTAGGATGCTCTTTAGAAAACATAATAAGTAATACTTTAACATAAGCATACATCATCTTTATTGGGGTCCCCGGCTTGTACCCATTCTTTCTTTGCGCGCATCCCTAAATAGATGCGAGGTAGTTAGTCTCGACCTACTAGGGTTACTAGGCCTACTTTCTTTCAACCTAGGGACAGCTTCGGTAGTCCAGAACCGTGGATCTTTTTCAAGATCCGATACAAGCCATACTTTAAAGTAAAATACATACATGCATTCTTTCCTTTTTCTTTCTTTCATAATGAATGTACTATAGACATTCAATCATTCATGAGTATAGACACACTTTCATGGCACAATCATTCGCATAAATAGCATGACAATGTAGGATCATTCTTTAAAAATATGCAAGTGAAGCAAACATCATGCTAGTCTTATCAACACATCATTCATGTGACATATTTGTCTTAATCAAGGTAAAATATTGGTTTTAGCTTTCTTTTCCTATCTTAATACATGTTGGCCGAAACTTCATAGGTAGGGTTTCATAGCATAAAATTCCTATAACATTACAATAAGTGCACACTTCACACAAGAGACTATTTACAAGTACAAGGGTAGTCTAAACTTCACTAAACATTAGTTTAGGCACATGATTGTAGTTTGGACCTATTTTAGTCCTCATTCTAGATGCTGGCTGAAATTCATAGTTAGGGTATTATAGCATAAAGATTCATGTAACATGGAAACAATTGCATAAGAGATCATTTACAAGTACAAGGGTAGTCTAGACTTCACTAAACATTAGTTTAGGTACATGATTTGTAGTTTGGACCTATTTTAACCCTCTACCTAGTTGTTGGCCGAAACTCACAGATTTAATAAGGCATAGATTCCACAATTTTCTTGACATAAAACATTACATAAGCAAGGGAAAATTCACATAGAATCAAACCCTAGTTCATACACATGCATCTACCCATCTCCACAACTTGGCCGAGAGGTTCTAAGTCCTTTACATCATGAAAGGCACTCAAACATCATGTATTCATCATTCATCTACTATAAGAAAGTAGCAATAAGCATGTAGAATCATCCTCTAAACTTAAACATAACAAAAGAGGAGAAAACCTCCCTTGACGAAACACACAACATGGTCTTTCTTCCATTCTTTCCACACAACTGAAGGATCGATGTGGCGTGCAGAGGGGGGGTGAATGCACTTTTTCGGATCATTGAACTCTACACAGATGTTAGCGCAGCGGAAATAATATGCAAAATAAACAACAATGCTAACAATACCAGATTTAGTTGGTATCCACCCCGGCCGAGTGACTAATCCAACAATCCTTCGACGGATCACTCCCCGGATAACCTCCGGCTAGAAACGTGTCGCTCCTTGTGGATGGAGAAACCTCTCCACAATCCTTTGCAAGCTACTGAGCACACAAGACTACTAACTTGCCCTACCCAAGCAAGTTTCGTCAAGAAAGAATAGGAGAAAACGAGCTCCTTTAAATAGAGCTCGAATCTGAAACAGCCGCTACCAGTCGACTGCCCAAATGGCAGTCAACTAGTCCCACTCAGATTCGACCATTGCAGTATAACGTTCAAATTCTGGCCAGCTGTTCCAGTTGGTACCAGTCGACTGCCCCATGGCCAGTCGACTGGTCCGAGACCCAAGCCTAGGGTTTCTCTCCGAGTACAAATCCTTCCGCACTCAAACCCTCCCGGCTTAACCCCTGAGTACATGCACTCATACTCAGCCACTCTCAACCTAGTTGACTCTTCACCAGCAGCCTTGACTGTTGCCTTCATGCCCTCTCCATCTTTGGCCCTCGTCCCTCGGATGCGCACGCAAGCCTCCAGCTTGCCTCCATGCCACCCTTCACGTACGCCTCGAAGTCTGCGTCCCTCGGCTCATCATCTCTGCTATCAATGGTCCCTCGGATGCGTACGTAAGCCTCCAGCTTACCTCCATGTCATCCTTCACCTGAAGATGTCAACCAAGTCCATGCGTACCTGTACACCTGCACACTCATGTACACATGTGAGAATAACACAAACCCTAACTTGACCATATTGCCCACTCATCAAAATATCATGATCCTCCAGATCATCTCAGGGCCGATTGCCCCAACAATCTCCCCCTTTTTGATGTGTGGCAATATGTTAAGTTAGGTAAACATATAGCAATAATAATAGCAAAAGTAATTGAAATTCAAGCATAACACACAAGAGGCACCCTCCCCCTTAACCTATGCTTTTCTCCCAAATTTCAACCCTTGTTGCTAATCCCAAGTTATAACCAACCCTAAGTTAAGTTTCAACCAAAACCTAACTTAACACTCAAGTTCTCCCCCTTTGACACCATCAAAAGATTGCCCCAAGCAACCCCCACTCTAGGTGCCAAATAGAACTTAACTAGATTTCTGAAAACCCCCTCAGAAATCACATAATTTCATTCTGCCCACACTATCAGTCGACTGCCCCCAGGGCAGTCGACTGATACGACAGATTTCAGAATTTCAGACGAAATTCAGAAACGAATAGAAAATTCCAGAAAATCTGGAAAAATGTGAAACTTTGCAAGCACGATTGCTAAGGTATTCCCTACCCTAGAAAAATTTGGTTCATGAAAATTATCAACCGTGCTCGACTTTTGGTACAAACTCAAAAAGTCTCAAGGAATGCCAACTTTGTATCAATCTAGAGTTCTAATGATGGATTCCGATACCTGTCATTTTCTAGCATCTCCATTTGATATTCAAAACTAGTCCCACACTCCACCTTCTCATAACTCTAGACACAGAAACATGAGATGCCTTTATTTGGTCAACAAATGATCATACCTCCTGAACATGATATCCTTTTGATTTTTAATCAAACCATATTAGATGATATAGAGTACACGATTTTGGATCACATCATGAGCACACATACAGCATAATATTTAAGCAAATTTTGAGAGATATATAGGCAATATATAAGCACTTTATGGTTCAACACACTTTCAAGATAAAACATAGATTTAATGATATAGCATGAGATCAGTGCATAATACACATAGTCATAATGCAACACATAAACATCACAATAACATCTAGGGCCAACAGGCCAGAAGTCATCCAAGTTAGTACATCAGAAAATAAAGCGTTTGAGAGGTATATAAAATATCAAGCCAAAACACTCTCAACACTAAAACCCACAACTGCATCAGCTGATCAGAAATACATGTGGTCATCACCATCTGGAGGAGGAGGTGGAGGAGCAGGAGGACCCTGATATGATAAATCCCATCGCTGCAGCATCTCGTACATGGTATCCTGCCTGGTCATAAACCCCTGGTAAAACTCTGTCAGACCATGTACCTCCCTCTGAGTAGCTGCCTGGTCCTGCTGAAGACTCTGGATGCCCTCCTGAATAGTATGAACATCCTCCTGGAGGCGGGTAAACTCTGCTCGTGTGATAGGCTCAGCGGGCTCCTCACCTGCATCAGCTGCCTCCTGGCGCTCCCTCCACACAAATACCCCCAGTCTAGACTCAATGCCCGCCAACGACAATTGGCGGGTGCCTATTTGATCATAGTCTTTTGACAAGTGGCGCACCTGACCACTAGTGACCCGAATGCCAAAGCGCAATTGGAAGAATTCAGTTAACATATGGCAAAACGGCATATAAATCTTCCCATTTACACTCTGGGACAGGTGACAGATGGAGGCAAACACATGCAAGGACACATCTATATCCAGTCGTCGCTCAAGCGCATACATCATCACCAAGTGAGGCAACCTAATCCTTGCCCTCCCCTTAGTGACGATGGGTAGGAGACATTCTACCACAATCTTGTAGAGCACATGACTGGATGGACTCATGGGTTTTGCGTCAAAAGTACGTTCAGATTCATGTCTGTGTCTCCTGAAATAGTGGACATGAATCTGATCAATGGTGACACCCGGGAAATCAAGTGGTTCAACAATGTTCGGAAAGTAGGTATTGACATTGTTTGAGGCCCGACACTCTAGGAAGCTGGCTAAAACCATGGGTGTGAACGGAATGGTGACACCCGCTACCCTTGACTCATAAACCCGATTGTCTAGGTCAAGACAAGTCAAATTCGCAAAGAACTCTTTGCACAAATCAAGATTAACATCATGTTGGCAAAAGACAAGTTGTTCTATGCCGAAATGAGTGATCATCTCAATAATGTGAGGCCCCTTCTCCTCAAAGTATCCTTTATTGAGATATCGACAAGGGAGTTGAACAAATTCATTTTGCTCAAATCGCTTTTTGCACTCCAGGCTTCTAAACCTAGAGTCGTCTGGACCTTGGGGGCCTGGTCTAGATGACCCCTCACCCCGATGTCTCTTAGACACAACCCTATTATACCAAAACCATGCATGCATACCAAAGTGACCCCCAACAAGAGAAAATGGCAAACAAAACACAGAAATCATCATATTAGTGTCAATGCAAAGCCTAAATGAAGAAATGAACTTTAAACACTATACCTCTTTGCTCTTTGCATTGTGACTTTTGAAAATCGCGTGTGTTGATTTGAAGAGGGGTTTTCCACTAACCCTAGAAGCAGATCAGAGTTAGAGAAGGCCTTAGGGAAGAGTTTTAGAGCCTTGGAGGAGCTTAGGACACAAGAGGAGTTGAAGGGAGGTGAAAATCGCCGGGAGAGATCAACCAAAACCCTAGGTTTGGCTCTCCACGGCGCGCTTTTTCTTTTATAGAACCCGCGACCCAGTCGACTGCCACTGGGGCAGTTGACTGGGCAACCCCGTAATTACATTCTGTGAACTTTGCCAGTCAACTGGCTTCCAGCCAGTCGACTGGCTTCTGATAATTCCAGAATTTCAGTCCGAATTTCAGAAATCCCTAACTAATTCCACAAATTCCCAAAAATTCTGAAATCTTGCGAGGACATTTGTGGATCCTATATTTACTTAGGAAAAATATAATTTCAGTTAAAGTTATCTCAAATCTTGGGATTGGTACAAACTTCAAAATTTCTCTAAAAGGTGTCATGATACCTTTTGCAAGAGTTCTAATTTTGACCGTGCCTTGATGCTTCTTCTTATATTCATTCATAATCGCTTCATGGCATCAAGTTACATGGTATTTGGACATTAATACCTACTTGTCTTAATTAACATCCCAATTTCATCTTTTTCCTTATAACTTCCCCTTTAGTGTGCCAATTTACAAGATTAAGACTAACTTAGGCCTTTTAAACCTCTTGGCACACCCTATACTTTTTTTTTTAATCTCCTAAAAGCAATCCACCTGAGATCCATTGGCCATGGACCCTATTTTGGCCTCCAGAGCTCTCCTTTGAGCTCCTAGCCCTAATTTCCTCCTTACTTAACTCTTCCACTACTCCTCTCTTTATTTTCCAAACTTTGCCCCTGGTTAATTCTTTCTTTTTCTCTTTAAACGGATTTTCCTTACCATTGTTAGTCTTTTCTCTATCATAGACAAATGGCATCTTAGAATATGACATTTTGTCAACCTTTGCCCTTCTAGGTTGGTATACTAATTCTAACCTACCATTCCTAGGTTGTTGATCCTTGTGTATCACATTTAATCCCTTGGATCCCTTAATGACTTTCTCTAAGTTCTTTTCTAATTGATCAAGCTTTGCCCTTAAGGCTTGATTTTCCTTTTCTAACATCCTAACCTTAGGATCACTATATCTAGCTTGATCATTTCTAGGTCTACCTATTTTTCTAGACACATTTCTCCCTTTCTTAGAACTTATGCCTTGGTCCTTATTTCTAGAGGTCCTAGACTTATCATGAACTGTAAAATTTTTGGTGTTTTGGCACACAAAAGTGTTTCTATTCCTATCATGATATTTAAAGCCAAACACATTCATGGGCAAGCAATTACTATTAATTCTATCATTCAAGCAAGTATTGTGAGCATCCATGGTAAAACTTGAAGTATAAGTAGAGTTAGAGAATACCTTCCTTATCCTTGGCGCTCCCCCTTGATGAGTGCTCCTCTTTCTTTTTCCTTTTTCCCATTTCCTAAAATGCTCCATCTTCATGAGCTCGTTACTCTTTGGACATTTTGTATGATAATGGCCGAGCTCCCCGCATGTGAAATACCGAATTCTCTTTCTTTTGTTTTGAACTTCCTTATCCCTACAACCCATATTAGATTTAAATGGAATTGACTTCGGCTTAGAGATTACCTCCTTTTTACCTAGTGGGCACTTATCTTTGTAGTGCCCCTTTTTGTTGCAACCAAATCATACAATATGCTCTTTTGAGGATGAAGGTCTCTCCTCCCCCTCAACCCTTGATACTAATTCTTCCTCTTCTTCTCTTGATGAGGTGAATGGTTCCTCACTTGATGACATGGGCAATTTCTCATTTTGGTCCTCTTGGACCATTGAACTTACATCTTTAGATGCTTCGACTACTTTAGCTTGTGAGGAGTTCTTGTGAAGTTCTTCCAACTTATTCCATAATTCGCATGCATTTGAATATTTCCCTACACCACTTAAAATATGATTAGGCAATATATTAATCAAGATGTTTGTTACCTTCTCATTGACCCTAGCTTGTTCTTGTTGTTCACTTGTCCAATATCTAGGCCAAAGCCTTTTGCCATGCTTGTCCTTGGGGATTTCAAATGGGTCTTCAATGATCATTCTACAACCCCAATCCATCCCGAGCCACGTCTTCATTCTATCTCTCCAATACTCAAAATTTTCATGCTCGTATAATGGTGGTGAGTTGATGTCGTCACCAAATTTGTCTTCCATGACCCCTTTTCCTCTAGCAAGTGCTCCCTCGGCGGTTAGTCCGATCAAGAGCGGAACTTGGCTCTGATACCAACTGAAGGATCGATGTGGCGTGCAGAGGGGGGGGGTGAATGCACTTTTTCGGATCGTTGAACTCTACACAGATGTTAGCGCAGCGGAAATAATATGCAAAATAAACAACAATGCTAACAATACCAGATTTAGTTGGTATCCACTCCGGCCGGGTGACTAATCCAACAATCCTTCGACGGATCACTCCCCGGATAACCTCCGGCTAGAAACGTGTCGCTCCTTGTGGGTGGAGAAACCTCTCCACAATCCTTTGCAAGCTACTGAGCACACAAGACTACTAACTTGCCCTACCCAAGCAAGTTTCGTCAAGAAAGAATAGGAGAAAATGAGCTCCTTTAAATAGAGCTCGAATCTGAAACAGCTGCTACCAGTCGACTGCCCAAATGGCAGTCAACTGGTGCCACTCAGATTCGACCGTTGCAGTATAACGTTCAAATTCTGGCCAGCTGTTCCAGTTGGTACCAGTCGACTGCCCCATGGCCAGTCGACTGGTCCGAGACCCAAGCCTAGGGTTTCTCTCCGAGTACAAATCCTTCTGCACTCAAACCCTCCCGGCTTAACCCCTGAGTACATGCACTCATACTCAGCCACTCTCAACCTAGTTGACTCTTCACCAGCAGTCTTGACTGTTGCCTTCACGCCCTCTCCATCTTTGGCCCTCGTCCCTCGGATGCGCACGCAAGCCTTCAGCTTGCCTCCATGCCACCCTTCACGTACGCCTCGAAGTCTGCGTCCCTCGGCTCATCATCTCTGCTATCAATGGTCCCTCGGATGCGCACGTAAGCCTCCAGCTTACCTCCATGCCATCCTTCACCTGAAGATGTCAACCAAGTCCATGCGTACCTGTACACCTGCACACTCATGTACACATATGAGAATAACACAAACCCTAACTTGACCATATTGCCCACTCATCAAAATATCATGATCCTCCAGATCATCTCAGGGCTGATTGCCCCAACAACAACATCACAAGCAAACATAAGGGATCATAAATACACATTCAAGGCTATTATGTTGTAGGTGAGGGAGTCTTACCTCTTGCGCTAAAAATTCAAAAGGTGTTCTAGACTTTGGAGAAGAAAGGGGGCTCTTAGGCTTGGTACTCCTCTTGTTCTTCTCCTTTTCTTCTTCCGGTTTGTGGGGCTCAGTTTTGGGGCTGCAAGGTGACCCTAGGTCTCGGTGAGGGAGAGGAAGAAGAGGGAGGGCTTGGTGAGAAGAGAGGGGAGGGCTTGTGGCCGAAAATGCCTTGGGCATTTTTTTCCCCCATGCTCTTTTATAGGGAGTGAAAAGGTAACCACCTCTTTCAATGGTGCCTCTTCATTTTCATGTGTCTCTTCACTTATCTTCTATTCATCTACGATTTCCCATCTCCTCCTAATACCACTCCCCTGCTGGGTGAATTGGTTACATATGCATTCTTAAGGCTTGGCTTTTCTTTGAGGTCCAAGGTTCAATCCTTGGCACCTCCTCTTCTTTTTGTTTTCTCATCCTTTTATTATTTTTTCCAAGCCTGCATAACCAAAGCCCACCTAGAGAATGCTACTTATTTAATTCATACACATGCATATGCATATCATTATTCATTCATACATGTGTAGGATACTTAAGCATAATATTAAATATAATACCTAAGCATAATTATCACACATCTACTACGTGTCAAGATAATGTCTAACATTTCTTTATTCACAACTTTCCCCCCTAAATTCATAATATTATTCTTGGCCACATATTCCATTATTACCACGCTAGAGCGAAAAATTTGGGGCGTTACAGTAATAGTGTAAATTTAGCCTTGGGGTAATGCAAAATAAGGTAGTGCATGAGCTAGGATGATACAAATAACTCACTTATGCTTGTGGCATATTGTTGGGTTGTTGGATGTATCACATTATTAAAAATAGACCAACTATGGGGAAAACAAATATTTAATTAATCGACATCTTGCCCATAGATCATAGTTGGACATTTCAAATAACTTAAAAACATTTCTATGTTTTATTTACTATGACATAAGTTTACAAAACACATGATTTCAAAACTAGGGTGTAAGTTTGATACAAAATTGAATGTTTTCAAAGAATTTGAGACTTAGTCAAAAAGTCAAACATATTTGGATTTTTCATAAAAATATATTTTTCTCTGATAGAATACATCATAAGAAACATGTTTGCAAAATTTTATGATTTTTTGAATTTTATAGAATTATTTATGGATTTCTGAATTTCAGCTCAGAAGCTGAAAAGTTCAGACTGGCATGTATCAGTCGACTGCCCTTAAGGGCAGTCGATTGATCCTTCTGTGAATTGGTAGTACCAAGGCACCAGTCGATTGATAACTGTCTCAGTCGGCTGGTCCTTCTGATTTCTAGTTTTTAGGGTTTTTTCATAAAAAGAAAGTTATTCATAGTTATTGCCAATGGTTAATATTATTTGGAGCAATCCTTTTGATGGTGTCAAAAGGGGAGAATTGGGAGGTTTAAGTTAGTTTTGTAACTTAACTTATGGAAAATTGAAAGTTATGTGGAGGGCATAGGTTAAGAGGGAGAATGCGTGTTTATGCTTCTTAATTTACTATGTCTTTAATTTTCAATTGTTATTATTATACCTAACTTAAACATATTGCCACACATCAAAAAGGGAGAGATTGTTGGGGCAATCGACCAATGAATGATCAAGTGGATCATAGGATTTGATGTGTGTGTGTCAATATGATTAAGTTAGGTTGTTATGTTGGTTTGATATGTGTGTTTGAGTCATGCAGGACTTGGTGAATCACACATGAAGTATGCATCCGAGGGACAAGAGCCGAAGGAAGAGGACTCCAAGGGAAAGCCGGGGAAGTAGACTTCAAGGGCATACGCGAAGGATGGCATGGAGGCAAGTCGTGGGCTTGTGTGCGTATCCGAGGGACGAAAGCCAAGGAAGAGAACTTCAAGGGGCAAGCCAATGGAGTGGACTTCAAGGTATACGCGAAGGGTGGTCTTCGGAGTGAGTTTGAGTGAAAATGTAAGCTGAGCAGTGGACTGCGCCTGGGACAGTCGATTGTCAGAACTCACAGAAAGATCAGTCGACTGGTCCAGGACCAGTCGACTAATCAGTTCAAAAATATAGTCGTTGGCTAACGACTGGCTGGGGACCAGTCGACTGCCCTTGGGGCAGTCGACTGGCATCAGGACTAGACTGTTTTAAGAACAGTTCTCTCCTCTATTTAAGGAAAAGTTTTGGGCAGAATAGGGTAGCGGTTCTTAAGTGTAAGATCCTATTCTAAGTGCTCAAAATCTCATTCTCTTCCTCCTACTTTAATTTTCATCTTGTACAAGAGGAAGGGAAGATCTTGTGAAGGTTTCTCCACCTTGAAGGAGAAGTTCATAGTGGAGCTTGTGCGTGTGGTGTGGATCCTTAGATTAGTCACCTCTTGAAGGTGGATACCAAGTAAATCAGGGAGTTAGCATTGGTTTTCATTGTTCATTATTTTTGTCTTGTGTTTTATCTAATATTCTTGTAGACAAAATTGAAAAGTTATTATTCACCCCCCCCCCCCCCCCCGCTCCCCATCTAGCAAACACCAAGGTCCCAACAAGAGATTCGTGGACAATGTTCATGGACTATGTCTATGAAAAAAAATATGAATCATATTTATCAATCGAACAAAATTTAAAATGTAAAACTTTCAAATAATCAAATAAATTTGAATTCAACTTAATAACATCTAATTAAATGAACCAATCTTAAACTTATAAAAAAGAAACCGAACCAAATCTGATCAGCCATTTCAATAAATTTGTTCATTTAATGCTAGCTCAGACAAACTTAAACACAATAAATCTTAGCTTTAGTTTGAACAACTAATTAAACTAAATAAATTATTCATTTGAACACATGTGGACTCATGAATAATGTCCATGGACAGTATCCGCGAATAAAACTTACTAATCACCTTCATCAATAAAACTCTCATTAAACTTACACTATCAAACTCACTAAACAAACTCAAAATATATAAAAAAAAGAAATCTACCAATTATTTCACCGACTTAGTTCATTTTAAATTCACTTAGCTAAGCTTCATCGGTAATGATCCCGGGCCAGCTCGCATGTAACCTGGCCCGACAGCCTGGCGCTCGGTCAGAAGGAAGATGGTTTAGTGGTTTGAACGAGCCCGTTAGGTAGGGGGCAAACGGGCTTAGGCTCCCAGGCCCCCGCGTCAAGGCCCACATATTTTAGTAGCAGTCCGATCCCAAGTCAGATGGTCATACTCTAAGACTCCTCCAGGTTTAGCTCACCGCCGACGCGTGGCGGCCCACACTCCGGCGGTAAGCCCGGGTTGGAGGAGGCGTTACTCAATGCCCCAGTCGGCACCTTCATAGGCCCTTAGCCGGCCTCGTTACTCAGTGCCCCAGTCGGCACTTTCATAGGCCCTCAGCCGGCCTCGTTACTCAATGCCCCAGTCGGCACCTCCATAGGCCCTCAGCCAGCCTCGTTACTCAGTGCCCCAGTCGGCACCTCCATAGGCCCTCAGCCAGCCTCGTTACTCAGTGCCCCAGTCGGCACCTCCATAGGCCCTCCGTCGGCTTCGTTACTCAGTGCCTCAGTCGACACCTTCATAGGCCCTCGGCCGACCTCGTTACTCAGTGCCCCGGTCGGCACAACCACTCCTTGACACCATACTACCAGAAGCTGTACAGGGTCAGCGCAGGATCGGAGCCATCCTGGTCCCAAATGGCGGATATCTCGCTGAGGTATTGATCTTCCTGTCACATCTTGTCCCCCCGTACCTCGACCACATACCTTGGCGTCAGGTCAAGCGGTGTCCAACGGCGCCAACCCTTAAGTTGACAGTGCCCCCTTTCCTTAATACAGCATATGACACTTTATCCTGCCACCCCTGGACATGCATTACCCTATCCCCGCTATATGACACCAGGTGGCAGGCAGGGCAGGACCTGTCAGCTTCCCCGGCTATATATGTCTCCTTACTCCGCATTCCCTAGGTACGCGCGATAGTGCAATTTCATACTGTTCTATTGCCTTCCATCGCCACCGTCGTGTACTGACTTGACCGTCGGAGTGCCTGGCCGGGGACATTTCCCGGCGGGTTCTAACGGTCTTTGTCTCGCAGGTTAGAGGCGAGCCAGTTCGTTAAGCCACCTCAGCGACCTCACTCTTCCCGGAGGCTCACTGAGCTGTAAGGGCGTCCGACTCACTTCGCGACAGGATCAAATTTGGCGCTAGAAGGAGGGACACTAGCAGCCTGATCAGAAATGGAGATGGGGGATTGTAACGACCCGGAAAATTCTCTTAATATTTTCTGAAAATATTGAGCATGTCTAGATAATTTTCCAAAGGACCTAGAGGCATTAATACGAACATTGGCCTAGGAAATCCATGTTTTCTCATTTAAATTGAGGAAACCAAGTGCTAATGGGCCTTATATGGGCTTCCTAGTACTATGATTATAGGTGGATTTTTAGGAAGAATTAGTATAAATATAAATATGAATTTATTTGGGCACATTAACATGATTATGGGAAAGTATTAGCCTAACGTTCCTATCTAAATTGAGGAATTTGGTACTAATGGGCTTTAAATGGGCCCAAAAATGGGTATTAATTAGGTAAAATTAATATAAATATAAAAGAATTTTATTTAGGAATATTAGTACAATTATGGGGAATTTTAGGGGGGATTTTCGGAATTTAAGAAAATAAAGTAATAAAATAAATGAAATGAAAATCAAAATAAAAATAAATGTGCATGAGCCAAGGATTGAACCTTAGACCTCTTACACAACCAAGAATGCTTTAACCAACTCACCTAGCAAGGAATTCTTATGAGTAATTGAAGTGGAGGTTGGTTAAGAGGTAAAAGGAGGTGAAGGGTCATGGAGAGGCTCTTCATTTGCCTCCTTGATGGGTTATAATGAGAGGAGTTTTGGGAGTTACTTCTTCTCTCAATCAAGTGCATTTCCTCTCCTCTTCATTCCTCATTCTTGCCGAGCACCAAAGGGAGGAATTCCTTGGGGAAAACTTCACAAGAGGTCTCATCTCTCAAGATCTAAAGTTCCTACAAGGTGACAAGGACTAGTTGTGGTCAAGAGATACCAAGTCCTCTTCCTTCTCCTCCTTCAAGGTTCGAAAAAAAATCAAGAAATCTAAGGTAAGACTCCCTCACCTGTGGTATAATAGTTATCTATGATTTCCATGATTTTTAGCATGATATATGGGTTAGTTTTTGGATGTGATGTTGAAAGGAAAGAAAAACCAAGGTCCTTAAGTTTATGGATTTCAGCCAGCATGATTTAAAGGTCTGTAAATATGCTAAAAATCCTGATAATGTTATTTGATGTTCCCTTATGATGTGTAGAGGTTAAGTAAATTTTTTGGGAATTTTTGGAGTACCCTAGGACACTCTAGGGTTTCGGCCAACATGAAAGGGACAAAACCAAGGTCCCTATGTTTATGGGTTTCGGCCACCATGATTTAAATGTCCATAAATATGTTAAAAATCATGATAATATTATTTTATGTTCCCTTATGATGTGTAGAGGTTAAGTAAATTTTTTGGGAATTTTTGGAGTAACCTAGGACACTCTAGGGTTTCGGCCAACATGAAAGGGACAAAACCAAGGTCCCTATGTTTATGGGTTTCGGCCACCATGATTTAAATGTCCATAAATATGTTAAAAATCATGATAATGTTATTTGATGTTCCCTTATGATGTGTAGAGGTTAAGTAAAATTTTTGGGAATTTTTGGAGTACCCTAGGACACTCTAGGGTTTCGGCCAACATGAAAGGGACAAAACCAAGGTCCCTATGTTTATGGGTTTCAGCCACCATGATTTAAATGTCTATAAATATGTTAAAAATCATGATAATGTTATTTTATGTTCCCTTATTATGTGTAGAGGTTAAGTATAATTATTGGGAATTTTTTTAGTACACTAGGACACCCCAGGGTTTCGGCCAACATGAAAGAAACAAAAACTGAGGACCCTGAGTTTAAGGGTTTCGGCCATTATGTTTTAAAGGTCTATAATTATGCTAAAAATCATGATAATGTGATTTAATGTTCCCTTATGATGTTTAGAAGTTAGGTATAACTTTTGGGAATTTTTGGAGCACCCTAGAGGCCCATATGGTTCAGCCAACCCCAAGGACCCAAGGGTTAGGGTTGAGTCTTTAACTTCAAGCATATGTTTATGTGTTGCCATGATATAAGGATGATGGATGGTGATTATGTGAATTTTCACATGGCCTTGGGACTCCACAAGTTTCGGCCAATAAGGGTTAAAAGGATAAAAGTTAAGATTTATTTCAAGTAAGGGTCCCAATGGCCCTATGGTAAGATATGATTTATGTTTATGAATGATAGGCCATGTTATGAATGATATGCCATGTTTACGTATGATATGCCATGTTTATGAATGATATGCCATGGTTATGTATGATATGCCATGTTTATGAATGATATGTCATGGTTATGCATGATATGCCATGTTTATGAATGATATGCCATGTTATGAATGATATGCCATGTTACGAATGATATGTCATGTTTATGAATGATATGCCATGGTTATGCATGATATGCCATGTTTAGGAATGATATGTCATGTTTTAGGATAATACGAATGTATGCCAGGCTCTATGAATGATGTGTACATATGCCATGTCTAAGAATGAAAATGATGAATGACAAGTATGATGAATGAAAGATGATGCTTATGTCTTTAAGGCATAAATATGCTAAACGACACGGTCGATGGTCGACGGTACGACGGTCGAGAGGACCGGTAAATGGGCCGGTAGACGGGCCGAGCCGTAACAAGTTATGCTATGATGAGTATGCCATGAATGTCTTATGAATGATGAAGCATGAAAAGTATTTTACTTTATGTATGGGCTTGTACCAGACCGAAGTATGGGTCCAAGGGATGGGCACCTTAAGAACGCCCCGGTTATGGACTACCGAAGCTGTCCACGGTTCTGGCACTACCGGAGCTGTACAACAGGGATGGGCTCCTTAAGAAGCGCCTCGGTTCGGGGACTACCGATTATGCTGTCCTTACCCTAGTAGGTTGGGGCTAGCTACCTCGGATTTACTAGGGATGCGCGCTATGATGTATGTATGTGGTACAAGCCGGGGATCCCAAATGTTATGATGATGATGTTTAAGCATTTTCAAAGAATGTTTTAAAAGTTAAGCATCTTTATGTAAATGCATTCCACCCATGCATTCATACATGATATGCATTATGTTACGATAATGATGTCTTATACTTATGCTTTACGATAAAAGATATGCATGAATGATCTATGTCAGGATTATGTTAAGAAGATGTTCATATGATAGGTTAGAAGATATGCCTATGTTATGCCATATAGGTTGATTTTTTTGTTACATTATGCTATGCCATGTATTATGCCATGCTACTACGTTTAAGCTTATACCATGTCTTATGCCATGCTAGGAAAGATTATTATGATTATGTTCATGCCATGTCTCATGCTATGCTACGTATGTTCACTTATGTTTATGATCATGCCATGTCAAGGGTATGGTAAATATGATGATGTTTTATGTGCTTATTATGAAATGACGAATGTTTTAGTGAGTAGGAAAGAGTCTTACTAAGCCTGTGTGCTTATAGTCTTCTTTCCTTATACCACAGATCGTGCAAGGGGATAACGAGGAAGCAGCAGGAGGGCCTGAAATATGTGTGTGATGGTGACTTGGCCCATGAAGTCGAATGTGTTAACCGTTTATGCTAAGAACTTTATTTTTGCTACCTATCTGCTCGAATAGTGACTTATGGAACTCTATGATAAGATGTCAAGTATGATATGATATGAACCTTATGGTATGATGTTAAGCATGTTATGATATGATGTTAAGCATGACGTTCATATGTTAAGTTCCATGTCATTATATTAGGGATGGTAGTAGGGGCATGTATATGTAAGGTTTAAGTTATTCTGCTGCAGTATGATGTTACATGCCTTAAGTATGTCAGCGTAACGCCGCTTTAAAAAAAAAAAAAGTGGGCGTTACAGCTGACCCTTACCAGGTGAATGTGGATGTCTCTCGTGAGGAGTACGAGGTGCTCATGGCTACGCGAGCTCAACAAAGGGCTTCTCAAAGGCCCTCCTAAGCTGCCAGCCAGGGGCCTCAGGGCCCAGAGCCGGCTGCGCGACGAGCTTCAGGAGGACAAGGCAGGCCTGCTAGGCCTGAGGGCGGTTTCGCACCTCCCCCTGTGGTTGTCCCCCGGGGGCAAGTCGGCGAGGCCCATTCGATGTCAGCAGAGGCTTCAGTTTCTAACCCGGTGCGCGGGAGGTGACCGGATAAGGGAAAATCTCCGGCTGACCCTGCTTCGACCATGCCGGTACGTAGTCCTTTTGCTCCCTGGATCGTGGAGGATCCTGTGCCTCGTCATCTTCGTTTCTTCACCGTCCCCGAGTATATGGGAACTATGGATCCGGAGGAGCACTTGATGAAGTTTGAGAGTACTGCTATGCTTCAGCAGTATCCGGAGGGCGTTAAGTGTCGAGCCTTCTTGACCACGCTCTCTAGTGCAGCCCAGAGATGGTTCGACCGACTCCCCGACGGGTCAGTCACGAGCTTTGAGGGGTTCAAGAGGGTGTTCCTGCAGCACTTCGCTAGCAGCCGAAGGCACCACAAGACGAGTCTCAATCTATTTGCCCTGAAGCAAGGGCCGAAGGAAACCCTCAAGTCCTACATCCAGAGGTTCAACGAGTTGGCGATGGACGTGCCGATTGCCACTCAGGAGGTTATGGTTAGCGCATTCTCCCAAGTTCTGCAGGAAGGGGAATTTTTTCGCTCGTTGATCAGGAAGCCCTCGAAGGACTTCGACAGCCTTCTTGGCAAGGCTGTCAAATATATCAATGTCGAGGAGGCGCAGGCTGCGCGCCAAAAGGAGTCGGTTGCCCCGGCACCTCCTCCCCCTGTTCACGGTGCTAGACCTTCAGGGGGGCCTATTCGTAGCCCGCGTGGCCCCGTCAAGCACGCGGGTATGGAATGGCGCCACATATAGCAGGTGGCCCAAGGATGCTTCCCGGCCCAATGGAGGCCATACTGCAGCTTCCACCACAGCCATGGGCACGCTACCGAGGAGTGTCGTCAAGCCGGTCGGGGTCGGGCTCCTGCCCCCAGAGGACGCGGGCGGCAAACACCTCCCGGGCGAGGGGCAGGCCGAGGAGGCCCGAATGCCGACCCGGTGGCCGAAGAACTGCGAGAGAACCCATCGGCTGCTCGCAATCTATTCCCTCAAGGGAACCGAGCGGTGGACGAGGAGACGGACGAAGAACGGGACAATCAACAAAATGTCATCCGAGGAGGCGTACATGTCATCTCGGGTGGACCGACGGGAGGAGATTCCCATCGGGCTCGGAAGGCCCAAGTGCGCCGACTGGAGATCCATCAAGTCGGTACTAGTCTGGCCCAGGCAGAGGGGCCACAAATCAGCTTTGAGCCCCAAGATCTTCAGGGATTGGAAGTCCCTCATGATGACACGCTGGTCATCACCGCTGTCATCGCCAATTATCAAGTCCACCGCACCATCGTGGACACTGGCAGCTCGGTCAATATACTCTACAAGAGAGCGTTTGACCAGCTCCAGATTGAAAAGTCCCAGTTGGACCTAGTCGCTACCCCGTTGCTTGGCTTCACGGGAAACCCGGTGCAGCCCATTGGCCAGATTCGGTTGGCCATATCCCTGGGTGAGGAGTCGCTGAAGAGGACCAGGTGGTCCACCTTCTTGGTGGTGGATGCCCCTTCGTCCTACAATGTCATTCTGGGCCGACCCGCCCTCAATGAGTTCCAGGTTGTCGCCTCCACCTTCTACCTGAAGGTTAAATTCCCAGTCGGGGACCAGGTAGGAGAAGTCAGGGGTGACCAGAAGGTAGCCCGGAGGTGTTACGTGGACGATGTTCACGTAGACAGTCGCAAGGCCCCACAATCGTTCCCTGATTGCAACATGGTTCAGGCTTCTCCTTGGGCTGAGTTGCACGAGAACAAAGAGGAGGTGCAACTCCTTGATAACTTTCATTTTGTTGATTAAACTACGCCCTCAAATCCATGTTTTGATCCAATATTATATGCTTAAGTTTGCATTTATATAAGGTTTCATGAATTACCTGAATTTTGCTTTAGATTCAATTCTTTCTATATTTAATATGTTTTGACACATAAATTTAATATCATTTTGTAGGTTTCAAATGATCATGGACCTGGATCATATTGGGTCAAACTTGGGTCAGAGTTGGATCCGGATCAAATGGATCAAGCATCAGGTTAATATGAGTCGTCCATTCAAGAGAACGATTAGATCTAAGCCATCTGCCAACTTTTGGTCGATCCAAGCTCAAGATAGACTTAATCAAGTTCATGGATCAAGATCTGAAAGTTTGGGTCATGTCAGAATTAATTTAGCCGTTGGATCAAGCAATAGAGGATCTAGACCGTCCAAACAAGAGAAGGGATGATCTGAGCCATCCGCTTCAGATCTGAGTGATCCGAGCTAAGGAGCAGTAGATCAGAGCCCTCGATCAAGATCTGGGAAGTTTGGGTTCGATCTGACTTGATCCGACCGTTGGATGGGATCGGAGCAATCACAGCCGTCCAAATTCAAAATGCTTAGTTAAAATAGAAATTCCCTCGCCGAGCTCGTTGTCGCGTCTTCGCCACTTCCTTACTGTTCTTGCGATTTTTCTTCTTCTCCAATTCTTCTTCCGATCGCGCGGCCACAGCAGTTGGAGCTTCAATTCAAGTTCCCAAGTCATTGAGATCAACTCCCCGTGAGGTTTCTGATGGATTCTCGTCGTTGAAAAGTTATGCGGAGAGGGTTTCGCCAAAGGGTCTGTCTTCCGTTCGATCGCCTCTTGGATGCTCGACTTCACCGATCGGAGCTGCCAACGAATTCAGAAGGGTTTTCTGAAGTCCATTGGAAGGTTCTGACCATCAAGCTTCAATCGATTCGTAGATCAGGAGGATGCTTGGATGAAAAGACAGTTTTGACTTGATTCAGCGCAATCACACAAGGAGAGCTCAGATCTGGGTGACTTGGCAAGCTAGAGGGTTTCTAGCTAGATCTTGGGTGACAACAAGATAGTTTTTGTATTGAAATTTCATTCTGCTGTTTAGTTTTCGATTCGAATTCATTTTCTGCATTAACTCAGTTTTGTATTAGCTTGTTATCAGAATTTGAACGGACTATAGTCCGATCCAGGCAGCACCTGATCGGACACCAGTCCGATCAGGCTTGTATCTAATCAGTCTGCCAACCGGTCAGGAAAATTCCTGCACAAAACGTACTCTGTTCAGTATTTAGCATTGGTTCAATCCTTCATTTCCGAACTTAGACATAGCTCTAGTGTAACTCTGCACTTGTTATCAGTATTATATTTCAATCTTTCAATTTCAAATTGTTTTGTTCAACTTTCTTAGTGGTTGAGTTCATTCTTGCAAAACCTAGTTAACTCTACTTAGTTACATCAATTCCATTTCAATTGTTGATTCCATTCTTACTTGCAAAATAAGACCCCCATTTTATCTAGAAAACCCAAAACATTTAACGACAAATAACTTTCAAGCTCAATTGAACACTCGCAACTAGTCCTGGAAAAATACGACCTGAGGCCCCTATTCTACATTTCTACTTTGCTAGCAAGGGTTTTCTGTTTTAATAAATTTCTAAATTTGATACCCACATTCGTGACATCTATATTGGGTAGCACCAAATTTTTGGCATCGTTGCCGGGGAACAACTAGTTGAGTTTGTTTGATTTAGCTTGTGTGCTTATTTCATATCTTGTGATCTAGTTTACTTGTGCTTATTTCTATATCTTGTGATTCATATTACTTGCTTTATTCTTTTGCATACATTTGCTGTGATTTTGTATTTGTGTATGACCAGATCTGCAGGTGGTATTCTTGAAAACTTTGATCCTGAAATTGAAAGAACTTTCAGAGCCTGGAGGAATTAGATCAGTGCTTCAAAGTCTATTGATATTCTTCCTACGCAGTCTATTGCTATTCATTCAGTTGGTCAGATGGCAGACCACCAGAAAACTATGAAGGAACTAGCAGCACCAGATGATGTCTTTCAGTACTCCTGCATTGCATATCCAGAGCTCACTAGAGATTTTGAATTAAGATCAGGACTTATTCATCTTTTGCCCAAATTTCAAGGACAGTTTGGGAAGGATCCCAACAGACATTTACATGAGTTTCACGTTGTCTGCTCCACCATGAAGCCTCAGGGTATTTCAGAGGAAGATATCAAGCTGAGGGCATTCCCATTTTCCCTTACTGGAGCAGCAAAGGATTGGTTTTACTACCTACCTACTGGGCATGTATCTAGCTGGATTTTTATGAAGAAAGCATTCTAGGAGAAATACTTTCCAGCATCTAGGACTGCAATCATCAGAAGAGCATATGTGGATACAGCAAGTAGTGGAGAAACTTTGTATGACTACTGGGAAAGGTTCAACAAACTTTGTTCTAGCTGCCCACAGCACCAGATTAGTGAGCAGTTACTCATTCAGTATTTTATGAGGGACTTCTCAGATGGATCGATCATGATAGATGCTGCAGCAGGAGGTGCCCTAGTAAACAAAACACCTGATCAAGCTAGGGAGCTAATTTCAAATATGGCAGAGAACTCACAACAATTTGGGAGTAGAGCTTTGTCCACCAGAGGAGTTAATGAAGTTCAGATGATATCAAATGAGTAGAAAGAAATCAAGAATTCATTGATGGAGCTCACATCCCTGGTGAAGCAAATGGCTCTAAATAATGTGAGTCAAAATCAAATTTTCTCAGTACCACCACCTTCAAGCCAAGTAATGAGGTTATGCAGTATTTGTTCAAGTCAAGACCACAATTCGGATCTATGTCCTAACCTCCAACAAGATGAGACATTAGCTGCATTGACTAGGGGCAATTCCAAGCCAAAAACAACCCCTATTCGTCTACCTACAATCCGGGTTGGAGGGATCATCCAAACTTGAGATATGGTAATTCTTTTTATCAGTAAAACCCATCACCGCAGCCCTATTAACAGCCCCAACAAAATTTCCAGCAAGTTCATCAAGGACAACAACAATTTCAGCTATTTCAACAACCTTTCCAACAATTTCAGCAACCCTATCAAGGAAATCAGCACCTTTTCAAGTGAATCAGCAAGGGTTTCAAGGAAGTTCGAATTTTCAGCAACAAAATCAGTTTCACAGCAAGGTTATCAGCCATTCAACTCAAATTTTCAGCCCTCCAATCAGAATTTCTAGCCCACACAATTTCAGCCCTCTCAACCATAATTTCAATCTCAACCTCAGAATTTTCAGAGTTACAATTTTCAACCATTTCAACCAAGTTCTCAGCAGAATTTTCATCAATTTTCTTAACCATTTCAACCCTACAATCAGCCCCAACAACCCTACTTTCAAGGTTCACAGCAAGTTCAACAATTTCAATCACCTCAATCATCATTTCAAAGCCAATCAAAGTCCCATGCAAACCAAGAGGGCTATGGAGGCTCTAGTGGAGGAAATGCGCAACAACAAAGAGTAGAGGAGATGCTTCAACAACTTTTGCAACAACAAAGAAATGATCCCACCATTCAAAACCTTGAGAGGCAAATTGGACAATTGGCTAGTGGGATGAATCAAATGCAAGCTCAAGGATCAAGCCAACTACCTTCTCAAGCTACTCCAAACCCAAAGGGAAATGTTAGTGCTATTACTTTGAGGAGTGGGAAGGTGCTTCAACTCCAAATGGTCCAAGAGCTGATTTTTCTGAAAACAGGACAGCAACTTCATTTCAGCCCCAAACACCCTGAAATCATTCAAATTCAGTTGGTTCCACCCTAGTCAAGCCTAACTCCTTCTCAAGTAATCCTGAAATTTTGGTGGAAAATGGAGGAGAAATCAGTAGCAAAGATGGGTTTACAGCAGCTACCTCAGTGGAGAAATCAGTCCCAATTTCAGCCCCTCATGTTTCGGCTCAAGAGGATGATTTGAGAGTTCCTTTGCCATTCCCTCAGCGCAAAACCCAAGCTAAGAAGCAAGTGGAAGAGGAGAAAGCTAAGGAGTACAATGAGCTAGTGAAATTGTTTAGCAAAGTGGAGATCAATGTACCCTTGTTGACCATGATAAAATAGATTCCTAAGTATGCCAAGTTCCTGAAAGATTTATGTGTTCACAAAAAGAAGCTTACGGAGAATGAGTTGGTCAGCTTGGGGAAAAATGTTTCAGCACTTATTCATGTCATTCCTCAGAAGTGTGAAGACCCGGGAGTTTTTACTGTATCTTGTGAGATAGGGAGGGCCATGTTCTATGATGCTATGTTGGATTTAGGAGCCTCCATAAATGTGATGCCCAGATCAATCTTCTAGATGCTTGGCATAGGCCCTCTATAGCCTACTGGTGTGGTGATACAGTTAGCAGACCGGAGTCAGACTCACCCAGCTGGTATAATTGAAGATGTTTTGGTAAAGGTAAAGGAGCTGATATTTCCTGTAGATTTTTACATTCTGGATATGGAGGGAGACTACCTTGCACACCGATCCCCACTCATTTTAGGGAGGCCATTTCTGAAGACTGTGAGAACAAAGATAGATGTTTATGCTGGCACACTGTCCATGGAGATTGGAGACACAGTAGTTCAGTTTAGCATTTTTGATGCCATGAAGCACCCGAGAGAGGACCACTCCATTATGAGCATTGGTATCTTGGAGGAGTTGGATGATGCAGATATATTGGCTGAGGGAGTTTCATTTGATATTTCCAGAGGAGTTGGCAGTTCAGGGGAGGCTAAGGATATATTTGCTATTGAGGCTGAGGACATTCAGAGGGTATTTCAGATCTACTTCCAGCTGGAGAGGATTTTCTAGGTGTAGGGGATTGCACAGAGCCCCAAGGATCACCTATTTCTATTGATGTTTTAGAGGATTCAGAGTTTAGGTGTGATAGTGTAGGGGATTGCACTGAGCCCCAAGGATCACTCATACCTTCTGAGTAGGCTCAGATTGAGCTCAAGCCACTACCAGGTCATTTGAAGTATGTTTTTCTAGGAGAGGAGCAGACTTTTCCAGTTATTATTGCTCAGCACTTGGAATCAGAGCAGGAAGAAAAATTATTACAAATCCTGAGGCAGTACAAGTAGGCTATTGGGTGGACTTTATCAGATATACCAGGTATTAGCCCAGCTCTCTGTATGCACAGGATCTTCTTGCAAGAAAATGTTAAACCAGTGAGGCAGCCACAAAGGAGACTTAATCCACTCATTTTGGACGTTGTTAAGAAAGAGGTGACTCGACTTCTACAGGCAGGTATCATTTACCTCATTTTTGATAGTCAGTCGGTTAGTCCCGTATATGTGGTGCGCAAGAAATCTAGAGTTACAGTGGTGGAAAATGCAAGTAATGAACTAGTGCCCACCAGAGTCAAAAATTCATGGAGAGTATGCATTGATTACAGGAAGCTCAACACAGTCATAAGGAAAGACCACTTCCCTTTACCCTTTATTGATCAGATGCTTGAGAGACTTGCAGGGAAGTCCCATTACTGTTTCTTGGATGGTTATTCAAACTACTTCCAGATTTGTATCGATCCGAAGGACCAGGAGAAGACTACCTTCACTTGTCCCTTCGGCACTTTTGCCTACCGATGGATGCCATTTGGACTCTGCAACGCTCCAAGCACGTTTCAGCGATGCATGGTAAGTATATTTGGTGAGTTGTTAGAGCATTGTATGGAGATCTTTATGGATGATTTTTCAGTTTTTGGCACTTCGTTTGATTTATGTTTAGAAAATTTGTCTAGGGTTTTACACCGTTGCATTGAGACTAACCTTGTGCTTAACTTTGAGAAATGTCACTTTATGGTAGAGCATGGAATTGTGCTAGGACACATAGTCTCTAGGAGAGGTATAGAGGTAGATCCTGCAAAAATCAGTGTTATTTCTTCTTTATCTTACCCCGTATGCGTACGGGATGTACGTGCTTTCCTTGGACATGTAGGTTTCTACCGCAGATTCATTAGAGACTTTAGCGATATTGCTCGGCCCTTGACAAGACTTTTACAGAAAGATGTTGATTTTTATTTTGATGATAAGTGCAAAGAAGCTTTTCACAGACTCAGGGAGGCTCTTACCTCAGCCCCTATTATTAAATCACCTGATTGGAAATTGTCATTTGAATTAATATGTGATGCATCTAACTTTGCAGTGGGAGCTGTTCTAGCACAGAGGGTGGAGGGAGCACCTCATGTCATATGCTATGCCTCCAAGACTCTAGATGTCGCCCAAGCAAATTACACCACCACTGAGAATGAGCTTCTTGCCATAGTTTTTGCTTTGGACCGTTTTAGATCTTATTTATTGTGCTCACATGTCATTGTTTTTTCTGATCATGCAGCTTTAAAGTACTTATTGAAGAAGTCAGATGCTAAGCCTAGGCTAATCAGATGGATGCTTCTACTCCAGGAGTTTGACTTGGAAATCAGAGATAGAAGTGGCAAAGAAAACTTGGTTGCAGATCACCTGAGCAGGATTGAAGGAGATGGATCTCCTACCACCATTGACGATGATTTCAGAGATGAGCACCTTCTTGCAGTACATGGTGAGTCACCTTGGTATGCAGATCTTGTTAATTTCTTAGCTGCACATGTTTTTCCTACACACTTTTCTAAAGCTCAAAAAGATAAACTTAAAAGTGATGCTAAATTCTATGTGTGGGATGACCCGTATTTATGGAAATTTTGTAATGACCAAATAATTAGGAGATGCATACCTGACCATGAGATTTGTTTAGTTCTGACTTTTTGCCATTCATCAGCATGTGGGGGACACTTTGGACCACAAAGAATAGCTAGGAAAGTGTTAGAGTGTGGTTTGTATTGGCCCACCTTATTTCATGATTCCTATTTGTTTTATAAAAATTGTGATAGATGTCAACGAACTGGGAAAATAGGAGCTAGAAATGAGATGCCCCAGCAGACTATGCTATTTTGTGAGATTTTTGATGTTTGGGGAATTGATTTTATGGGACATTTTCCTGCATCCTGTGGTTATTTGTTCATTTTACTTGTTGTAGATTATGTTTCTAGATGGGTGGAGGTCATTCCCTCCAAGACTGATGATTCTTCTGTTGTTGTTAGTTTTATCAGGTCACACATATTTTGTAGGTTTGGAATTCCCAGGCTATAATAAGTGACCAAGGTTCTCACTTTTGCAACAAACATATGAAGGCCTTGCTTAGTAAGTATGGGGTGGTACACAAGGTTTCTACTTCCTATCATCCCCAAACAAATGGCCAAGCCGAAATTTTCAATAGAGAGATCAAAGCAATTTTGGAAAAGACCGTTGGGCCCAATAGAAAAGATTAGAGCAAGAGGCTAGATGATGTACTTTGGGCTTATAGAACGGCATTCAAGACACCAATTGGCATGCCTCCCTACCGGTTAGTCTATGGTAAAGCTTGTCATCTTCCCATGGAGATAGAACACAAGGCATATTGGGCGGTGAAGGCTTGTAACTACGATGCTACCAAGGTGGGAGAAGAGAGAAAACTTCAACTTCAAGAACTTGAGAAGATTAGACTAGAGGCATTTGAGAACTCAAGGATCTACAAGGAAAAGACCAAGAACTTCCATGACAAACATATAGTGAGAAAAGAATTTCAAATTGGTGACAAGGTCTTATTGTACAAATCAAGGCTCAAGTTGATTAAGGGTAAGTTGAGGTCAAGGTGGGAAGGTCCATTTATTGTAACTAATATTTTTCCCTATGGTGTTGTTGAAATTAAAGATGAGACTAATGGTTTTGTGTGGAAAGTAAATGGCCACTGGCTCAAGAAATATTTTGAAGAACTAAAGGAGCTAAAGGTGGATGGAGTGGACATCAAAGATGCTATCTACCCAACATAAAGGGGAGTTTTCTTTTCCTTGCATTTTAATTCATTGTAAATTTCATTTTATTGTTTTCAAATAGTTTAATCTTTCTTTTCCAATGAATTTTTTATAACAAATGTTAGGAAGTGTAGATTGAATAAATAGTGATTGTAGATACCATTTCACCATTTTGGCACCTTAATTTTTACATGAGTATGAATAAATGTATCCCTCTAGGTTTTCTCTATATCATCTTAGAGTCTTTTGAAAGCAAATTAAATTTGGTTGTCAAGACTTAGGATTTGAGCCTATGGATGAAAATTCTTGGTTGCTTGAGTACTACTTGGTTATGGACTCTAGAGTGATGACTTGGGATGAATTCTTTTTGTCTAGTGAGAACTTAGGGGGCACTTGGTAAGTGGGTTTAGAAGGTGGCATTCCCATTCGATGATGCTTGGTATACGGGAATCGGAATCAAAATAAGGATATGATACCCTTGATTTCATAACCTACCCCCCACTAGGTTATCACCAAACCCATAAACCCCTCAATCAAACCCATTACCATTCCCATTGCCAAATTTATACCAAACGCCCTCTTAGCTTTATTTGTGAGATACACACATGTGATTGCACTCTAGAACTTGCTTAGGTTCTTTCAAAACCATATTTCTATGATTGAACCACATTCATAAAGGTTAGTAACTTTGTTTTCCCTTTTTCATGTATATTGTTGATACATGCTTAACTCTTCCCTTTCCCTATTTTTCTGCTCATTACCATATTTCTCTATAGACTTGGTTACTTGGAATTTTTCTTAATGTTACTTTGCCCGAGACGGACAAAAGTTTAAGTGTGAGGGAGGTGGTTAGAGTTTTGAAAGAAATTTTGGTGAGAAGTGGTGTATTTTGAAGTTCATTATCTATTTTATGGGTTTTAAGTTGGATTGTTTTTGTGGATTCCGAATGTTTGAAGGAACTCAAGGAATGGAAGAATATGAGGAACACAATGCAAAAACAGAAAAGAAAAGAAAAAAAGAGAAGAAAAGAAATGGAGAATTGTGCCAATTTGATGAGTGATGTATCAAAAATGAGTTGTGAGCATTAAAAAGTTAAGATCATTTTTGGAGTAATCTGATTTATGGATGTTGTTTGGTGTTTCAACTCTATGAAGCTAGTTTTGAAAGGAATTGGAGCTCATAAAGGTTAGTTTTTAGTGAAACTTTTCAAGTCTATCAAAAGTTTCATTTAGACATGGAATTGGCAAGTGGAATTGTTTTCAAAAGTTCAAATTATTGTCATGACTTAAGTGGAGATGAATGAGTAAGATTTGGTCGTGGGATCTGAATTGAACCTGCAAGAAAAGGAAAAAAAACAAGAATGTAGTTGAAAAAAAACACAGAAAATAGAAAAAAAAAGAAGGAAAGAAAAGAAAAGAAAGAAAAGTTAAAGAAGATTATGAAGGTTCAAAAGATGGATAGATTTTTGAATTTGGAGTCGGGAATAAGAAGCTAGATGAATTAAGATTCAGTGATAATTGGAAGAAAGGAAAATTCAGGCAAAAGACAGCTCAGAATTCTGGAGTTTGGTTACTGATAAGCCCCTGATCGGTCACTAGTACGATCAAGGAGAACCAGTCCGATCAATAGACCGATCAGGAAATGTCTGATCGGTCTCTGGACCGATCAATGAAGCTGGCACGGCACAAAACACTGTTTTCAGTATTGAACCTCCTCTAATTCATCTCATAATCACTTCCCTTGGCTCAGGATTCATAAGAAGCTATAGCAAAAGGGCAAAGAGCATCTAGAAATAATTTTGAGTATCCAAGTTTCTATTTTTCCTTACTTATCCATATTTCTTTTTCATGCTATATCTCTTTTCTAATAAACCTTTGTAGATGTGGATCCAAGGCAAGAATGATGGTGGAGAGTAAATAATAAGCAAGTCTATGGTAGTTCAAGAAACATGTTGTGTTTGAGTGAGCTCCACTTTCATTGAAATGTAGAACTTAGGAAGAGAGCCACTACAAATTCCTTTGGGAGGTTTTGTGCGCTGATTTCATCTCTATGAATCATAAAGGAGAAAGTATGCTAAGTTGTTGATTTAAGGACAAGTTTCTAGTTCATTAAGCTCAGATTTTTTAGAATTGACAACCCTAGGTAATTTCTTTTCAATTGCTTCTTACAATGACTAAGAATAATCTAGGGAGGATACATCTTAGGTTCCTAGTAGCTTGTACGAGACGCCCATGAATAAGTGTGGGGGAGTTGATAACTTTCATTTTGTTGATTAAACTACGCCCTCAAATCCATGTTTTGATCCAATATTATATGCTTAAAGTTTGCATTTATGTAAGGTTTCATGAATTACCTCAATTTTGCTCAAGATTCAATTCTTTCTATATTTAATATGTTTTGGCACTTAAATTTGATATCATTTTGTAGGTTTCAAATGATCATGGACCTGGATCATATTGGGTCAAACTTGGGACAGAATTGGATCCAGATCAAATGGATCAAGCATCGGGTTAATATGGGTCGTCCATTCAAGAAAACGGTTAGATCCAAGCCACCCTCCAACTTCTGGTCGATCCGAGCTCAAGATAGATTTAATCAAGTTCATGGATCAAGATCTGAAAGTTTGGGTCAGATCAGAGTTAATTCAGCCGTTGGATTAAGCAATGGAGGATCTAGACCGTCCAAGCTAAAGAAGAGAAGATCTGAGCCATCTACTTCAGATCTGAGTGATCCGAGCTAAGGAGCAGTAGATCAGAGCCCTTGATCAAGATCTGGAAAGTTTGGGTTCGATCTGACTTGATCCGACCGTTGGATGGGATCGGAGCAATCACAACCATCCAAATTCAAAGGAAATTGGTTAAAACAGAAATTCCCTCCGCTTCGTCGTTGTCGCGTCTTCACCACTTCCTTACTGTTCTTGCGATTTTTTTCTTCTCCGATTCTTCTTCCGATCGCGCGACCACAGCAGTTGTAGCTTCAATTCAAGTTCCCAAGTCATTGAGATCAACTCCCCGTGAGGTTTCTGATGGATTCTCGTCGTTGAAAAGCTCTGCAGAGAGGGTTTCGCCAAAGGGTCTATTTTCCGTTCGATCACCTCTTGGATGCTCGACTTCACCGATTGGAGCTGCCAACGAATTCAGAAGGGTTTTCTGAAGTCCATTGGAAGGTTCTGACCATCAAGCTTAAATCGATTCGTAGATCAGGAGGATGCTTGGATGGAAAGACAGTTTCGACTTGATTCAGCGCAATCGCACAAGGGGAGCTCAGATCTGGGTGATTTGGCAAGCTAGAGGGTTTCTAGCTAGATCTTGGGTGACAACAAGATAGTTTTTGTATTGAAATTTCATTCTGCTGTTTAGTTTTCGATTCGAATTCGTTTTCTGCATTAACTCAGTTCTGTATCATCTTGTTATCAGAATTTGAATGGACTGTAGTCCGATCCAAGCAGCACCTGATCGGACACCAGTCCGATCAGGCTTGTATCTGATCGGTCTGCCGACTGGTCAGGGAATTTCCTGCACAAAACGTACTCTGTTCAGTATTTAGCATTGGTTCAATCCTTCAATTCCGAACTTAGACATAGCTCTAGTGTAACTCTACACTTGTTATCAGAATTATATTTCAATCTTTCAATTTCAAATTGTTTTGTTCAACTTTCTTAGTGGTTGAGTTCATTCTTGCAAAACCTAGTTAACTCTACTTAGTTACATCAATTCCATTCCAATTGTTGATTCCATTCTTACTTGCAAAACAAAACCCCTATTTTATCTAGAAAACCCAAAACATTTAACGACAAATAACTTTCAAGCTCAATTGAACACTCGCAACCAGTCCTGAAAAAATACGACCTGAAGCCCCTATTCTACATTTCTACTTTGCTAGCAAGGGTTTTCAGCTTTATAAATTTCTAAATTTGATACCCACATTCGTGACATCTATATTGGGGAGCATCAGCGTGACAATTTTTGGTATCAGAGCGAGGTTTTGTGATGTTTTGGTATCTGTGGGTTTACGGAGTTGTTTTATGAGGTCAATCTGTATGTTACAGATTTGTTTATTTTTGCGGAGTCTTTTTCTTGAGGGTTGACAAAGTTGTTTTGTTTTACGAGGTCTATCTATATTTTTACGGATTTATTTTCTGGAGTCATTTTTCTGGTTATGGTTGTGATGGGACTTGGCAGCGACGAGATCTCTCCCGGCAAACAAGAAGTAAGTTGGTTTTAAATTTGGTTAAATTTATATCTAAATAATGTATGTTGGTTTTGTTAACAGATATGCCTCATCGTATTGAGTTATCTCCACCCCGTGCTCGTGGTCGTGGACGACGATCACGGGGGAGGCCAGAGGAGGCCGAGGGAGACACGAATCCGGAGGTTGAGAGGCCCACCAGAGTGGAGCCGACTAGTTGAGGGTCAGCTCACCAGGACCCTTCAGGTGAGCTGAGATCTCCGCCACGGAGAGTATCTTCTCCTATATATCCGATAGTAGTTCCAGTTGTACCATCAGAGGCAGGTCCATCAGTACCATCAATGGCAGTTCCTGGAGTGCCATTAGGGGTACCCCCTGCCCAAGAAAATTGGCTTCTGGATAGAGCTCGGATTCCGTTGCTAGCAACGTCTGTGAAGGGTCGCTTCACACTATTCCATGGGGAACCAGATCCCTATGCAGCTCGTGCCTGGTTGGAGACATTGGAGGACACCTTCAGCTATATGACCCTCATAGACGTAGAGAAGGTGGAGTTAGCTACGTATCATCTTCGAAATCAGGCCGTCACTTGGTGGAATATGCAGAAGACTCTTATTGGTGGATGGTCGATTTCTTGGGTTTCTTTCCGCAAGGCTTTCGAGGGCAAGTATTATCCTGCCGCGTTTCGTACAGCCCGACGGCAGGAGTTTCTTTCTCTTCATCAAGAAGACCGCTCAGTTATGGAGTATGAGACGGAATTCAATCGCTTGGCAGAGTTTTGCCCTCAGTTGGATTCAGCATCAGTTGCATGGAGACAAGAACAAAGGGAAGCAGACAACTCAGGGTTCAGCTGCGACACAGAAACAGCAGGCAGTTGGACAGAAGCGCAGTAGCAAGAGTCAGGGTACGTAGGAGACTTTTGTGCCTCAATCTCGACCCCAGAAGTTTGGACGGTTTTCAGCAGGATCGTCGCAGGGTTCTCAGCAGACTCAGAGATTTACTACTGGTGCGACTCATTGTTTTCAGTGTGGTTCTGAGGACCACAACAGACCAGACTGTCCCCTAGAGCACCCTATCTGTTATTATTGTAAACTTCCGGGTCATGAGAGTCAAGGCTGTCCTTTGAAGGCTCAGCATAAGTCTGCAGCATTTACTCCTCGGGGTGGCCGATCAGGACAGCAGAGGCCATATCGAGGCGGCCGTCAGACTCATATGTCATTCCGACCGCAACAGACAGGACGTCAGCAGGCAGTTCCACCACCAGTTCAGATGTATGGTATGCATGGGCATGAGTACTCCTCACCTGTGGGATCTCAATATTCTGGGACAGGATCATACTATCAACAGCCACGTCCAGCATACCAGCCTGCAGTTTATCAGCATCAGCCGTCGGCTGAAGCTTCGGGTTATCAGTCTTAGCAGTCAGTTGGGCCTTCTGGATATTAGCCCCATCAGACTGCTAGACCTTCATCTTCTTAGCCGCAGCCGATTTTAGCGTTGCCACCATCAGCTACAGAGACAGGCCGAGTTTATGCAGTCACCAGAGAGGAGGCACAGCGGGCCGATGGATCGGTCTTTCGTGGTATGATTTTAGTTTATGCATTTCCTGCTGAATTACTTGTTGATACTAGTAGTTCTAGTTCTTTTATATCACGACTGTTTGTGGGAAAAATTAGTAGATTGCCTACCCTTAGATCACAACGTTTATCAGTGTCTCTACCATCTGGTGAGGTATTGGATATCACGCAGGAAGTCAAGGCGTGTCCATTGGACTTCGGCAATTATACCCTCACCATGGATCTGTCAGTTCTCGAGATGGTAGAATTTGATATTATTCTGGGCATGGACTCATTGGCAGCTTATCATGCCACAGTTGATTGCCAAGCGAGGGTGGTCACGTTTCGGCCTCCGAACCAACCTTCGTGGAAATTCATTGGCACCAGAGATGATGGGATTTCTATTATCTCTGCACTTCAAGCTCAGAAGCTTATGTCGCATGGATGTCAAGGTTTTCTATTATCATTGATCAGCACTGATGGTAGCAGTAGCCCTCAGCTCTCAGATGTTCCAGTGGTCCAAGAATTTCCAGATGTATTTCCAGAGGAGCTACCTGGTTTGCCTCCCAGAAGGCAAGTTGAATTTGTGATCGAGTTGATTCCGGGGACTGCCCCAGCATCAAAGGCTCCGTATCGTATGGCGCCTAAGGAGTTGGACGAGCTAAAGGTCCAGCTTCAGGAGATGTTTGACAGGGGATTTATTCGTCCTAGCGTATCTCCATGGGGTTCACCAGTTTTATTCATCAAGAAGAAGGATGGTTCTATGAGGTTATGCATCGACTACAGGCAGTTGAATGTCGTGACCATCAAGAACAAGTATCCCCTACCTCGTATTGAGGATTTGTTTGATCAGTTGAAGGATACCTCAGTGTATTCTAAAATTGATTTGCGGTCCGGATATCATCAGTTGAGGGTCAGGGATTCAGATATTCAGAAGACAGCTTTCCACACCCGGTACGGACATTACGAGTTTTTGGTAATGCCATTTGGGCTTACCAATGCTCCTGCAGTATTTATGGATCTGATGAATCGGGTTTCTATGGAGTATTTGGATCAGTTTGTTATTGTTTTCATTGACGACATCCTGATTTAGTCCCGTTCCAAGAAGGAACATGCGCACCACCTTCGTATCGTTCTAGAGACGCTCCGACGGGAGCAGTTGTATGCAAAGTTTAGCAGTGTACTTTTTGGTTGTCTTCTGTGGGTTTTCTCAGACACGTCGTTCCTAGTAGAGGTATCTCCATAGATCCCCAGAAGATCGAGGCTGTCACCAGTTGGGAGCAGCCTAAGTCAGTTCAGGAGGTGCGCAGTTTTCTCGGATTGGCTGGTTATTATCGCCGATTTGTTGAGGGGGTTTCCAGTATTGCTTCACCGTTGACACGTCTGACCAGAAAAAGCGTGAAATTTGTTTGGACAGAAGTTTGCGAGACTAGTTTTCAGGAGCTCAAGCGACGATTGGTGTCTGCGCCTGTATTGGTGTTACCTTCAGGCGAGGACAGTTTTGTACTCTAACACTGACACATCACATCAGGGTTTGGATGCAGTTTTGATGCAGCATGGACGGGTAGTCTCTTATGCTTCTCGTCAGCTAAAGGAGCATGAGAAGAATTATCCAGTTCATGACTTAGAGCTTGCAGCCATTATTTTTGCCCTGAAGATATGGAGACATCATCTCTACGGCGTCACATTTGAGATTTTTACAGATCACAAGAGCCTCAAGTATTTGTTCACTCAGAAGGAGCTGAATCTTCGTCAGAGAAGATGGATGGAATTCTTGAAAGATTATGACTGTACTATTAGCTACTATCCAAGGAAAGCTAATGTAGTTGCGGATGCACTCAGCAGAAAATCCTGGAGTGTTCTGGCTTGTCACCGAGTTATGGTCACCGATTTAGTTCAGAGCTTCTCAGAGTTGGGACTGGAGGATCAGGGTCAGACAGAGAAAGGATTGTTGGTGACTATGGTTGCTCAGTCTTCGATCAGGACAAGGATCAGAGAGGCTCAGGCTAGTGATCAGCATCTGCAGTTTCTAGGCAGCCGGATAGCCTCAGAGCAGCAGACTGACTTTACACGTGATGACGAGGGTATTATATATTTCCGAGGGAGATTGTGCGTACCTAAGTCACATCCGGTTATGGAGGAGTTGCTTCAGGAGGCTCATCGATCTCGGTTTGCTATACATTCAGGTGGCACATGTATGTACCAAGATTTGAGACGTTCCTATTGGTGGAACGATATGAATAAAGACATCGCGGATTTTGTTGCTAGATGTCTGGTGTGCCAGCAGGTGAAGGTCGAGCATCAGAGACCTGCTGGATTACTACAGAAGATCCCTATTCCTGAGTGGAAGTGGGAACACCTCACGATGGATTTCGTTGTTGGATTACCGAGGTCTCGTAGAAGACACGATGCGATTTGGGTGATCGTTGATCGATTAACCAAATCTTCTCATTTCTTGGGGATTCAGAGGACAGATTCTCTAGACAAGTTGGCAGAGTTGTACTGCCATGAGATTATCAGATTACATGTTGTTCCTCTGAGCATCATATCAGATAGAGACCCGCGTTTCACTTCGCGGTTTTGGCAAAGTTTGCAGCAAGCCATGGGTACTGAGCTTCGATTCAGTACAGCCTTTCATCCGCAGACGGACGGACAGTTTGAGCGTACCATTCAGACACTGGAGGATTTGTTGAGATCTTGCGTTATGGACTTTGGAGGCAACTGGGAGGATCACCTGCATTTGGTTGAGTTTGCCTATAATAATAGCTATCATTCGGCTATTCAGATGGCACCTTTCGAGGCGTTATATGGTAGAGCTTGCAAAACACCCACCCTCTGGGAGGAGGTTGGGGAATCTCAGTTGCTAGGTCCTCAGAGTATTCAGCATGACGCAGAGCTTGTCCGTGCTATCAGACGCAGGCTGTCAGAGGCTCAGGATCGTAAGAAGAGTTATGCAGATCGGAGATGCAAGCCCTTGGAGTTCTCCGTGAGTGATCACGTGTTCTTACGAGTGTCGCCCACGAAAGGGGTGAAGAGGTTTGGGTTGAGAGGTAAGCTAGCTCCCCGCTATATTGGACCTTTCCATATTTTGGAGCGGATTGGAGCAGTCGCTTATCGTTTGGCGTTAGCACCGTCTTTGGCTGGAGTTCACGACATGTTTCATGTTTCCATGCTGAGGAAATATGTACCAGATCCTACACATGTGTTATCGGAGGTTCCGGTCATACTACAACCAGACGCGACTTACGAGGAGGTGCCTATGGGGATTCTGGACCGCAAAGAGCATCGGTTGAGAAACAAGACAGTTCGTTTAGTCAAAGTTGGTTGGCAGCACCACTCTGATGAGGAAGCTACTTGGGAGCTCGAGGATACGATCAGAGCTCGCTACCCTCATCTGTTTACGTGAGGTGCGTATGATTGAGTTGCATTATGTGTTGAATTCAGTATTTATATTATTTCTGAGTTGTTGATATTTGTTGCGGTTGACTAGTACCGGTTGAGGTTGACTAGTATTTGTTGTGGATTGCTAGCGAAATTTGGAGACCAAATTTTTATTAGTGGGGGAGAATGTTAAATACTGAGTTTTTAAGGGGCTAAATAGTAAATTTAACAATTAGGGGCCTCTTTGTAAAATTGTTAAAAACCTATTTAAACCCTAAAAGCCCTAAAATTCTTTCGATAATCATTCTTCTCCCTGGTCCTCTCGAAACTGCCTGACGCCCATCTCCTTTGCTCCGACTTTCCCTGCGCGAAACCGCAGCCGCTCCCTCGCGACCGGCGACCGCCGCCAGCCCTAGCCTTCTCCATTTCCCTTCTTCTTCTTCTTCGCTGGTTTCGACGCCGAGCCGAGCCCTAGCCGTCGCCTCTGCCTCGACGTCGAACCCTAGGCGACGCCCGACGCTGCAGCGAGGGACGCCGCCGTCGCGCCTCTTTTTCCTTCCTTTCTCCTCCTCTGTGAGATCGCTGCCCTTCTTCGTGATCCTTCTGCATGCGACCAAGCCACCGACAGTCATCATCCAGGTAAATCCATAGGTTTGGTTGCGTCTGTGAATGTTGTTAGATTTGGGTCGAAAGTTGTAATGGATATGTTTAGTTTTGGCAATGTTGTTCTTGCCGCAGTTTGGTCTAGAGTTGTGTTCTACTTCCGACGATCTCAGCGAGCAAAAGAAGATTGTTGTGGCGCCAAAACAAGTAAGAATGTTGCGTTTTGGGTATGGTATGGAATTTATATTGTAGATTCTGTATAAATTCTGTTTTTGGTCAAATTTGGTTTTAGGAGCAGATCTGTATACAAAATTTGTTTTGGATCAGATTATTATGCTTGAGAAATTCTTTTATATGCTAGATGTCCTGGTATGTTGTAATGCTTGTATATCTCTTTTCTACATTGGTAAGGGGCTGATCAAAAACTAAGGATAGGTTTAGTTTTGGATCAGTAAATGGATTAGCAGCGTAATAATGGTGCATTATGCTATGTGGGTGAACATTGTCTTGCTAAGTCTAAGCACATGTTAAACTTGTTCAGATCGTCGTTTGTTAATCGTTGTTAGGGTAATAATTAGGGTTATTTTTGTTATGGTTAGTAGCTAAATTAGCTATTTTTAATTTATTTTATAAGATGGCTAAATTAGGGTTTTGGAACAGGGCCCTGATCTGATACGAGGTTTTGGACGGGAGATTTATTTGGATACTTCTATAATTATAAGGCGGGTACTTCTCCTTTGTACTCGAGTAGTTTCTTTTACCTTTAAAGCATGGTTATTTTATGTCTAGTAGGTTGCTTGACCTTATTCTTTGTTGTTTGTTATTTTATCATCGCCGTTGATACTTATTCTTCGTTGATCTTCGAGTATTCAAAAATTCGTTTCTGTACAGTCCTCTATTAGTTTTCTGTTCAGTAAAGTGCCGCTTGTACGCGAGTACTTAGAAGTCCATTAAATACAGATAGGTTTATTTGACATTAGAAATTCCCTACCTAGTAGTGTAGGTGTATAATCGTTGGTTTTCGATTTTTGGTTGGATGTATTTGTTGGTGCAATCTTGGTTAGGTCAGGGTTGACCTAGGTTGACTAGGCTCAGGTGAGCCGATGTCTTATATTTGAATGTTTCGATGTTTGATAATCATGTTTGAATGTCGTATGATGTCAAGTGGGTCAAGGTTAACTGGAGACTTGACTAGGTGAAGTCCAGGTGGATCAGGGAGATCGCACGCTGGCATGGGAAAAAACCTAGTGGGACTAGGTGAAGTCCAGGTGGATCGAGGAGATCACACGCTGGCATGGGAAAAGACCTAGTGGGACTAGGCACACCTAGTGGGTCTAGGTGAAGTCCAGGTGGATCAGGGAGATCGCACGCTGGCAATGGGAAAAGACCTAGTGGGACTGGGTGATGTCCAAGTGGATCGGGTAGTTCTCACGCTGGCAAGGTGGAAGTCTACCGAGAGACTAGACCTAACTCGAGGGTTAGGCAAACCTGGTTGGGAATCAGGTTAAGTCCTAGTTGAGAGCTAGGATGGAGAAATTCAGGTTGGTCAAAGGGGTTGACCGAGAAATCCAGGTTGGTCAAAGGGGTTGACCGAGAAATCCAGGTTGGTTAAAGGGGTTGACCGTGAACACAAGTTAGGTTGGACTCAATCGATTGGGAGATCGATTGGGTTGTTGTCTCGCGAGAATAGAAAGGATCTTAATCAATTGGGTAATTGATTAAGAAGGATCTTAATCAATTGGGTAATCGATTAAGAGAGTTTTGTTGCAAGAACAGAAGGTGGCTGAATCGATTGGATAATCGATTCAACCTATCGATTAAGGTTCAAAAACTAGCCGTTGAACGGCTAAGTCTACGTGGTAATCGATTGGGTAATCGATTAGGAAACCCTAGGCCTCGGGTATAAGGGTTTTCACGTAGGTTTTGAGCCACAACTCTTCTCCCCTTCTTCTCCTTCATCAGGGACATTTCAAGGGAAGCCTTGGAGGATATTGCTGCTGCATTTCCAAGGTTCTAGAGGCAATCACAAGCTTGAAGATAGCAAGGAAAGCAAAGCTTGAGCTTATCATTGTAAATCTTGTAAGATTTCATTTTGTATTTGCTTAGATTCTTATTGTATCTCATTGGAAGTTTGTAAGAGATTTCTCCACCTCAAGAAAGAGATCTTTCATAGTGTATGAGAGAGTGAGGAGAGTGGATCCTTGGATTAGTCACCCGTCCGGGGTGGATACCAAGTAAATCCTTAGTGTTAGCGTTTGCTCGAGTCTTCCGCCGCGACAAATCATCATAGAGCAAATTGGAGCTAATCACCCCCCCTCTAGCTCGTGTACTGGTCCCAACAAGTGGTATCAGAGAAAGGTTGCTCTTCTTTGGACTCATCGCCAAGAGGGCAAGAGCTAGAGGAAGAAGAAGAAGTTGGAAGACACCCTAATTTCAAGAAATCATCATCAAGAAGGTTCAACTTCAAAAATGGAGTTCGGCTACGACACCCGGGCACCTCCACCATTCGACAAGACAAATTTCGATCTTTGGAAGTCAAAGATTGAAAATTACTTCATGATGGATATAGAGCAATGGTTTGCTCTAATGGAGGGTTTTGAAGCTCCAACAAACACCAAAGGAAAGCTCCTCAAGAAAAGCGAATGGAATGAGGAGCAAATCAAGAGATGCGAGGTCAACGACAAAGTGACCAAGTTATTGGTCAATCTTTTGCCGAGCAACATCTTGGACAAGATTGGAGAATTCAAAGATGCCAAAGAGCTTTGGAGCAAATTGGCAAAGCTTCATAAAGATCCCTCCACTATACCGTATCAAGGCAAATCCGAAGAGGGAGATTCATCAAATGAAGAAGACTCGGAAGTTGAGAGATGCTCAACATCCGGAGAGGAAATTCAAGAAGCATTGGCCGAGGAGGAAAAAGAAGAAGTCTCTACCTCTAGGATTGAGGAGGAGTAAATATCACAAACTTCGGAAAAAGAAGAAGCTTCTACCTCCGGATCGAGTGAAGAGTCATGTGACACTCCTACAAGCAAAGGTATAAAAATTTCAATTGATAAAAATAAAAATCATATCATTTGCTTTGAGTGTAGGGAAAAAGGGCACTACAAGAGTAAGTGTCCTACTTTGGTCAAGAAGAAGGTGCAAGTGGCACCCAAGACCAAGGAGAAGCCAAAGGAGGTCGACCTCAAAGTAAAGAAGGATAAGAAACACATTGTGTGCTTCTCATGCAAACAAAAGGGACATTATCGGAACCAATGTCCAATGGGGAAGGATCCTACCAAAGCAAAGAGGAGGAGCTCAAATCAAGGGGGAGCCTCCAAGAATAAGACTAAGGTACCATTAGGTAATGGTTCTTATTCTCATCATGATAATATGCATGCTAGAAATAATTATTATCAGTTTAATGCAATTTATCATGAACATAGGAGGCATGAGAAACCTAAGGAAAACTATAGAGCTTTCCATGCTAGGACTACCACATCTAAGGATAGAAAACAAAGTAGAACTTTCCACGGTAGACCTACCCAACACAAGGCCAAGAGGAACAATCACCAAGGCTATATTAGAAAACCAAGCCTTGATGAGGTAATGATTGAAAATCAAGTTTTGAGGTTAAAACTTGATAAATTGGAAAAATCCCTCAAGAAAATAGAAAATCTATTTAAGGGATCAAAAATTCAAAACCTAGATTTAGGAAATCAAGGATCCTCTAGGAGCAAGAAAGGTTTGGGATACAAACCTAAAACTAAGGATGATGGTCCATCCTATCATAGAGTTCCAGATAGGTATGGAACTCAATCTAGGTCAAGGAGTCAAGTCAAGGCCACAAGGGAAGCTATCCCTAGGGTTGACCAAGACAAGATCAACATGACTAAGACTTTGGGGAAGTCTAAAAAGGTCATTAGGAAGTTATCAAGAGAAGTTATCCCTAATGAATACTTAGAACACCCAAGGAGCACCAATAGATTTTGGGTTCCTAAGAGTGTGTTCGCCACACCCTCGATAGATCTAGGGAGTGTTAACTCAAATTGGAAGGGTAGTTAACCTAACCTTGATGATGTTGGCACTTTGGGACATTTTCAAAGAGTTACTACCCTTGAAAATGAAGGAATCAATTGTTTACTCTAGGAGGAGTAAAATTTGTGCCAAACTATAGTCTTGAAAAATTGAACTCAATAAAGTTGGCACAACTAGGTTAGAATCCAAAGATAGGCCAAGTTGGGGAGTTTTGGCATTATCTTGGAAATTAGGGGCAAAGCTAGTATTATCAATGACTTAACGATGGGTTATTGATACTTAGATAGAAAATCTAGGTATTTTTCTTTTATGCTATTATGCCATGATTTATGTATGCCCTATCACATGCCATGACATCATAATCCATCATCCATATGTTATTATGAAAATATTATATGTCATGTCATACATGCATCATCTAGTTATAATATTATTTAAATTCTCATATGATGCATGTCATAGTCATTATCATGTATTAATTTAATTTTTTATTAAAATTAAGGACATTGGCATTAATTAACATCCTAGGTGGATGATTAAAGGTTATAATGCCTAGGTAGAAATGCATTAACCCTTAGTTTTGGGGAAACATGACTTTTACATCTCACTAAGACCATAAGGTGACTTGTATGTGTTTTTGAGATACATTAGAAACAAGTGAGATGTTAGGGTGATGAACATAACTCAAGGTGTAGGTTTATATGCATCCTATTGAGTTGTAGATTCATCAAAATTTGAATATAAATGAACTCCAATCATTGGGAAAACTAATGTACAAGTCATGTGCATTTAGCCCAAAGAACATGGTTGGATATTATGTTTTAAAAACATTTCAAAACTATCTTGGAAAACCTTGGTGAAGACTATCTTTTGATAGCACTCATCATTGATGAAAAGGATACAAAATATGTGAAACATTGAATTATTTCAATGGTTTCAAATTTTGTGTCAATCTTTGGAAATGAAGGTTATTTTCATATAAAATTATTTTTCCTTGATAGTATATGTCATAAATAATGTCTACACAAAATTTCACGATTTTTCAAATTTTGTAGAATTATTTAGGAGTTTCTGAAATTCGGACTGAATTTATTTTCAAAAATCAGAAATACCCAATCGATTGGGAGATCCTATCTGCGAGCACAGAAGCTCGCGTAATCGATCCGTTGATTGATTAAGGGCAGCCGTAATCGATCAGTTGATCGATTAAGGCATAGCCTAATCGATTGGTTCCCAACACCAATCGATTGGTGAGACTGAAACTGTCTGTTTTCAGTCCAATAACCCATTTTTGAGTAACCTAACAATCCCTAGACCCTTGAATTACTTTCATAAGTATATTTGGGTAAATTTCATTGTGAAATCAAAAGAGGGATAGTTTTGGTGAAAACTATAGGGTTAAGGAGAGGTTGTGATTCAAGTTTTGAATTACAAAATCTCATAACCTCGAGTTGAGATTTCCTAAAGTTTTAGGAACTCAAAAATCATTGTTGGTGCAATGATGGAGGGTTAGAGCATGTTTTGAGGGGGAGGTCTTCCTTAAAAGCATGTGTTTGAATTTTTATTTTTTGGATAAGTGAAAGAATGAAGATTGGAAATCTTCATTATGATGAATGCTCGAGGATGAGCATAGGTTCAAATGGAAGGTGTGGGACTTTCATTGAGCAAGTCTTTGACCATATAGACTCTCGGGGAGAGTTTTTTTGATGTATGTCAAAGGGGGAGAAATTGAAAGGCTAATAGGGATTAGTCTTTCTCAAACATATTGTCAAACATCAAAAAGGGGGAGATTGTTGGTGCAATCTTGGGTAGGTCAGGGTTGACCTAGGTTGACTAGGCTCGGGTGAGCCGATGTCTTATATTTGGATGTTTCGATGTTTGATAATTATGTTTGAATGTCGTATGATGTCAAGTGGGTCAAGGTTGACTGGAGACTTGACTAGGTGAAGTCCAGGTGGATCGGGGAGATCGCACGCTGGCATGGGAAAAGACCTAGTGGGACTAGGCACACGTAGTGGGACTAGGTGAAGTCCAGGTGGATCAAGGAGATCGCACGCTGGCAATGGGAAAAGACCTAGTGGGACTGGGTGAAGTCCAAGTGGATCGGGTAGATCGCACGCTGGCAAGGTGGAAGTCTACCGAGAGACTAGACCTAACTCGAGGGTTAGGCAAACCTGGTGGAGAATCAGATTAAGTCCTAGTTGAGAGCTAGGATGGAGAAATCCAGGTTGGTCAAAGGGGTTGACCGAGAAATCCAGGTTGGTCAAAGGGGTTGACCGTGAACACAAGTTAGGTTGGACTCAATCGATTGGGAGATCGATTGGGTTGTTGTCTCGCGAGAATAGAAAGGATCTTAATCAATTGGGTAATTGATTAAGAAGGGTCTTAATCAATTGGGTAATTGATTAAGAAGGACCGTAATCAATTAGGTAATTGATTAAGAAGGACCGTAATCGATTGGGTAATCGATTAAGAGAGTTTTGTTGCGAGAACAGAAGGTGGCTGAATCGATTGGGTAATCGATTCAACCTTCCCTTAATCGATTGGTCAATCGATTAAGGGCAGTCTTAATCGATTGGCTAATCGATTAAGGTTCAAAAACTAGCCGTTGAACGGCTAAGTCTACGTGGTAATCGATTGGGTAATCGATTAGGAAACCCTAGGCGTCGGGTATAAGGGTTTTCACGCAGGTTTTGAGTCACAACTCTTCTCCCCTTCTTCTCCTTCATCAGGGACATTTCAAGGGAAGCCTTGGAGGATATTGTTGCTGCATTTCCAAGGTTCTAGAGGCAATCACAAGCTTGATGATAACAAGGAAAGCAAAGCTTGAGCTTATCATTGTAAATCTTGTAAGATTTCATTTTGTATTTGCTTAGATTCTTGTTGTATCTCATTGGAAGCTTGTAAGAGGTTTCTCCACCTCAAGAAGGAGATCTTTCATAGTGTATGAGAGAGTGAGGAGAGTGGATCCTTGGATTAGTCACCCGTCCGGGGTGGATACCAAGTAAATCCTTAGTGTTAGCGTTTGCTCGAGTCTTCCGCCGCGACAAATCATCATAGAGCAAATCGGAGCTAATCACCCCCCCCCTCTAGCTCGTGTACTGGTCCCAACAAGTGGTATCAGAGAAAGGTTGCTCTTCTTTGGACTCATCGCCAAGAGGGCAAGAGCTAGAGGAAGAAGAAGAAGTTGGAAGACACCCTAATTTCAAGAAGTCATCATCAAGAGGGTTCAACTTCAAAAATGGAGTTCGGCTACGACACCCGGGCACCTCCACCATTCGACAAGGCAAATTTCGATCTTTGGAAGTCAAAGATTGAAAATTACTTCATGATGGAGATAGAGCAATGGTTTACTCTAATGGAGGATTTTGAAGCTCCAACAAACACCAAAGGAAAGCTCCTCAAGAAAAGCGAATGGAATGAGGAGCAAATCAAGAGATGCGAGGTCAACGACAAAGTGACCAAGTTATTGGTCAATCTTTTGCCGAGCAACATCTTGGACAAGATTGGAGAATTCAAAGATGCCAAAGAGCTTTGGAGCAAATTGGCAAAGCTTCATAAAGATCCCTCCACTATACCGTATCAAGGCAAATTCGAAGAGGGAGATTCATCAAATGAAGAAGACTCGGAAGTTGAGAGATGCTCAACATCCGGGGAGGAAATTCAAGAAGCATTGGCCGAGGAGGAAAAAGAAGAATTCTCTACCTCTAGGATTGAGGGGGAGCAAATATCACAAACTTCGGAAAAAGAAGAAGCTTCTACCTCCGGATCGAGTGAAGAGTCATGTGACACCCCTACAAGCAAAGGTATAAAAATTTCAATTGATAAAAATAAAAATCATATCGTTTGCTTTGAGTGTAGGGAAAAAGGGCACTACAAGAGTAAGTGTCCTACTTTGGTCAAGAAGAAGGTGCAAGTGGCACCCAAGACCAAGGAGAAGCCAAAGGAGGTCGACCCCAAAGTAAAGAAGGATAAGAAGCACATTGTGTGCTTCTCATGCAAACAAAAGGGACATTATTGGAACCAATGGGGAAGGATCCTACCAAAGCAAAGAGGAGGAGCTCAAATCAAGGGGGAGCCTTCAAGAACAAGACTAAGATACCATTAGGTAATGGTTCTTATTCTCATCATGATAATATGCATGCTAGAAATAATTATTATAATTTTAATGCAATTTATCATGAACATAGGAGGCATGAGAAACCTAAGGAAAACTATAGAGCTTTCCATGCTAGGACTACCACATCTAAGGCTAGGGAACAAAGTAGAACTTTCCACGGTAGACCTACCCAACACAAGGCCAAGAGGAACAATCACCAAGGCTATATTAGAAAACCAAGCCTTGATGAGGTAATGATTGAAAATCAAGTTTTAAGGTCAAAAATTGATAAATTGGAAAAATCCCTCAAGATAATAGAAAATCTATTTAAGGGATCAAAAATTCAAAACCTAGATTTAGGAAATCAAGGATCCTCTAGGAGTAAGAAAGGTTTGGGATACAAACCTAAAACTAAGGATGATGGTCCATCCTATCATAGAGTTCCAGATAGGTATGGAACTCAATCTAGGTCAAGGAGTCAAGTCAAGGCCACAAGGGAAGCTATCCCTAGGGTTGACCAAGACAAGATCAACATGACTAAGACTTTGGAGAAGTCTAAAAAGGTCATTAGGAATGTATCAAGGGAAGTTATCCCTAATGAATACCTAGAACACCCAAGGAGCACCAATAGATTTTGGGTTCCTAAGAGTGTGTTCGCCACACCCTAGATAGATCTAGGGAGTGTCAACTCAAATTGGAAGGGTAGTTAACCTAACCTTGATGATGTTGGCACTTTGGGACATTTTCAAAGAGTTACTACCCTTGAAAATGAAGGAATCAATTGTTTACTCTAGGAGGAGTAAAATTTGTGCCAAACTATAGTCTTGAAAAATTGAACTCAATAAAGTTGGCACAACTAGGTTAGAATCCAAAGATAGGCCAAGTTGGGGTGTTTTGGCATTATCTTGGAAATTAGGGGTAAAGCTAGGATTATCAATGACTTAGCGATGGGTTATTGATACATAGATAGAAAATCTAGGTATTTTTCTTTTATGCTATTATGCCATGATTTATGTATGCCCTATCACATGTCATAACATCATAATCCATCATTCATATGTTATTATGAAAATATTATATGTCATGTCATACATGCATCATCTAGTTATAATATTATTTAAATTCTCATATGATGCATGTCATAGTCATTATCATGCATTAATTTAATTTTTTATTGAAATTAAGGACATTAGCATTAATTAACATCCTAGGTGGATGATTAAAGGTTATAATGCCTAGGTAGAAATGCATTAACCCTTAGTTTAGGGGAAACATGACTTTTACATCTCACTAAGATCATAAAGTGACTTGTATGTGTTTTTGAGATACATTAGAAACAAGTGAGATGTTAGGGTGATGAACATAACTCAAGGTGTAGGTTTATATGCATCCTATTGAGTTGTAGATTCATTAAAATTTGAATATAAATGAACTCCAATCATTGGGAAAGCTAATGTACAAGTCATGTGCATTTAGCCCAAAGAACATGGTTGGATATTATGTTTTAAAAACATTTCAAAACTATCTTGGAAAACCTTGGTGAAGACTATCTTTTGATAGCACTCATCATTGATGAAAAGGATACAAAATATGTGAAACATTGAATTATTTCAATGGTTTCAAATTTTGTGTCAATCTTTGGAAATGAAGGTTATTTTCATATAAAATTATTTTTCCTTGATAGTATATGTCATAAATAATGTCTACACAAAATTTCACGATTTTTCAAATTTTGTAGAATTATTTAGGAGTTTCTGAAATTCGGACTGAATTTATTTTCAAAAATCAGAAATACCCAATCGATTGGCCAATCGATTGGGAGATCCTATCTGCGAGCACAGAAGGTCACGTAATCGATCCGTTGATCGATTAAGGGTAGCCGTAATCGATCAGTTGATCGATTAAGACATAGCCTAATCGATTGGTTCCCAACACCAATCGATTCGTGAGACTGAAACTGTCTGTTTTTAGTCCAATAACCCATTTTTGAGTAACCTAACAATCCCTAGACCCTTGAATTACTTTCATAAGTATATTTGGGTAAATTTCATTGTGAAATCAAAAGAGGAATAGTTTTGGTGAAAACTATAGGGTTAAGGAGAGGTTGTGATTCAAGTTTTGAATTACAAAATCTCATAACCTCGAGTTGAGATTTCCTAAAGTTTTAGGAACTCAAAAATCATTGCTGGTGCAATGATGGAGGGTTAGAGCATGTTTTGAGGGGGAGGTCTTCCTTAAAAGTATGAGTTTGAATTTTTATTTTTGGGATAAGTGAAAGAATGAAGATTGGAAATCTTCATTCTGATGAATGCTCCAGGATGAGCATAGGTTCAAATGGAAGGTGTGGGACTTTCATTGAGCAAGTCTTTGACCATATAGACTCTCGGGGAGAGTTTTTTTGATGTATGTCAAAGGGGGAGAAATTGAAAGGCTAATAGGGATTAGTCTTTCTCAAACATATTGTCAAACATCAAAAAGGGGGAGATTGTTGGTGCAATCTTGGTTAGGTCAGGGTTGACCTAGGTTGACTAGGCTCGGGTGAGCCGATGTCTTATATTTGGATGTTTCGATGTTTGATAATTATGTTTGAATGTCGTATGATGTCAAGTGGGTCAAGGTTGACTGGAGACTTGACTAGGTGAAGTCCAGGTGGATCGGGGAGATCGCACGCTGGCATGGGAAAAGACCTAGTGGGATTAGGCACACCTAGTGGGACTAGGTGAAGTCCAGGTGGATCGGGGAGATCGCACGCTGGCATGGGAAAAGACCTAGTGGGACTAGGTGAAGTCCAGGTGGATCAGGGAGATCGCACGCTGGCAATGGGAAAAGACCTAGTGGGACTGGGTGAAGTCCAAGTGGATAGGGTAGATCGTAAGCTGGCAAGGTGGAAGTCTACCGAGAGACTAGACCTAACTCGAGGGTTAGGCAAACCTGGTTGGGAATCAGGTTAAGTCCTAGTTGAGAGCTAGGATGGAGAAATCCAGGTTGGTCAAAGGGGTTGACCGAGAAATCCAGGTTGGTCAAAGGGGTTGACCGTGAACACAAGTTAGGTTGGACTCAATCGATTGGGAGATCGATTGGGTTGTTGTCTCGCGAGAATAGAAAGGATCTTAATCAATTGGGTAATTGATTAAGAAGGGTCTTAATCAATTGGGTAATTGATTAAGAAGGACCGTAATCAATTAGGTAATTGATTAAGAAGGGTCTTAATCAATTGGGTAATTGATTAAAAAGGATCTTAATCAATTGGGTAATTGATTAAGAAGGACCGTAATCAATTAGGTTATTGATTAAGAAGGACCGTAATCGATTGGGTAATTGATTAAGAGAGTTTTGTTGCAGGAACAGAAGGTGGCTGAATCGATTGGGTAATCGATTCAACCTTCCCTTAATCGATTGGTCAATCGATTAAGGGCAGTCTTAATCGATTGGCTAATCGATTAAGGTTCAAAAACTAGCCGTTGAACGGCTAAGTCTACGTGGTAATCGATTGGGTAATCGATTAGGAAACCCTAGGCGTCGGGTATAAGGGTTTTCACGCAGGTTTTGAGCCACAACTCTTCTCCCCTTCTTCTCCTTCATCAGGGACATTTCAAGGGAAGCCTTGGAGGATATTGTTGCTGCATTTCCAAGGTTCTAGAGGCAATCACAAGCTTGATGATAACAAGGAAAGCAAAGCTTGAGCTTATCATTGTAAATCTTGTAAGATTTCATTTTGTATTTGCTTAGATTCTTGTTGTATCTCATTGGAAGCTTGTAAGAGGTTTCTCCACCTCAAGAAGGAGATCTTTCATAGTGTATGAGAGAGTGAGGAGAGTGGATCCTTGGATTAGTCACCCGTCCGGGGTGGATACCAAGTAAATCCTTAGTGTTAGCGTTTGCTCGAGTCTTCCGCCGCGACAAATCATCATAGAGCAAATCAGAGCTAATCACCCCCCCTCTAGCTCGTCTACCGGTCCCAACAAGAACCACGAAGGAAGAAGCTGCCAGCGCCTCCACGGTCGTAACAGGTCAAATAGTTATTTTACAGCATTTAGCTACTACACTGTTTGACACTGGGGCGACCCATTCTTTCGTATCAGTACCTTTTGCTAGTAAGTTACAGGTGCCTGCAGAGAGTTGGGAGTCCAGATTCCTGACAACTCTCCCTTCAGGGGAAATCATGGAGTCCACCCAGAGGCTCCAGGCTGTGCCAATCAAGATTTCAGACCGAGAGCTATATGTCGATCTGATAGTCCTTGCGATGCAGGACTTCGACATCATACTGGGCATGGATTTCCTCAGTAAGTACAGCGCTTCAGTGGACTGCCGTAGAAGGAAGGTGGTTTTCAGCCCAGAAGGAGAACCACCATTCGAGTTTCAAGGAGCCCCAAGGATGAAGACTCATAAATTTCTCTCAGCCTTGGCAGCCCACCAGATGCTAGAGCAAGGGTGTGCTGGTTTTCTTGCACACATAGTGGAATCAGAAGCAAAGGAAGAACTCAAGCAGGAGGATGTACGGGTAGTCTGCGAATATCCAGAAGTGTTCCCAGAAGAATTACCTGGACTACCTCCCAACCGAGAAGTGGAATTCGAGATCAAGCTAGTGCCCGGTACCGGTCCGGTCTCGAAGGCCCCATATCGTATGTCTCCAGCAGAGTTGAAGGAATTACAAGAGCAACTTCAGGAGCTACTAGACAAGGGCTTCATTCGCCCGAGTCATTCACCCTGGGGAGCTCCTGTACTTTTCGTCAAGAAGAAGGATGGGTCTATGCGTCTGTGCATAGACTATAGAGCTCTGAACAAGGTGACCATCAAGAACAAGTACCCCCTTCCTAGAATAGATGATTTATTTGATCAACTCAAAGGGGCTACAGTGTTCTCGAAGATAGACCTGCGTTCTGGGTATCATCAGCTAAAGGTGAAAGAAAGTGACATCCCCAGGACGGCCTTCAGGACAAGATACGGCCACTATGAATTTGTAGTAATGCCTTTTGGAGTAACCAATGCTCCAGCAGTCTTCATGGAGCTGATGAACCACATCTTCAGGGAGTATCTCGATAAATTCGTCATTGTATTTATTGATGATATTCTCATATACTCACAGACTCCAGAGGACCATGCTACACACTTGAGGATAGTGCTGCAGATCCTTCAGCAGGAGAGGCTCTATGCAAAATTCTCAAAGTGTGAGTTTTGGCTAGATCAGGTGACCTTCCTAGGTCACATTGTATCCAAAGAAGGTATTCAAGTTGATCCAGCCAAGATAGAAGCAGTCAGCAACTGGTGTAGACCCAAGAATGCCAGTGAGATCAGAAGCTTCTTAGGCCTGGCAGGATATTACAGAAAATTTGTGGAGGACTTTTCCAGGATAGCCTCTCCACTCACAGCCTTGACCAGAAAGAACAAGAAGTTTGAATGGTCAGATAAATGCGAGCACAGTTTTCTAGAGCTGAAGAAGAGACTGACCAGTGCTCCCATCTTGACTGTTCCAGAGAGTGACAAGGCCTTTGACATCTACAGTGATGCATCCAAGATGGGCCTTGGAGCTGTCCTCATGCAAGATGGTAAGGTAATAGCATACGCCTCCAGATAGCTCAAGGACTATGAGAAGAATTACCCTACCCACGACCTTGAGCTAGCAGCTGTGGTTTTCGCACTGAAGCTCTGGAGACACTACCTGTATGGAGTGCAGTGCAGAATCTTCACAGACCATCAAAGTTTGAAGTACTTCTTCACTCAGAAGGACCTGAATATGAGGCAGCGCAGGTGGCTAGAGTTGGTCAAAGATTATGACTGTGAAATCCTCTACCACCCAGGTAAAGCTAATAAAGTGGCCGATGCACTGAGCAGGAAATCCTGCGCAGCACTGATGTCCCTATCATCACTGTCTCTACCACTTCAGAAAGAAATAAAGGATTTTGAAGTCGAGGTAATAATTGGGCAACTTTCTGCATTGACTCTAGAGTCAACCCTGCTTGTGGATATACAAAGAAAGCAAAGTCAAGACCCAGAAATCCAGAAGATCAAGCAGGGGATCCAAGAGGCAGAAAATTCAGAGTTTCGAGTATCAGATAGTGGCACCCTCTATCTTGGAGACCGCCTTTGCGTCCCTAATGATGAGGAACTAAGAAAGAATATTTTAGAAGAAGCCCACAGTACCCCGTACTCTATGCATCCTGGTTCTACCAAGATGTACCAAGATTTAAGACAAAGGTTCTGGTGGTCTGGACTCAAGCGAGACGTGGCCAGATATATCAGTACCTGCTTGACCTGCCAGAGAGTCAAAGCAGAATACCAGAGACCAGGAGGAGTTCTGCAGCCTCTTCCCATTCCAGAGTGGAAGTGAGAAGAAATATCCATGGACTTTATCACAGGTCTTCCAAGAACCACCCATGGACACGATGCAATTTGGGTGATAGTGGATAGATTGACCAAGTCTGCCCACTTCCTAGCCATCAAGTTATCGCATTCGGTAGAGCAGTTAGCACAGCTGTACGTGAAAGAAGTAATCAGACTTCACGGAGTTCCGAAGTCGATCGTTTCTGACAGAGATGGGCGGTTCATCTCCCATTTTTGGAGGTGTGTTCACGACGCCCTAGGCACCAGACTTCAGTTCAGCACAGCTTTCCATCCCCAGACAGATGGACAAACAGAGAGAGTAAATCAGATTTTAGAAGACATGCTCAGGGCTTGTGCGTTGGACTTTAAAGGCAGTTGGTGCAAATTTCTGTGCTTAGCTGAGTTTGCCTACAACAATAGCTATCAGGCCACCATCAGGATGGCACCTTATGAGGCATTATATGGCAGGAAATGTAGATCACCCATATGTTGGCAAGAAGCTGGTGAGAAGAAAGAGATGGAGTCAGGACTAGACAGCCAGACTGAGCTTATAGATGAGACCACTCGGGCTATCCAGACGATCCGCCAGAGGATTGAGACTGCCCAGAGTAGACAGAAAAGTTATGCTGACACACGCCGTAGACCACTTGAATTCCAAGTTGGAGATTCAGTATTTCTCAAGGTCGCTCCTATGAAGGGAGTGATGAGATTTGGCAAGAAGGGCAAGCTAAGTCCTCGCTACATAGGACCCTACAAAATCATAAAGAGGGTTGGTAAGGTAGCATATGAGCTGGACCTACCAGAGGATATGTCAGCTATCCACAGTACCTTTCATGTCTCTATGCTAAAGAAGTGTATTCACGACCCTAGCCAAGTGATTCAGCCTCAGTCAGTACAGATCCAAGAAGATCTTAGTTATGAGAGCAGACCGACACAGATAGTGGACAAAGCAGTTAAAAGATTAAGAAACAAAGAAGTGCCACTAGTGAAGGTCATCTGGCAGAATCAAAAGCATGAAGAGGCTACTTGGGAACGTGAGGACAGCATGAGAGAGAGATATCCAGAATTATTCTAAGTTCGAGGACGAACTTTTCATAAGGTATGGGGGATTGTAACGCCCCAAAATTCCCATTTTTAGTTCTTAAAGTCCTTAGAATTATTTAAAAATGGTTTAGAAATATTCTAGATATTTTTAGGGATTTTTAGAATATTTTTATGGAATTTTCCGAGTCCGTTTAGTATATAATAAAAAAGAAAAACGTTTAAGGGTAGCAGGGGGTTCGAACCCGCGACTAGCAGGAGACAAGGCGCGAGCGCAACCGGCTAGGCTAGGGTATCAAGCACAACGAAAGATGGAGAGAAATATAGTTATAGAGTAGTTACGATTTTTTTATAAAGATGGTATAAATAGATAAGTTAAGAGAGGAAATTGGATTTTTGGTTTCTCTCTTCCTCACCCTAGCCGCGCGACTCCTCTCCCTCTCCTCTCTTGGGCGATGCCGACCAACACCAAGGCCAAGAGGGCCGGCCAAGGCTCTCCTCCGAAAGATATTCTAATATTCAGGATCCCCGCGACGAGAGGAACGCGTAGGCGCGAAGAATTCTCCGAGATCTCAAGTTTCTCCCGAGCCCTAGACGTCAATCTTGGTTGTAAGTCCAAGATATCAATGTAAGTACTGCTCACCTGCAGTAAGAGGCGGTTTTTCCGCAAGAATTTCCCTTAAAAGTTTTTAAAAGAGATATTTCCTTTTTGTTTAAGTTTTTGTATGTGATCTTAGTTCATTATATGCTTGTATAAGTTTGATTAAGCACCCTATGTGAGATTAGGGGCTAAGAAAGTTATGAGAAAAGAAAAGAGAAGATAAAGATAAGAAAAGAAAAGGCCAAGGCCTTAAGAAATCCCCAAAAGTCAAGACTTAGGGATTTTAGCACGCAAGGTGCTCGAGAAAATGCCAAGGCATTTACAGATAAGAAAGAAAAGAAAGAAAAGCTATTTTATTTTCTAAGGCCAGTACCCGGCGTCCAAGGGCGTCGTTAAAGAAATCCAGGTGTCCAATTCCAAGGTCTTGGCCCTGGTAGACCAAGGTCTGCTCTATTAGGATTGGTGGCTCGCTACCCCAACCTTTTAGGGAACGCGCATGAGATGGTACTTACGTCTTCAGTGGATCCAAGTGATTATTATTTTCAAGTATATGCTTTAGCAAAGTTTCTAAAGTTTAAAGAGTTTTCAAAAAGTTAAAGAATAGCTAAAGTTTCAAGTTGAGCCAAGAAAAGTAAATTGAGATTTATTAATGCTTGAGTATGCATGTTTTGAGTTATACATGTTCTTAGTTTTCTTTCAAGCATATAAGTATCTCATATGAATTTCATATTGATCAAGAAGCATGTTTGCACATTTCGAGATTTTGTGAGCTAGATAGTACTTACTAAGCTTTTTGCTTACTAGTTGCATTTCCTCTTACTGCAGATAAAGGTAAAGGTAAGCAATTCTGAAGGAAGGCGACGAGGCGGTGCTGAGTAAAGTGTGTGTGGTGGCTGATTTTGGAGAGATCCTTGAGACGAGACAATTTAGTCATTTGAATTACAATGTTTTAGGTTTATTCAAATTTCAAGTTCTTGCTTTATGGAGTTTAGCGAACATTTAAGCTTTGGATAGTTTTACATGCTCAATTTCATAGAGTAAAGATTCCATGTCATTTCATTTAGCATACATATCCTTATGATTGCATTGGATGAGTAGAAGTGTGAGTAGTTTGAAATATTGATACTTTGTTAGAGAAATAGATGCATGTGCCAAGATAGTATTAATTTCCCTTTGAATCAAGTTTTTATTGCTTAAGTATGTTTAGAAAAGTTGCTTTCTCATTTGATAATGCCTTAGGGATGTTTCAGAATTTTGTGTGATGAGTTTCAATGGTTAGAAGTTAAGTTTGGTACAAACTCTAGCTTAAAGTCTATGTAGATTTTTCATAACTTGCTAAATTCCGCAAAAGTCCAAATTTCAAGTTTATGGATTCGTTTTGATTGGCTAAATTGTTTAGAAAACTGGCATAGAGTATAGAAATGGTGTCATGATTTTATATGGCTCGAAACTATATGATTGGTGGGCTTTTGAAGCAAGTTTCGAAACCTGAATTTTCAGATTTCAGGCTTATCAGTCGACTGGTACAGTACCAGTCGACTGATACCCGTAAGCTGAGTTGGGCGAGGCAAGTTTCAATAAGTATTTTCTTACGAGTTTTTTTTAGAAAGAAAGTGTGACATGGTATCATGCATGACTATTTAAGTTAGAATATCATCCCTAGATGGATTTAAAAGAAAAAAAAAGATTTTCGCATTTTTAGTCGTGCATTAGAAGTCGAGAAGTAGACAAAAGTAACGATCCGTCTAAGGCAGAGAAGGCGGGTCGCTACACCGTAAGCGTCCCTTGGAAGCTCCGCCTCTATTCGCGTCCACGCCGAGTGTCTTCGGGATGACTTCGCAAAGCCACGAGTTTCGTGTTCTCGAGAACTACTTGATTCTCCGAGAACGCGACAAGAAAAACCAAGAGAGAAGTCGGGAGACTAACCACAAAAGGATGACCGGAATCAAAATTCCGGCGAAGCAAAAGAAGAGGCTGGTTGGCGCACGGCAAGAAGGGGAGAAGAGAAGAAGAGAAAGAGAGGGAGAGAGCCTATGCCTTCATCTCTTCAATTCACACCCAAGCCTTGCCTTGGGTCCTTTATATAGTGGCCTCTCAACCATCAAGCCTCTTAAATATGGAATAACTTATTCCATCATACCAAGTTTGATTTTATATCATGGTTAAAATCATATTTTAATTCATGATAAAAATCTTCTTTCCTATAGAATAAATTTCCTTATCATGGTAAATCAATCCATGATTGATTTTATAAAATAAACCAATCCATGGTTCATTTTAATTTCCATGAAAAATAAACCAAACCTTGGTTTATTATATAATAATTTATATCATCCATAATTTTATAAAACAAACCACACTTGGTTTATTTTATAAATTGAACCAAAAACTTGGTTCTCTCCCTTTGTTGTGGCCGGCCAAGTAAAGAGGATGGAGGCCCTCTTTGGCCGGCCCATCCAAGCCAAGCCCCAATGAATTAAACTTATTTAATTCATCTATTAAGTCTTCAAAAGACTTAGCCATTTTATGCTTTCGATGCGTCTCTGAAAAATTCAGATTCGACTTATCGTTTGGCTCAACCAAACTTAATCTCTCTTGATTGGAAAATCTAATTTTTAACTCGTTTTAAATCCCTTGGATTACTTGTAGTGCGTGTGACTAAATAGGCTTTCGATTTATGTTGGCCGTCTATAATTAACTAATTAATTATAGAACGATCATGAGTGGCACCTAGTAGTACATCATGATCCCCAATTAATCGAAAGATCAACGGTTGACCTCAGAAACAATTCTGAAACCCTTCAGCAGCTATAATGAATCGTGCCTCATTCCCTTCACCATCTTATACCCACTTGGTTCAGGACATGGTCTATGTGTGTCAGTCCCCACTAGGCTGATTACATCACACATAGCCCAAGTAACGTTTTCTCGTCCTACGGATTCTAATTACTCTCATGTATTTAAGAGATTCATACTCTGAACATGTCATGCTCTGGCCAGAGGCTTTGAGTAACAATCCGACGATAGGCCTCGGGTATATATCTCCTCGCAAGGAGTGGTGAATCCTTTGTAGGTTGTTCAAACATCTTCGAGCACTTTGGCTTATACCCAATCATCTTGGGTCCACACCTCCTTGGAGATGCTTGCTTAAGATGTCAAAGTATAAGTCTCCATGACCAAGATGACTTGAATACCGCAAGTCAAAGGAACATCGCACTTAAGCTGCAGTAAGAACTTCACTGACATATCTATATGTAGACTACCATATGAAGTTTTACAGCCAGTCACTCCAATGAACTAGTTCCCTTAACTAGCATTCATGTTTATCTCCGGACATCTCAATGTCACCAGCCAGTGAGAATCAGCTGATTAGAGAATAACCCATGCTAGTCTCAACAGAATTGATAGTGTCCGTATTTATCAATTCATCGACTAGGGACAATTTCAATACTTCACAATTGCACATGTAGAGATAATCACTAGTTGTGAATTCATCACAAATTCTCTCATGCTGTGAATTGTATTGCGGACATTCAGTAAATGAGTTTAAGATCTCAATCAAATACACAAACATGTATACTCAAATAGTGAATATTCATTTATTAAAATAAATGATTACAATCATAAGGCGATTGTCTTAGGACACTTCTCTCATATCACTAACAGCACGTTGCATACTAATGACTGTTGGGATTCCATAAGGTTAACTCGTCGTTAGTCATTTTGTTGCTCGATTCACTCAACCACTTATTGTCGTGGTAGTTGTTAGAGTGCGAGCATCTGTCCTGTTATGCCACACATATTGCAGTTGTAGGCAAACAGTGACACCCTCACCGTTGTTTTCGAGGGATACTAGAGCTGTTGGTGGCTCCCCTATGTATCGTGGTTTTTGGAGTAGTTGGCTCCCCAATTTCCTGTCCACTCAACCACACCTTCTGTGGTATTTGTTGTTGGAGTGCGTATAGTTGTCACAGCCCTACCCACTCGGTCACACAGATGTGATGTGTTGGCGGCTTGACTGGCGTCAGGGGTGACATATGTCATTGCATCATGTGCATACGTATTTCGTTTATGCATTTTCTTGTGATTGGTGCATTTATATGAGCTATGGTAGTTGCACTTGATTGACATGCATGTATATCTTGGTTTTATTATTGTTGTGTTGTTTTATATATGCTTAGTTGTTATTCGGATTTTATACGTTTTCATATGTTATGCATGATTAGGTATTCTTATATTTCTTATGGACTGTACTCTATTGATTCTCTACTTGTTATATCTTTTTATTATGTCATGCTTATTGTCTACTCATATACCCGCAGAGTCTGCCCGGACTCACCACCGCTACCTCCCATTTTTGTTTCAGGTAGCAGGTAGATATATTGCTTGGAGCCAAGAGATGATCTAGTTGTCAACCCCTCAGTCCCTCAGTTCCACCGGGTTATTTTGGTTTGGAGTTGTTTCAGAGTTGGTTCTCCGAAGTTTCTTTGTTTTCACATTTTATATTATTTCTGGTATGGTCTTGATAAATTTGTAGTCATGTCTTATTGGTCGGGTTTATTCGTTGTGGAGTTTCTTTTTAAGTTGTGGTTTCTTTTATGCCTAAGGTGGCTGAGCCACCCGTTATCTTATAACTGCGTGGTTGTGTTTATCTTCTATATTTTGTGATACTAGCCACTTGTGGCTAAGTTATATGGTGAGATATTATGTATATTTGTCTCATCTTGTCCGCCGTATAGGGGAGATGCTGCCTGATTTTTGAGTAAGTATGTGCCTCTGGGGGCGTGACAAGAAGTACCCGCCTTAAAATGTAGAACTTATCCAAATACAACTCATGATCACCCGAAACGAGTCTGAATCAACGTCGTGTATCAATGACATGGTTTAACTATTAATACAAGAAATAAAATAGCTAAATTAATTACCACTCACCATTAAGATCAAACCCTAATGAGATACCCTCCTAAGGGAACAACTACTAATACGTCTTAGTTTAATTTGCATTCCTGTTTAAACCAAACCACACCATTGTTTCGTAACCCAAATAAACACCTCACTCATCCCATTAACACACGGCAACCCGTAAGCTCATGGCACACAACATAACCTTCACACGACAACCCAAAAAAACAAAAGAATCACATGAACTACTCATTAATCCAAAACAGAGTTTTATCGCAGAATAACCTCAAAATCCTAATTACCATCACAACCCATCCCAAACCAATAACCCACAGCAGAGGAAACCAAATTTCCATCATATACAAAAAAAAAATCAAACTTGATTGCTAACCCACCATTCCAAAACCGAAACACAACTCAACGTTACTGATTAAATTCCAAGTATCAAACCCTAACCTCAGTTCCCTTGCTTCGATCAAACTCCGATCAAATCCGTTGCCAACAGACTCTGCCGGAGAAACTGTTCGGGATTCGGGGAAGAGCGCTCTACAGTCGAAGGAGGCGCAGTCGCCAGCTCAATCGCGTGGAGAAGAGGAAGACTAGAGGTGGCGTCGGCGCACGGTGATAAAAGGAAGCGCACAACGGAGGGGTCGCGATGGAGGCAATGAAAGGAAGGAGAAGTGAAGGAGCCGACGGTGCACCAAACTTGGTCGGCGATTGAATCTGGCGTCAGGCAATCTGCACAGAGGAAGGAAGAGGCGGCGGCGTTCCTATCGTCGGGCGAAGAGAGGAAGAGGGGATCGGGCAAGGTTGGGTCGGCGAGGAAGATTAAGGCACGGGATATTTAAAGAAGTAAACAAATATATATAAAAAATATAAATCCCGAAAATAAATTTTTCCTTAAATAATTCGTAACTAACCTTTTTTGCCCAATTATTCTCACAAACCTTTCCAAAAATCTCAGAAAATTATTCCAAATTTTCATGTGATTGATTCCAATTTTAATTTCAGTTTATGATCAATATATATAATTATATATATATAACTATATATATCTATCTATATACCACTTTTATTTTTATTATATATATTTATTTTTACTTTTATTAATTAAGCGTATTTTACAATAGCTGGCAGTCCTCTTTCTTGCTTTCTTAGTTATTCAAATTTCTTCAATTTTCCTCTTGGTCCTTACCTTTTGATCATTATCCATGGATCATTAGATTTGTTTGTATGACTAGTTTTATTCAATGGGATATTCTTTTGGCTTTAGCTACAGGAAGCTTTAAAAGTTTCTACAATATGAATGCAACAAATGTAGGTCTTTCTCAAATCGCATTTCAAATTTTTTAACTTTTATTACTTAAATTGTATATCCTTTTTTAATCATGAGTTAGGAATAGATCATTTATCAAATCAGTCAATCTTATTTCTAGAGCAACAACAAGCCAAGTAACCCAATTGTCTGAAGTAAGGCTTCAAGGATCCTATGCCACCATTCAGTTTGATGTAAATCCTTCCATTGACTTCCTATATTCATATGCCAATACTAAGGCCATTTTGATCATCTTTGGTTAGGTTAAGGCTATATCTCTATCTCAGTCAATGACATTCTCATATTTATTTTGATTACTTCCAATATTTATTTTGATTACCTTTCTTTATCAAATGATTTTTTTTTAATAATTTCAGTTAACTTTACAAGAATGACAATCAATTACACCCATGTTTTAGTTTTGAAACAACTAAATATCTTTAAATGAATGATGAATCCACAGCCAATAGACATATCACATGTGTCAATAACCATCTTCATCAAGGGATAACTTCTCCATTAGTCAACTAAATATCTTTAAATGAATGGATGTACAGGCAATAGACATATCACATGTGTCAATAACCATCTTCATCAAGTGAATTTTTATATACCTACAGTGTGTACTTCAATTGTTTTTTATGCGTAGTTGATGCATCCATCCATCTAACCTCACCTCAGAAACCAATCTTGTCCGATATTGTCTCTCAGTCGTCCACATGCACGTGGCCATTAGTCTGAGCAATAATTGAATTCTTGGCCATTTAGATATATTGATAATTAATCCTTGATAACATATATATTTGGCTAGCTGGAAATTAATTTCAGGTACGGTGATCTATCCTTTTCAGTGAGCTAGGTATTTGCTTCCAGGGGTTCGATAGCCATCGAAATTAAGCAGCTGGAAGCTTTATAGATATTGCATGCATGTTACTCAAATATCATTTTCTAGGTCGCCCACTGCACTTGGATTTTTATTTTTCTTAGTTGAAGCATTTAATTTAGTTATAATGCATTTAATGATCATGGAGGTTTTTTTTTTGTTAGTAAAGATATTGCATGATGTCGAGGGCAAGGACAAGCTAGTTTTACACTAGATTTTTAATTATCGCGAATACTTTTGGATTTATTTGGTGAGTGAATAGAGGAAAACCGTTCAGACCGTTCTCTTCCAAGATTAGTCGGATCCATTTGGATATCTAGATTAACAAAAAGAAAAAAAAAATAGATCCATTGTCAAGTGAAAATTAATGTTGGGGAAATCTTATTGATGTTCCTTAATTAAGTGCTCGAATTCTACAAGATTATTTTGATGTTAATTTTGACGTACGTACTAATATATAGGCAACAAGTATATTTGCAAGGATTTTAAATAGTGCACATGGAGCTAGCAAATTTTGGTGACTCAATGCCGTTGAGTTGGTTTATGAGAAGATAGCGACGGAGGAAAAGAACAACACCGCTCTAGCTATCGCCAAGGAGACGAGAAGATAGCGACGGAGGAAAAGAGAAGAACACTGCTCTAGCTACCGAGCTGGAAGGTGTCAAGGTAAAGCCGAGCCAAAACTTCTAAAAATGATCATTTTTGAATTATTTGTTTATTTTAATGACATAACTTTTAGATGGCCATTTTTGTATCATTTTAATTGTTTTAAAAGAATGGATGCACTTCGATAGTGAATTTGAATAGATAGATAGATAGATACATGCTCATCAATTTACCAAACTACTAAAAAAATGACAATCAAGAAATTTTACTATTGTTAGATGCACCCTTGGAGTTCATCTATAATTTTAAAATAATTAACAATTTAAAAATGACCATCTAGAAACTTTAGCAAAACTTCTAAAAGGTCCTTCCTCATTTTAATTATATTGTCAGTTTAAATGGGATGCAATATTGAAAGACATTAAAGTTAAATTATTGAGTGAATAGATGGTGTATATGTAATCAAATATATCACATATATATAACATTTAATTATACAAAATATGATATTTATAAGACCCAACAATGGCACTTATAATATTCTAAATTATCAATAAGAGACTGAGAGCTAATGGCCCAAAAGAACTGATGATTAGCGTAAGAAGTATTATAAAGTCACTAATAGACTTTGATTCGTTTGTTCTTCTAATCGTGACCGCAAAAGCTCCAACCCATGTAAATCAAAGGAGGTAATTGATTACTACTGTTGTAAGCGAAGGAGGATGAAAAAAAAAACAAAGAAATCCGCAGGCGGTTCATCGGAATTTTGTCTATTCTATAATTCCTCCTCTCCCACGATACCTACATAATTATTATACAACATGCACCAACAGATCCTCACCAAATATTACGCAAATCTATTTACTCATTATACTATTCAATCTATCAATTAAATTTACTGCTGATCCCACCTAACCTAATTAACACATATCATATATATGTTTCATATTAATTATTATTCTTTCTACTAAACCACAATCATTGTTATATATGATTTTAATCAAATCACGGGGGAAATTATCAAATATTTAGCCTTGCGCACGCAGGAATAAAAATGTCGTCGGGTTCTTGACCACCAAAGTTCATACCATTTAAGGGTCAAAATGCTGCGGCTACCTATAACATATATAATCATTTACACCCGGTACAGTAGTGTCCCTCACGCCATTGATATTTATTTGAGTATTTATTATAATAGGACTCGGATCAATATCTAAAATGTAAAGGGTGTACTTGGACAAAATGTGGAGCCGCCCCTTTTTTTTTTTAGAATGTGTGAGATTTCATTGGAAATGACGACTTTATATGCACGGTGCTGCAAATTAGTTTCAAGTTTTTACTTTTTTTTAAAATCATTTTGGGTTCCAATTAGTTCCATTAATCTTTTAGGTGATCCCTTCTCAGATAAGGGATCTAATTAAAGTATATAATATTATGCCTGAGGGGTAAGTTCTAGTAAACAATTTGGATGGCTTGGAAGATGGTTCGTTGACACATACATGAAATTACTATATATGAATTAAGGAATGTCGGACCAGGTAGCAGATAAATCTGGGATGATCAGCTTGGTCTCATAAAAGTTTCCTATCGATCACCAGGATAAATCGAGTGGTGGACGGTCTAGAAGCCCAGCGTCTCAGGGTCGCGCCCCATTTGGAGGAAAAATTCCTACAAAATAAGTCGTAGTTAGGAATCGAACCGTAAATACCTGAGATAGAGATTAATCACTCTACCACTGCACCATAACCCCAGGGGCATGGTGAAGATAATTACTTAAAAGGGTATATTACAAGGAGCAAAGTGAAGATCCTTTGTATATATAGATACATGGAATCTAGACCTTTGGCCACAGAATGTGAAGACCGAAGCTTCCTGGTTTCACATCCGGGAGAGGGAGAGAGCATATACTTGGTCTCGATGAAGAGATGATGTGAGCTAGAGTCACCAAATTTGGGAAGAACGAGAACAAATTGCTATCGGAGGTGAGTATAGTTCTACTACTTTTAAAATTTTCTAGCTTATTATGTAATTTGTTCTATACATAAAGAGAACTCTATAAACTTTTGAGGATTAATCGAGCTCAAAACTAAAAGGACTTTCTCTCTCTTTCGAGGAGAACATGCGAGTCTAGTTTCTCAGGTCCTTTCTTTCAGATTTATGATCATCTGTTGAAGTGTTTGCAGAAACCAAGATGCATGATATCTTTAATTTCTCTGCGCTTATTCTAATCGATTGCTCATTGTGTTTTGCCAAGCTCTGATCTTTCAGTTCTCAAGTAAACCAAAAGAAAAGAAGGAATATAATGGAAACTCCCTGGAACAATTTGTTCTCAGATAGTGTAAGTATTGTAATAAAAGAGGCGTCAAATTGTTCTTGTTCTCAAAGAAATCAAACAATATTGCAGGAAATTAGTGATTCAGGGTTTCTGGAGCAGTGGGAAATTGCATCAAGCAACAACAAAAGACAAGATAATATAAATATTAATCAGCAGGCTGCAGTGAGAATGGCATGTGATGGCCAGAACTCGCCTCACTCTTTGCATTATATTGTGGGTCACTCATCAGATCATCATTATGGATCAGGAACTAAAGCTCAAGATACCATCAGCTGGAACTTCAACCTAAGCAATAATAATCAGATGGAGCTTGATCATGGCTCTTGCTCATCACCAGGGCTAATGCCACTTGACTTGCTGCCTAGTAATCCAATTAAACATGTTGCTTTTGCGAGGCCAAAGGAGGAGCTGAAGCGCGAACTACCTATCCAACGAGGGTTGACCGCCACCACCACGCTGTCGCAAGCGCAAGAGCATATCATTGCGGAGAGGAATCGGCGAGAGAAGCTCAACCAGAAGTTCATTGCACTCTCTGCATTGATCCCTGGCCTTAAAAAGGTAGGCAAATTATGTGTTTTTTTTTTGGGTTTCTTTATCATGCTTCATCCTATTGTTTTGTCATTGTTTGTATCCTACAAACTTTGAAGCAGCAAATAAGCTAAAGGAGTGAAATTCTCTTCTTCTCTTTTTCTTTGATGCTTTCTAATAATCCAATGAAGGCTATATTGTATTAGCTTCTATAATACATCCTTAAATATTTAAATTATGGGTATTAATTTGTTCCTCATCACTCCTTAAGTGACTATTTACATCAAACATAATTAATGTTGGATCATATATATATGTGAACTATGTTTTCTCTTCCTCTTCCTACCCTTATATTTCCATCCTAGTTAGTAAACCAAGTTATTAGTTGAGCAAAATTTATTGTATTAATTAGACCAAAAGAATGGTCAATTTAGGTGTACTTTGGCTTGTCAACAAATGTTTTAAAATTAAAGATAATTATCATCACACGGAATATACATTCAAGTTTTTGTAAAGAACAGTCTGGTAGATGAAGCTTCCGTCAATACAGGATCTCGAAAAAAGATCTATTGTATCTAACCTCACCCTGCATGCAAATTCTTGTATTTTGCTTTATTGTACTAAATGTGGTTTAATTTGAATTCATTGCATACAAAATTTCCATTTTTAGGCAGATAAAGCTTCAGTTCTTGGAGATGCGGTGCGCTATGTGAAGGACCTCCAAGAAAAAGTGAAAACCCTAGATGAACAAAACATGGAGAGGACTGTCGAGTCAGTGGTCTTCATCAAGAAGTCTCATGTCTCTGTCAACGATGATGAAGGTTCATCGTCAGATGAGAACACTGGTGATGAACCACGGCTGTCGCAACTTCAACCTTTCCCCGAGATCGAAGTGAAGGTCTCGAGGAGGACGGTGCTCGTAAGAATCCACTGTGAAAACCGCAAAGGTGTTCTTGTCAAGGTCTTATCGGAGATCGAGAGCATGAACCTCATCATAACCAACAACAATGCAATGCCTTTTCTTGGCTCCTCCATCAATATAACCGTGACAGCACAAGTAAGCCAAAATATTATGTTCAAACAATGCAGACTTATTACCATCAAAATATTAAAACCTAATTCTCAATTCATTCAAAAGCTTAAAATATAGTGATGCATTCATTTTTGGTGTACAGATGGATGTGGAGTTCTCAATGACAGTGAAGGACATTGTGAGGAAGCTGAAATCTGCTTTGGAGTAGGCCATAAAATATATGTTTAGAAGCTAATTAAAGAGGGCCATATGATGTTATTTAATCTTATACCATTTCTGATTTTGAGGGGGAAAGTGTTTCTCTTTTTCTTCAGCAATATAAATTCTAGGGTTTTTCTTCACCAACCTTGTGTAATCATCTCGATCATGAAGAAATATAATTGAACTGTCATTTGCACAACAGGTGGTGCATGTGTTGCATGCATGTGAAGCTCAGCAACTCCCATGCCATTTTATAATCCAACAGGCTGACTAGCTTTCTGGCTCCCAACTGCATGACAACAATTGTTATTTCTTCATTTGTTAAATAGATCACAACTTCATGTTGGCTGAGGATTCTGTTTAGCATCGATGATCATGTTTGATCGACTTTATTTTTTGTACACGAAGTGTTGAGCAGTCCTTACCAACTGGAGATTGCAGTCTTCTAAAGAATTGTATGTGAACTCTTTGTGCTTTAGCATAAATGATCTGTGTGTCTTTGATCTTATTTAGTGTCTCATATATGTACTTGACATGATCATGCATGCACTTTCTTCACAATTGTTCAATGTGTGAGTAAAATAATGACCATGTTAGTCTACAATATGTTGGGAATCGTACGGACGGCAAGAGAGATAAATTGCCCCTACAAATAAAAATAATCTTTTGTCTTGCTTAAATAAAGATGGGGTTAAATCACAAGCAAAATAATAATATTAAAAACAATAAGCAAAAGAAACAGAGGCACAAACAATTTACTTGGTTTGCAACCAGAAAGGTTGCTAACCAAGGTAAAGTGAAGTTCAATCTCCTGATTAACTCTTTGGGGGCGGAGAAGTCTCTTTACAAATTTAGAACTTAGAGAGTAGAAGAGAAATTGAGAATAGAATTCGTGTACAATGAATTGCCGAAAAAGAATTGAGTTATGAGGTTTATTTATAATCCCAGTGAAGTTGATCAGTTTGCCGACGACGTGGCCCTATACGGGCGCCTTAGGGGTGCCTGACACGTAGCTCAAGGGTTATCCGCATCGCAACGGCTGCAAATGGCTAGTTCTAGAAGAACCTTGGCTTCTCGGGCGTTTGTATTGACTGGGGCGCTAGGGAACATGGGTGCCCGAGTGCATAGGAGCGCCCGAGTTGACTTTGGTTAGCTTTTTGCTGACCAGTCTTTCGGCGGGTCTTCTTGGGTGATCTCAGACCTTCCAGAGTTAGGCTCACCTGAACCGTCCTCTGGCTTTCTCCTCGAGCATGCAACCCCCTCCTCCCTGGGTTCTCGTCCCTCGGACGCCGCGACGTCTTTCTCGCTCCACCGGCATACTTTTCCGCAGACCTCCGTGTCTCTCGGATGCACCGAGCCCGTTAGCTCCCTTCCCGTGTCATCCTTCTCGACCGTTGAGTCTTCCACTCGATTTCTTGCGCTCCTAAGCTCCTGCACACTTAGACATAGGGATCAAAATACAACAGGACCTAACTTGACTCAGTTGACCACACCAAAACTCTCTCTCTCTCTCTCTCTCTCTCTATATATATATATATATATAGTAGGTATTTGATTGATAGAAGATCCTATTAGATATGTTTAACAGAGAAAATTAAAATATGAAAAAGACAGAGGAATAAAAATGGAGATATTTTTATTGGCTCAAGTTGTTTTGCAAAAAAAAAACCTTTAATTCAAATGAAGTAAGGTTTAGAAAAAGTAAATTAAATTGGGGGAGTGATTTGGTTTTGAAAAAGTATACATTATTGTGAGAGGGGTTTAATCTTATAGCCCATGGAATGCGTACACCTTGTGGTTAAGACCAAAAGAAGGTTTCCGCATTGCATCAGAGATCTTCTTTGTTCGTTTGTAAACGAATGCAACTCAAGCAAAACACCCTATAGGATCTCATCAAACACTTTAATTGCTATCCTTGGATCAAAGAGTTTGGATCACTCACCTTACAAGAGAAGATAACAAAAAGCCTAATTAAACAAGTGCACCCTTGTCTAGTCAGGGACAATTGCTCAATTTCACTCGCTCTAAATAAAGATTGTCTAGCCACCTTCTGACTAAAAAAGACTTGTTGTAAACTCCCGTCTGAATTGTTCTATTTTATTAGTTAGATACTTGGTCACCAGACCTTAATCACTTTCCATGGGACCATAAAACAGATCAGCTTGCTAGACATTCTTCATTCAAGACTTGCTTCTACGCATCACTTTACGCAATTGTCATTACAATAAAGAAAAACAATGGATAACAAAGAGGGGGAAATCAACCCAACACACACACACACACACAAAAGAAAGAGAATATACGCATTAAGATCACCATTTTGAAATCAGCTAGATAGGTAATCCCCCTGGCTTCGTATCCGTCACACTATACATGCAATCGACATAACCAGCATTCCGTTCCAACAAGAACAGTACCTTTCTTGGCTATTTATCAGTTCCTGCAAATAATTGTGGGGCAAAGTAAAACAACTATATAGCAGTGATCTCCATAACTTGAAGGATAAGTTGCACTACCTCAGGGACATTGGATGCTGGTTTAGTATTCAATTCCAAGGTCACTTTAGAATTTCTTGCTTCAGACTTCTCATTTGAATACCTAGATTGATTGTCAAGAAGAATATAAGCTAAGATACAATTGGACAAGATAATAGAGAACAATGCTAAATGTGTTGAGAGGAAATTATGTTTATTCTTACATCGAGAGGATCGTCACCCATATTAACTCCACACAATCCACCCAAAGAAGTCTTTGTTCAACTGGAATAACACCATAAGTAATCAAGTGTGCAAAAGGCCAAAGCTTCCACCCTGCCTGTTAAGCCAGAAAAGTTAACCATTGGCATTCGTACTGACAATTGTTACATACAATAACAAGTGGAAAGGTCGTTACAATTAACATGAGCCAAAATGTAACCTTCAATTCACTAAAAATAATTGCTGGTGATTTGAGACGCAAGAAGCCCACCGCTACATAGTAGATATTGTTCCATAGGGCAGACCATGCAGTCTGGTCGAGCACAGTCTTGGAAAGGAAACAGTGCCTGAAATGAAGAATTACTACATTGGATTAGTGTCGGAACATAAGTGCCAAAATTAACACTCATGGTATCAAGAAGAAAATCAGTAATAAACATTAGATAATGGTAGAAATCTACCTTGCAGAAGTGGTAGTAATAATGAGAAAGTGACCCGTGAAGAGAAAATCCTACATGCCCCGACTTGAACATGCGAGCACAATCGAATTCAAAGAGTGGGTTTCCTTTGTAGCACTGCATCAATATTTATAAATTACACGATTAAGATGGAATGCATCTGAACATATCCTTGAACTTGTAAAATATTGAGTGAAATCCACCTGGGCAATCCAATCGCCTAGAGAATAAACGACACCACTTATCATCATTTTCGCAAGAACTGGATTTGTTTTCAAAGATTGCTCATAGGCAGCCCAATTATGTTGGGGGTGCATACCTAAGTATCTCATACAAGGTCCAACCCTGAAATGGATCAAAAAGACTAGGAGACAATGAGCTTAGCTGCCAAGTATTACCTACTTTGACACAAGGAAAGCCAATGACAATAGATAGCACTACATTGTTTTTTTATCTGTATATTCTAATCTTTAATTTTCAGATAAACTAATAAGAACACTGAATTCTAAAACTAATATTAAGAAAACATGCACTATAACAAAAGGCCACAACAACAATTAGTACAGCAAAAATCCTGTCAGCATAACCAAATATCTTCTTCAATGCATGCAACCAATTCATTATATTTGTTAGTACATCTTTTCAAACTTGTGTGGCACTGTTTACTACTCATGAACTCTTTCTTGTTGACAATACATGCTTTCAGTAAATAAGAAAGCATATCGAACTACTAAATGGATCAGCAACATAAATGAGTCTCTTAATTCGCCAGATGGTGGTTACTACTCAAGCAACCAGCAAGGTGACTATTGATTTGCTTTTGTCAGGTTCTGTTGATTTGGATAAGATGATATATGAAAAAAAAGTAGATCCGTTACTTTAACGGCCCCCTAAAGTTGACCCCACGGATATGGAGGGAGGTTCATGTAGGTACACAAACAACAGGTGCATATTGGGATCGAAAATTATCATTTATAGTTGCAATATGATTGCACCTTAAACCTATCTAGTATTTGCAACATTACTTATGTGAATTACAAATACACATCACAATTTTGATAATGTAATTTGGAAAGACTAGCAAATTGAGATTAACAAATCAAGTGGTTTGAGTACCATTGCAGTCTTTTTGAAATTGTTACCCAATTTTCACAAGAACAATATGATTGCAATCAGAAAGTTTAACTTTTTGCAAGAACAACACTTGTTTATATCCATAGTGATTTATGCTTTCGAAAAAACTCAGTCCACTTAACAAGAGAAGGTAATGGGTCTAACAATGTCCTAGAATTTGATGTTTCAATTTCAAAAAAAAAAATTATACACAACGTGACGACCTAGTTATGGCCGGTCCCAAGTCCGGATAAAGGAGGAGGGTTGCGTTAGGTTGTTAGCCAACGTAAAAAAAAAACTATGGCAAATACTCAATGAATAGATCCTTTACACTATTATGCTATTACTAGGCATACCTGCTAAGATAAATCAAGTATTAACAGAATATACAACAACTAAAATTTCTCTATCAACTTACTTGCTCGTTGCCAGAAGAAGTCCATCACCGCCAAGTCTCAACACATCCTAGTGTAGAAAAAGAAATTTCGAAAATCCGAAACCAAGTAAACCGACCAAAACCTCGTAAATCCGAAAATCCCAAAATAAATACATACGGCATCGCAAACCTCGTAAAAAAGAGATTCCGATACTTTACCAAAAATAACTCCATAAAAATCCATAGATAAACTCTATAAAATTCGAAATCGAAAACGAGCAGGTATCGCAAAACCTTGCTCTGATACCACTAAATTGGTATCAGATACAATCTACAAAAATTCGAAACCGAAAACAAACAGGTATCGTAAAACCTTGCTCTGATATCACTAATTGTCACGCCCCCAGAGGCTCGGGCTCGCTCGAAAATCGGGCAACACCTCCCCTGTACGACGGACAATCTGAAACTCATACACACATCACTCCACCCATAATTTAGCTCAACCACACTCGGCTAGCGTTCACACCATCACAACCACGCAGTTAAATATTATAACTGACAAATAATAAACATAATGAATAAATCCTAATAACTAAGCGCAGTAAAGCGAAATCCAACGAAAATAAATAAATACATCTAACGAAAGCCCAAACACCATCTGATATGATAATAAAACCAAAACGACACCAATACGATAAAAATAATACGAAAGTATGAATACACATCTATAGAGAAACAAATATCCTCCGAAACAAAACAATACTAACACGACCTCAACACGACGAGAGAATGAAAACAGAAACAACCTACTCAAGACTGGGGGCTGGCAGCTGGATCCTCTCCTGGCGGCACGAGACACATCTATCGACTACCTGAAACAAAAAGAAGAACAAGGGGTGGTGAGTTCCGGATGGAACTCTGCGGGTATAAGAACAGATAAATGCATGGTATATAAAATAGTAAAACAAGCATATAGAAACAAAGAGTATACAATTTCCGGAATAAAGAACATAAACAAAATGCATCTATACAAATAAAGCATACCTGAAAACCATGTAACAAGGGCAAAATAAAAAATCCCCTCTAACACCTCAATAAACAGTTAATACTGCTGAACATATCCAGATCATATAAAATGCAACTCATAACCGTATATGCATGTCAATCAAATACAACAATCATGACTTAAACAAATGCAGCAAACACAAGCAAATGCACAATACACAATATGCACATGATGTCATGACCTGTACTGTACACACACCAACCACCGCTATATTGGGTAGGTTGAGTGGACAAGATGTAGCGACCCGCCTTCTCTACCTTTGACGAACCGTTACCTTGTCTACTTCTTGACACTAATGCACGACTAAAAATGCGGAACTTTTTTTTTTTTGTATTTAATCTATCTAAGAATGAGATTCTAACTTTAATAGTCATGCATGATACAATGGCACATTACTAGCAATCCTAACCATTTAAACTCATCACACAAGGCTCTATAACATTACTAAAGCATTATGGAATATGAATGCAACTTTTCTAAGCATATTTAAAGCAACAAAACTTAATTCAAAAGGAGACTAACAACATCCCTATCCAAACTCCACTTATAAGATTCTATAACATTTCTAGAACTTCATAGAATGTAAATCTTACTTTTCTACCGAATTTACAAGCATTTTAAGCACAATTAGGACCTAGTCCAAAAGGGAAGAATAATAAGCTCAAGAATAAGTCTAAAATGCAATGCATCCACATGTTGAACTGCTCATGCCCTTGCTCATCTAGTGCATTCACAAAAGTATGCATACTAATTGAAATGACATGGAATCTTCATTCTACAAACTTGAGCATGTAAGACTATCCGAAGCATAAATGTTTAATAAACTCCATAACACAATAACTTGGAATTTGGAAATCTTAAACATTGCATTTCAAATAAGCTAAACTGTCTCATCCCAAGGATCTCTCCAAGGTCAGCCACCACACACACGTCACTCAGCACCGCCTCGTCGCCTTCCTTCAGAATTGCTTGTCTTTACCTTTACCTGCAGTAAGAGGAAATACAACTAATAAGCATAAAGCTTAGCAAGTACTATCTAGCTCACAAAATCTCGAAATGTGCAGGCATGCTTTTTAAACAATATGAAATCACTAAAACATGTATAACTCAAAACATGCATACTCAAAACATTAATAAGTCTTAACTCACTTTTTCTTGGCTTAACATGAAACTTTAGCAATTCTTTAACTTTAAATCTTTCTTTAACTTTTAGAAAACTTCCTTAAACTTTGGGAAAACTTTGCTAAAGCATATACTTGAAAATAATACTCACTTGGATCCACTTAAGACGTAAGTACCATCTTATGCGCGTTCCCTAAAAGGTTGGGGTAGCGAGCCGCCAATCCTAATAGAGCAGACCTTGGTCTACCAGGGCCAAGACCTTGGAATTGGACACCTGGATTTCTTTAACGACGCCCTTGGACGCCGGGTACTGGCCTTAGAAAATAAAATAGCTTTTCTTTCTTTTCTTTCTTATCTTTAAATGCCTTGGCATTTTATCGAGAACACCTTGTGTGCCCAAATCCCTAAGTTTTGACTTTTGGGGATTTCGTAAGGCCTTGGCCTTCTTTTTTCTTTTTCTTTATCTTTCTTTTCTTTTCTTATAGCTTTCTTAGACCCTAACCTCATATAGGGTACTTAATTAAACTTATACAAGCATGGATTAAACTAGGATTACATGCAAAATCATAAACTAAAGGAAAATTGCATTTTTAACTTTCTAACGGGAAAAACTTGCGGAAAACCGCCTCTTACTGCAGGCGAGCAGTACTTACCTTGATTTCTTGGACTTACAACCGAAATTAGACGACTAGGGCTCGGGTGAAACTTGAGATCTCTACGAACCGTCCGTGCCTACGTGTTCTTCTCGTCGAGACGAACGAAACGCTCCGCACTCCTTGCTTTTCCTTGGCCGGCGCCCCTTAGGAGAGGAGAGGAGGAAAGAAAACCTAGGTTCCCTTTTGTTTTCGCCGCCCCTCCCTCGCCCCCTTCTCGCACGCAGCCGAAAATTCTCCTCCAAGGGTTTCACGCGACTTAAGCGGGGTTTAAATACCTCTTCATGAAAAAAACGTAACTACTCTATAAAATTATTTCTCTCCACCTTTTGTTGTGCTTGATACCCTAGCCCAGCCGGTCACTTGCGCGCCCTTAAGGGCTTGCTCCTTCTGTGGTCGCGAGTTCGAACCCCCCCTGTTGCCCTTTAAAGTTTTTCCTTTTTTTAAAAATACTAAACGGACTCGGAAAATTCCATAAAAATATTCTAAAAATTCCTAAAAATATCTAGAATATTTCTAAAACATTTTTAAATAGTTCTAAGGACTTTAAGGACTTAAAATGGAAATTTTGGGGCGTTACAATCCCCCATACCTTATGAAAAGTTCGTCCTCGAACTTAGAATAATTCTGGATATCCTTCTCTCATGCTGTCCTCACGTTCCCAAGTAGCCTCCTCATGCTCTTGACTCTGCCAGATGACCTTCACTAGTGGCACTTCTTTGTTTCTTAATCTTTTAACTGCTTTGTCCACTATCTGTGTCGGTCTGCTCTCATAGCTAAGATCTTCTTGGATCTGCACTGACTGAGGCTGAATCACTTGATTGGGATCGTGAATACACTTCTTTAGCATGGAGACATGAAATGTACTGTGGATAGCTGACATATCCTCTGGCAAGTCCAGCTCATAGGCTACCTTCCCAACTCTTTTTATAATCTTGTAGGGTCCTATGTAGCGAGGACTCAGCTTGCCCTTTTTGCCAAATCTCATCACTCCCTTCATAGGGGCGACCTTGAGAAATACTGAATCTCCAACTTGGAATTCAAGTGGCCTACGGCGTGTGTCAGCATAACTTTTCTGTCTACTCTGGGCAGTCTCAATCCTCTGGCGGATCATCTGGATAGCCTGAGTGGTCTCATCTATAAGCTCAGTCTGGCTGCCTAGTCCTGACTCCATCTCTTTCTTCTCACCAGCTTCTTGCCAACATATGGGTGATCTGCATTTCCTGCCATATAATGCTTTATAAGGTGCCATTTTGATAGTGGCCTGATAGCTATTGTTGTAGGCAAATTCAGCTAAACACAGGTACTTGCACCAACTGCCCTTAAAATCTAGTGCACAGGCCCTGAGCATATCTTCTAAAATTTGATTTACTCTTTCTGTCTGTCTATCAGTCTGGGGATGGAAGGCTGTGCTGAATTTAAGTTTGGTGCCTAGTGCGTGCTGAACACACTCCCAGAAGTGAGAGACAAAGCGCCCGTCTCTGTCAGAAATGATAGACTTCGGAACTCCATGAAGCCTGATCACTTCCTTCACATATATCTGCGCCAAATGCTCTACTGAGTGCGACACCTTGATGGCTAGAAAGTGGGCAGACTTGGTCAATCTGTCCACTATCACCCAAATTGCATCGTGTCCATGGGTGGTTCTTGGAAGACCTGTGATAAAGTCCATGGATATCTCTTCCCACTTCCACTCTGGAATGGGAAGAGGCTGCAGAACTCCTCCTGGTCTCTGGTGCTCTACTTTGACTCTCTGGCAGGTCAAGCAGGTACTGATATATCTGGCCACGTCTCGCTTGAGTCCAGACCACCAGAACCTTTTCTTTAAATCTTGGTACATCTTGGTAGAACCAGGATGCATAGAGTACGGGGTACTGTGGGCTTCTTCTAAAATATTCTTTCTTAGTTCCTCATCATTGGGGACGCAAAGGCGGTCTCCAAGATAGAGGATGCCACTATCTGATATTCGAAACTCTGAATTTTCTGCCTCTTGGATCTCCTGCTTGATCTTCTGGATCTCTGGGTCTTGACTTTGCTTTCTTTGTATATCCACAAGCAGGGTTGACTCTAGAGTTAATGCAGAAAGTTGCCCAATTATTACCTCGACTCCAAAATCCTTTATTTCTTTCTGAAGTGGTAGAGACAGTGATGATAGGGACATCAGTGCTGCACAGGATTTTCTGCTCAGTGCATCTGCCACTTTATTAGCTTTACCTGGGTGGTAGAGGATTTCACAGTCATAATCTTTGACCAACTCTAGCCACCTGCGCTGCCTCATATTCAGATCCTTCTGAGTGAAGAAGTACTTCAAACTCTGATGGTCTGTGAAGATTCTGCACTGCACTCCATACAGGTAGTGTCTCCAGAGCTTCAGTGCAAAAACCACAGCTGCTAGCTCGAGGTCATGAGTAGGGTAATTCTTCTCATAGTCCTTGAGCTGCCTGGAGGCATATGCTATTACTTTACCGTCTTGCATGAGGACAGCTCCAAGGCCCATCTTGGATGCATCACTGTAGATGTCAAAGGCCTTGTCACTCTCTGGAACCGTCAGGATGGGAGCACTGGTCAGTCTCTTCTTCAGCTCTAGAAAACTGTGCTCGCATTTATCTGACCATTCAAACTTCTTGTTCTTTCTGGTCAAGGCTGTGAGTGGAGAGGCTATTCTGGAAAAGTCTTCCACAAATTTTCTGTAATATCCTGCCAGGCCTAAGAAACTCCTGATCTCACTGGCATTCTTGGGTCTACACCAGTTGCTGACTGCTTCTATCTTGGCTGGATCAACTTGAATGCCTTCTTTGGATACGATGTGACCTAGGAAGGTCACCTGATCTAGCCAAAACTCACACTTTGAGAACTTTGCATAGAGCTTCTCTAGCTGAAGGATCTGCATCACTATCCTCAAGTGTGTAGCATGGTCCTCTGGAGTCTGTGAGTATATGAGAATATCATCAATAAATACAATGACGAATTTATCGAGATACTCCCTGAAGATGTGGTTCATCAGCTCCATGAAGACTGCTGGAGCATTGGTTACTCCAAAAGGCATCACTACAAATTCGTAGTGGCCGTATCTTGTCCTGAAGGCCGTCCTGGGGATGTCACTTTCTTTAACCTTTAGCTGATGATACCCAGAACGCAGGTCTATCTTCGAGAACACTGTAGCCCCTTTGAGTTGATCAAATAAATCATCTATTCTAGGAAGGGGGTACTTGTTCTTGATGGTTACCTTGTTTAAAGCTCTGTAGTCTATGCACAGACGCATAGACCCATCCTTCTTCTTGACGAAAAGTACAGGAGCTCCCCAGGGTGAATGACTCGGGCGGATGAAGCCCTTGTCTAGTAGCTCCTGGAGTTGCTCTTGTAATTCTTTCAGCTCTGCAGGAGACATACGATATGGGGCCTTCGAGACCGGACCGGTACCTGGTACTAGCTCGATCTCGAATTCCACTTCTCTGTTGGGAGGTAGTCCAGGTAGTTCTTCTGGAAATACTTCTGGATATTCGCAGACTACCCGTACATCCTCCTGCTTGAGTTCTTTCTTTGCTTCTGAGCCCACTACGTGTGCAAGAAAACCAGCACACCCTTGCTCTAGCATCTGGTGGGCTGCCAAGGCTGAGAGGAATTTCTGAGTCTTCCTCTTTGGGGCTCCTTGAAACTCGAATGGTGGTTCTCCTTCTGGGCTGAAAACCACCTTCCTTCTACGGCAGTCCACTGAAGCGCTGTACTTACTGAGGAAATCCATGCCCAGTATGATGTCGAAGTCTTGCATCGCAAGGACTATCAGATCGACATATAGCTCTCGGTCTGAAATCTTGATTGGCACAGCCCGGAGTCGCTGGGTGGATTCCATGATCTCCCCTGAAGGGAGAGTTGTCAGGAATCTGGACTCCCAACTCTCTGCAGGCACCTGTAACTTACTAGCAAAAGGTACTGATACGAAAGAATGGGTTGCCCCAGTGTCAAACAGTGTAGTAGCTAAATGCTGAAAAATAACTATTTGACCTGTTACGACCGTGGAGGCGCTGGCAGCTTCTTCCTTCATGAGGGAAAAGACTCTGGCATTGGTTGGAACTGGTGCTGCTTCCAACCCTCCCTGACTGATCTGAGGTCCCTCCAGTATAGTAGGCATGTAATGTAACTGAGGCTTGCCTCCATACTGTACGGACTGCTGAGGAAGTACCTTAAACTTGTTTGGGCAGTCTCTGGATCTGTGTCCCTCTTGTCCACATGAGTAGCATCCAGTTACACCCAAAAGGCATGCTCCTGGATGGGTCCTCCCACACTTAGGACAAGGTGGATACCTAGCTTGCTTGTTCTCTGGGTTTCCTTTTTGGCTGCCAGGCCACTGCTTCCTTTTGTGGTTCTTGTTCTTCCAGTTCTGGTTATTTGGCTGAGGCTTCTGGCCTCCTGTTGTCTTGTTCTCAATCAGGACTGGCTTCTGCTGTGTTTGCTATGCCTTGATGCTATTCAGATAGTGCTATGAGATTAGAGCACTACTGACCAACTCCTCGCTGGTCTGAGGTCGGTGCGTCCCGCTGTTCACGTTGAGTGCTATTTCAGGGTTCAGCATGCGGAGCATCAGTCTGACTCGCTCCTTCTCTGTGCTGACTAGCTCTGGGCAGAGGCGAGCTAGTCTGTTGAACTTCGCGACTGCTTCTCCCACTGGTAGGTTACCTTGTCTGAACTCCATGAAGTCCTCGTAGTGCTTGTTGGTAACCCGCATGTGGAAGAACTCCTCATAGAACTCTTGCTCGAAATCTGTCCAGCTCATCTGGTTGACTATCCTCTTATTCTTGACCCGCTCCCACCATATACGAGCATCTCCAGTTAGGCAGAAGGAGGCACATTTGACCTTCTCGACTTCTGGCCAGTCAAGAAGCTCCATTGTGCTCTCTAAAGTCTTGAACCAAGCCTGGGCATCCCAGGGCTCAGTCGTGCCTGAGAACTTTCAGGTTTCAGCCTCTGCCACTGGACGAGGTATGCTTCTTGTCTTCGGTTCACGGCAGGGGTCTCCTGTGTGACTGGTGGAACTTCAGCCACCACTGGAGTTCCCACTCCTGCTGTGGGTGGTGTAGGGGGCACTGGGTGCTGATTTGCCATCAGTGTGGCGATGGTCTTCTGTTGTTCTGTAATCTGAGCTTGCATTTGAGCAATGACTGCCATCAGGTTTGGCTGTTCTGTGCCAGGCTCATTGTTATCTTGAACTGGAGTTCTGTTCCTTGCATTAGGAGCTCGGCCTCTTCTTGCCATCTAATAATGCATAAGGGAACAAGAATCACTACTATATTTCTAGGTATAGAACTTGTTTTCTTACTTAGTAACCTAATATCCATTCTAGGGATTAAACATGATTCCGTGATACTAAGGTATTAAACATGCTTCCTTGTTCTATGCACATATGAGTAAGTACTTAAGCATTTCTCTATACTGCAATTAAGTAAAGGAGCAATAGAAAACTGAAACTTAAAGCTTTCTTACTTGAAGACGACAAGGTTGATGCTGATGTGTGTGTGATGCTGGAGAATGGGAACTGCTCTGATACCAACTGTAGCGACCCGCCTTCTCTACCTTTGACGGACCGTTACCTTGTCTACTTCTTGACACTAATGCACGACTAAAAATGCGGAACTTTTTTTTTTGTATTTAATCTATCTAAGAATGAGATTCTAACTTTAATAGTCATGCATGATACAATGGCACATTACTAGCAATCCTAACCATTTAAACTCATCACACAAGGTTCTATAACATTACTAAAGCATTATGGAATATGAATGCAACTTTTCTAAGCATATTTAAAGCAACAAAACTTAATTCAAAAGGAGACTAACAACATCCCTATCCAAACTCCACTTATAAGATTCTATAACATTTCTAGAACTTCATAGAATGTAAATCTTACTTTTCTACCGAATTTACAAGCATTTTAAGCACAATTAGGACCTAGTCCAAAAGGGAAGAATAATAAGCTCAAGAATAAGTCTAAAATGCAATGCATCCACATGTTAAACTACTCATGCCCTTGCTCATCTAGTGCATTCACAAAAGTATGCATACTAATTGAAATGACATGGAATCTTCATTCTACAAAATTGAGCATGTAAAACTATCCGAAGCATAAATGTTTAATAAACTCCATAACACAATAACTTGGAATTTGGAAATCTTAAACATTGCATTTCAAATAAGCTAAACTGTCTCATCCCAAGGATCTCTCCAAGGTCAGCCACCACACACACGTCACTCAGCACCGCCTCGTCGCCTTCCTTCAGAATTGCTTGTCTTTACCTTTACCTGCAGTAAGAGGAAATGCAACTAATAAGCATAAAGCTTAGCAAGTACTATCTAGCTCACAAAATCTCGAAATGTGCAGGCATGCTTTTTAAACAATATGAAATCACATGAGATACTTTTATGCTTAAAAGAAACACTAAAACATGTATAACTCAAAACATGCATACTCAAGCATTAATAAGTCTTAACTCACTTTTTCTTGGCTTAACATGAAACTTTAGCAATTCTTTAACTTTAAATCTTTCTTTAACTTTTAGAAAACTTCCTTAAACTTTAGAAAACTTTGCTAAAGCATATACTTGAAAATAATACTCACTTGGATCCACTTAAGACGTAAGTACCATCTTATGCGCGTTCCCTAAAAGGTTGGGGTAGCGAGCCGCCAATCCTAATAGAGCAGACCTTGGTCTACCAGGGCCAAGACCTTGGAATTGGACACCTGGATTTCTTTAACGACGCCCTTGGACGCCGGGTACTGGCCTTAGAAAATAAAATAGCTTTTCTTTCTTTTCTTTCTTATCTTTAAATGCCTTGGCATTTTATCGAACACCTTGTGTGCCCAAATCCCTAAGTCTTGACTTTTGGGGATTTCGTAAGGCCTTGGCCTTCTCTTTTCTTTTTCTTTATCTTTCTTTTCTTTTCTTATAGCTTTCTTAGACCCTAACTCACATAGGGTACTTATCAAATATATATAAGCATATAATGAACTAGGATTACATGCAAAATCATAAACTAAAGGAAATTCATTTTTAACTTTCTAACGGGAAAAACTTGCGGAAAACCGCCTCTTACTGCAGGTGAGCAGTACTTACCTTGATTTCTTGGACTTACAACCGAAATTAGACGACTAGGGCTCGGGTGAAACTTGAGATCTCTACGAACCGTCCGTGCCTACGTGTTCTTCTCGTCGAGACGAACGAAACGCTCCGCACTCCTTGCTTTTCCTTGGCCGGCGCCCCTTAGGAGAGGAGAGGAGGAAAGAAAACCTAGGTTCCCTTTTGTTTTCGCCGCCCCTCCCTCGCCCCCTTCTCGCACGCAGCCGAAAATTCTCCTCCAAGGGTTTCACGCGACTTAAGCGGGGTTTAAATACCTCTTCATGAAAAAAACGTAACTACTCTATAAAATTATTTCTCTCCACCTTTTGTTGTGCTTGATACCCTAGCCCAGCCGGTCACTTGCGCACCCTTAAGGGCTTGCTCCTTCTGTGGTCGCGAGTTCGAACCCCCCTGCTGCCCTTTAAAGTTTTTCCTTTTTTTAAAAATACTAAACGGACTCGGAAAATTCCATAAAAATATTCTAAAAATTCCTAAAAATATCTAGAATATTTCTAAAACATTTTTAAATAGTTCTAAGGACTTTAAGGACTTAAAATGGAAATTTTGGGGCGTTACACAAGATACAAGCGCCAAGCACCTGGGGCTATGCAAATACACCACGACAATCGTGACCCTGATATGAAAAATCCCGAAACACTTGGGGGACCTCCAAACACCTGAGGAGTATCAACTATTTGCACACAACTCCAACTGAGCGTGACACAATAGGAAAATATACCCGACGACCCGTCTCAACCACCAAGGAGCTCGCGGTCGTCGACCTGAATGCTATGATGCATGTCACTAATATATACCACCTCAATCAAACTCAAAACCATACGAAATAGAAAACATCAATAATACCAAATTAAGGAAACATACGAAAAGCACAATCAGCACCAAAGTAAATGAATATGCACTAATCTACTAGGTAGGGTTTATCTAATGTCAACCAAATCGTAGATAGGTCAAATGATTATTCTACAGTACACGCGTACACAAAGTACACTTTAGATCAGAAGCCAAGAGATGAGACTGTATAACTGAACAATTTGAATGACTACTCAAAGGTCAAGCACATAATAAGTATCAAGCAGGAAAACAAGAGGAATAGATTTAAGGTAAATCATCCTACTCAGATTATAAAATAACCATGCATTATAAAGATAAACAGAACTATAGAAACAAGAAAGAAGTACCCGCCTTAAAATGTAGAACTTATCCAAGTACAACTCACGATCACCCGAAACGAGTCTGAATCAACGTCCTGTATCAATGACATGGTTTAACTATTAATACAAGAAATAAAATAGCTAAATTAATTACCACACACCATTAAGATCAAACTCTAATGAGATACCCTCCTAAGGGAACAACCACTAATACGTCTTAGTTTAATTATCATTTCCTGTTTAAACCAAACCACACCATTGTTTCGTAACCCAAATAAACACCTCACTCATCCCATTAACACACGACAACCCTTAAGCTCATGGCACACAACATAACCTTCACACGACAACCCAAAAAAAACAAAAGAATCACATGAACTACTCATTAATCCAAAACAGAGTTTTATCCTAGAATAACCTCAAAATCCTAATTACCATCACATCCCATCCCAAACCAATAACCCACAACAGAGGAAACCAAATTTCCATTATATACAAAAAAAAAAAATCAAACTTGATTGCTAACCCACCATTCCAAAACCGAAACACAACTCAACGTTACTGATTAAATTCCAAGTATCAAACCCTAAACAATGAACCCTTACCTCAGTTCCCTTGCTTCGATCAAACTCCGATCAAATCCGTTGCCAACAGACTCTGCCGGAGAAACTGTTCGGGATTCGGGGAAGAGCGCTCTACAGTCGAAGGAGGTGTAGTCGCCAGCCCAATCGCGTGGAGAAGAGGAAGACTAGAGGTGGCGTCGGCGCACGGTGATAAAAGGAAGCACACAAGGGAGGGGTCGTGATGGAGGCAATGAAAGGAAGGAGAAGTGAAGGAGCCGGCGGTGCACCAAACTTGGTCGGCGATTGAATCTGGCGTCGGGCAATCTGCACAGAGGAAGGAAGAGGCGGCGACCTTCCTATCATCGGGCGAAGAGAGGAAGAGGGGATCGGGCAAGGTTGGGTCGGCGAGGAAGATTAAGGCACGGGATATTTAAAGAAGTAAACAAATATATATATATATATATATATATATATATATATATAATATAAATTCTGAAAATAAACTTTTCCTTAAATAATTCGTAACTAACCTTTTTGCCCAATTATTCTCACAAACCTTTCCAAAAATCTCAGAAAATTATTCCAAATTTTCATGTGATTGATTCCAATTTTAATTTCAGTTTATGATCAATATATATAATTATATATATACAAAACTATATATATCTATCTATATACCACTTTTATTTTTATTATATATATTTATTATTACTTTTATTAATCAGCTTTTTACCAAAGGGCGTACCCAAGAATTGGTAATTACCAAAAGGAGTACCATACTTTCTTTTTTACCAAAGGGCGCATCCCATATAGTGAACTTCCTATTATACCCATCCCGCCAAGTGATTGCTTTCTTGATTCACATTTCGAGACTTCCAAACCACTTTATCAGTAAAATATTATTTTATGGTTCGGATGGACATGGAGTCGATTTATTTTCAGCCTATATATATATTTATACCTTGCACAAGTCGTTTCATCACGAAGGTACATATATATTTCTACCTTGCACAATTCGATTCATCACCAAGGTACCTGAGGAAGATAGGTGTTGAAGGAGAAAAAACAAGCAACAGTTTGGTAACAAATAGAAATAGTAATGTACGTATGATTGTCATCTTTGATATAGTATCAGACCTAGTTTTATACATGATAAACTCTTTTTACTATTTTTATGTTTGGAGAATGACTCTAAGGGTGTCATGCATTACATAATTAGGGTTCTCTGAAATTTTTTAAACTTAGGATAAATTAATGCTTGAATTCGACCTAGAGGGTGATATCTTACCATATCAGGCCCTAAGAGGGACTGAAATCAAATGATAGAAGGACCTGAAATAAAAGAACTTCAGGCCCTAGGAGGTCTAGAATAAAACGATGTCAAGCCCTACGAGAGTCTGAAATTAAAGGATTTTAGGCCCTGGGAGTGCATGAAATCAAAAGATTCAGGCCCTAGGAGGGCCTAAAATCGTTTGAATTCAGGCCCTGGGAGGACCTGAAATAAAAGGAATTCAGGCCCTCCCAGGGCTTGAAATCAAAATATTTCAGGCTCTCCGAGGGTCTGAAATCAAAATATTTCAAGCCCTTGATTATGATTTTCAAAGTTTGCTAAATGTAATTGTAATTTATTTTTCAGGGATGATAATGTTGTTGACGAAATTCTCTCTGAGATATGGAATACTCTTGATGATAATGCTGTCATAGGGAATGGAGCAGAAATAACCAGTAATAATATTCCATTATCTTCCCAGTATGGTGATAATAGAATTACAAGGAATTTGACATTTGATCTCGGAGGGCTAAGGGCTGACCGGGAGGTTTGCGGATCGAGTGACACGCGGAGGGCGCCTCCAACGTCCCGGGCGCCCCCAGGTGCACTATATAAGGGGCTCGACCCCCAAGGCTTCAGGACACAATTTTTCAACGCCTCAATACTACTTGTAATAACTTGCGCGATTATAGTATTGCCGCAGTAAACGGTCAAGGACCGTGAGTCTTGGAGTAGGAGCCGACCGCGACTCTGAACCAAGTAAAAAATCTTGTGTTCGCGTTTGTCTTTATTTATTTTTGCTGCGTAATTTCTCCCAATCTAATCCGAAACGGTTTTACGATATTCACCCCCTTCTATCGTATTCTATCGATCCAACAAGTGGTATCAGAGCGAGGTAGCTCAAATTTGGTGCAACCACCAATTTGAGAGTTTTTCGTATTTTCGTAATTATTTTATCTTTTTTAATCTTTCTCGTTAATCGAGGTTGGTGCAACACCACTCGATCTTTATTTCACATAAAACCTTTTTCAATTTTGAATTCTTATTTTTTCACCATAAGTCAGAATTTATAAAACGATCAATTTTTAAAAATTTGTCATAAACTTTTTTTCCTATTATTTTAATATTTTTTCTCGAGATTCGTGCTATCTTAATTCAAGCATTTTGTTAACTCTTAATCAGATTTAAAAAAATATATATATTATTTTTCAAAAAAAAAAAATTTTGTCACAAACTTTTTAATATTATTATTATTATTTTTCACCTCGAAATTCGTGCAATATTTATCTTAGGCTATTTTTTCTCTCCCGCGCTACTAATCCAAGACCAAGTCTTGGTACATTTTTTTTGTTATTTCTTGTGTGTACGAGGTTATAACTTAATGGCCATCCAAGAGTGGAACAGTGCCCGTCCACCGCTATTCTCCGGCGAGAACTTCAACTTTTGGAGAAATCAAATGGAGTCCCTTCTGAAGGCCCACATGGACTTATGGCGGATCATTCAAACAAGATTCTCCCTCCCTACAGAAGATGGACAATCAATTGCGTGGGACAAACTGGATGAACCAACTCTGAGGAAGATCGAGACAGATGCAAGGGCTACTGCAATCCTAAAATGTGGCCTAACCAATAAAGAATTGAAGCAGGTCGGATCCTTCAACTGTGCCTAGGAGATGTGGGAAAAGCTAATCAATCTACACGAGGAGAGCTCCGATATTGAGATCTTAGAAGAGTCAGCACCCGACTTCAAAATTGACTCCGGATCAGAAGATGAGATAGAATCCATACTTGACTGCGAATTCGAGCCAGAGTCACTGAGACAAAAATGGTAATCAATTTTGAATTTTTTCCAGAATTACAATTAAATAATCAGACTGATACTATAATGGTCGAGGAAGGTATAATTTCAAGTGCAGGGAAAACTCCAAAGAAGAAGCTTCAACCTGTACCCAAGTCCGACTCAGACTCTGAATCAGAAGACAATGAGGGAGATCGACCCAAACTGGTCCGATTAGCTCGTGATCATTACAAGAGTACTGGACAAACGATCGGGAAAGGTAAGTTTTCAATATTTGAAAATGTAATACTTATCTCAAATAACATGATTGATTCATACAAATTAGTTAAGGTTAATATGTTAGAAAACATAATTCACAACCTTGCTAACTTTAAAAACCCAGAGTATTATTTCAATTATGATTTAACTTAGATCATTTTTTTTCATGTTTGCTTGTTTTTTTTCTTAAAATTAGGATTGGTTAGTATAAGGACTAAATCAATTAACTGAAATTTGAACAACATAGTATTGGGTGGCGGTGAGATGATAGTACATTAGGGAAGCCTTTTTTAATAAAGGTCAAGTATACACTACTTGATTTCTTTAGACTAGTGAAACTAGCCGAAGCTACCGATCCAAGACCCAAGCTAGTTAGACCAGAATTTCTCAAAAAGTAACCTTGAAAATGAAATTTCATTAAAAGGCTTTGTCAAAGAAAGGGTTGATGATCCAATAAGGCTACGGCCAAAGAAGGCCTTGTGCCTCGCCAAGACCTGGAAGCCAATTTTTAAAATTCAAATTCAGTTTACTCTTTGTCAAATTCGAATCTAACACAAATTTTCAGTTAATCTTAGATTCAAATATTCTTTTTCAAAATAAATTCAAAACTAATTGTTTTCAAAATTAATTTAACCTTTTAAGATTAACCATGTTTTTCAAACAGAAAATTTTCATTTTTGTTAAAACATCTCACAAAACAGATAAGGTAACCTGTTTTGTCATATAGAACTGGGTGAGATGTCTAGGACCTAATTATATAGTTCAATGCTTTTTCAAAATCAACTCAATTGTTTTTCTAAAATTAATTCTAAATTAACTCTATATGTTTTCCACTCAACATTTTTTAAAAATTGAATTTCATTTGTTTTCAAAATTAACTCATCAAACTAAGTCTTGATTGAATTAATACTAAGACCTAGGACTTGAGTGGGTCAATTATTGGTAAAACCAAGTCAACATAGTCAAACCTAGTCAATACTTAAGACCCTTCAAGCACTTAGACAAAGTCAGACGAGTCGGATACAAAGGGGTTTTTTTTTTATTTTTCGAAAAATTTAGATTTTTTCAAAAACCTTCTCTAAAATTTAGTATCATCTCAAAATAAGGTTTTCAAAAATTTGATTAAAAAACCCTCGTATATTACTATCTCTTTGAAAAATTATTATCATTTCAAAATGTTCTTCGAAAACTGTGCTATCATTCCAAATTGTGTTGAAAATTACCATACTGTTATTCAAAACTATTCTTTTGATTTTAATAAACCCTAAAGACACAGAGGAAGGTCCACTTCATGATCTACAAAGACTCCTAGGATGTGTCAAACTTAGGGGGAGTTTGAGTCAAAAGAAGAATTTTTTAAATGTTTTTTTGGTAATTATTTGTTTTGAATAATTCCTTTAATCTGAACTAAACCCTAAGACTCAGAGGAGGATTAACTTGTGGTCAACAAGCCTCCTAGGACTGTGTCAGGTTTAGGGGGAGTTCAAATTAAAAGAAGAAGTTTAAAAATTCTATGTTCTCAAACTATCACTCATGTTTTTCAAAAACTATGTTATCATTTTAAAATATGACTTTGAAATACTCAGTTTTTCGAAATATTAATACGTCAAAATTCATTTTAAGAATTGTGCTTGATTCCCTTTTGATTTTGACAAACCCTAAAGACACAAGGAAGTTTAATTCATGATCTACAAGGACTCCTAGGAAGTGTCAAACTTAGGGGGAGTCTAAATCGAAAGAAATTATTTTTGACAATTATTTTTCAAAATTATTAGATAATTCTTTTGATCTGAACCAAATCTTAAGGACTCAGAGGAAGTGGACTTGTGGTCAACAAGCTTCCTAGGACTGGGTCAAGTCTAGGGGGAGGTCATATTAAAAGAGTTATTAAACATTTCAAAATAATATATTTCCATACACTATATTTTCAAAATTATGTCGAAAACATAAGTAATTTGTCTTACAAAATATTATTATTTTAAAATGTTTTTGTGGCCTATAAAACCATTTTTAAATACCTTTTGAAATAATATTTGCTTGAGTTTTGAGAATTTCCAAGACACTTAGGGAAAATATCCTTGTAGTTAACAAGGTTGCCTAGGATTGTGTCAGACTGGAAAAGAAACCAAATCAAGTATTATTTTTTCAAAATAAAATAAAATTTTTTAATATTATCTTTCAAAAGTTTTTCAAAAATGCATATTATGTTTAAAAGTACTTATACTTCTCAAAATATAATATTTTCAAAAGTACTAATACTTTTCAAGGCACCAATGTTTACAAAGTACGAATATTTTTTCCAAGATTAATTTATTCAATCTTGTTCAAAGTGAAAATGTCTACAAATACAAAATTGTTTTTAATTGCACAATACCTTTTAAAGTGGAGTTTTGTTGGTGCAATTTAAAGCTTTTTGCAATGCCTTCAACAGTTATACTAAGTATTTATATGTTTTCAAAACTTATAAGCTCTGATACACAATTTTTTCTTAAAACTTATTTCTTTATTGATATGTAGACAAGGGGGAGAGCATGAAAGACAGAAAGGATTTTTTTTTTAAAAACTTTTATCTCTTTTTCAAAAAGCAAAGCAAAAATTGCTAAGTACTTCAAATTGGTTTTAAGTGCTAAGTGCTGTTAAAATTTCAAACTACTATCAAAATACTTCAAGTGCTTTCAAGTAATTCTAGTGCTTCAAAATGTTTTAAGTATTTCTAAGTGTTTCAAATATTTTAAGTGCATGTTTTTTTAAGTAAAATTTTTCTTAGTAAACAAAATTTGTCTGAGCAAAAACTTTTTGAAAATTTTGGTAAATATTTCTAAGTAAAGTTTTTTTGGAGAAAAACTTGGCTAGAAATTTTGATAACTATAAGGTTAAAGATTTTGTTTTTCAAAATACACAAAGTATTTCTAAGCAAATTCTTCTAAGTGTGCAAATTCTTTTAAAACAAAATTTTCCCAATTCTCAAAGTTAAACTTTTTTTTGGGAAATTTGGCTTCAAAATTTTGCCTAAATAAATTCTTTTAGAATTATTTTTGCAAAGCCTTGTAAGTAAAATTTTTTTTAAAGAAAAAACACTTTGTCAAAAACTTAGAAGTTTTTAAAACTCTCTATCAGAAACCTTGTCCGCCCATATATGTTTTTGATATATGTCAAAGGGGGAGGAAGGGTCAATGTTAAGTATTTTATAACACAAGTATTCAGGGTTTTAGGGGGAGTATGAGAAATAAAGGATTTTTTTTAAAATCTTACCTTATGTTCTTAACTGTTATAAAGTTTTTACTTAACGTTGAATTGTGTATAATTGCTATACTTCATTTTTACCTTATGTTCTTAACTGTTATAAAGTTTTTTACTTAACTTTGAATTGTGTTGTCATAAATCAAAAAGGGGGAGATTGTTGGTGCAGGAAGCACCATATCGAACCTTGTTTTGATATTGGCAGAGGATTCAAAGTTAAGTGTTATTTGTGATCTAATAAAGTTACTCAAGTGTGCAGAAACAAAGTCCTAGTGAAGGGCTGCTAGGTACCTGGCGAAGGACTGCCAGGAAACAAAGTCCTAGTGAAGGGCTGCTAGGCACCTGGTGAAGGTCTGCCATGAAACAAAGACCTGGCGAAGGACTGCTAGGCACCTGGCGAAGGGTTGCTGGGAATCTAAGACCTGGCCAAGGACTGCTAGGCACCAGGTGAAGGCCTGCTTGGTAACAAAGACCTGGCGAAGGACTGCTAGGCACCAGGCGAAGGACTGCTTGGTAACGAAGACCTTGCGAAGGAGTGCTAAGCACCTGGCGAAGGATTGCTAGGTCAAAAGTCCAACCGGAGGAGCCGGTTGGCAATAGGTAAATTCTCCTGAGAGGAGTAGGTGAGGATGCGTTCCCCGTCGAGGGAACAGTAGGCGTCGGTTCGACCTAGGGTTCCATTTTGGAGACCCGAAGTCAGAACCAAGACAGCTACAGCTGTAAAATTCACTAACATTCTTGCTTTGTTTTGTTTGGTACTAACCCAGGATGTAGGACCGAAGGAACGAGTTTCTGCAGCTCAGAACGCCCAAAAGAAGAGGGGCAGCAGCTGGGCAGGGCGCCCCAGAGGTCCCGGGCGCCCCCAAGGTAAAGGCAAGACAAGCTGAGCAAGTAACGCTTCGGAAGCTCACTGGGGCAGGCACCCTCAAGCTCCCGGGCGCCCCCATGGTCCCAGGCGCCCCGGATGCCTTGGGCGCCCTGGGTCCGAGCCAACGAAGCGATGGAAGCTTATCCAGTCGAGAAGCCTGTTGAACAAGTCAAGCAGGGCACCCCCAGTGTCCCGGGCGCCCCCGTCAAACCTCGAGCCCGATCCTGGAGGGATAAGGGCTAACCGGGAGGTTTGCGGATCGAGTGACACGCGGAGGGCGCCCCCAACGTCCCGGGCACCCCCAGGTGCACTATATAAGGGGCTCGACCCCCAAGGCTTCAGGACACAGTTTTTCAACGCCTCAATACTCTTCGCTCAAGCGCTCTACTCCGGAAACTTCTGATCTCGAGGTTCTAGCGTCGACGACGACCCTACGCACCGAAGAACGATCCACACCGGGCGTCGGTAACGAAGAGTTAGATTTTTTTTTACTGCACTACTACTGTACTACTTCTTATAATAACTTGCGCGATTATACTATTGTCCGCAGTAAACGGTCAAGGACCGTGGGCCTTGGAGTAGGAGCCGACCGCGACTCTGAACCAAGTAAAAAATCTTGTGTTCGCGTTTGTGTTTATTTATTTTCGCTACGTAATTTCTCTCAATCTAATCCGAAACGGTTTTACGATATTCACCCCCCCCCCTCTATCGTATTCTATCGATCTAACAGAAAGTATCCGGGTGTATTGTTGATTGCTACGGCGATTGATAGTAATGATAATGTTCTCCCAGTTGCCTTTGCAATAACTGAAGTTGAATGTGGGTCTGCATGGGAGTGGTTTTTGGAGCATACAAAGAGGTACTTTACTGTCGATGATCACTCAATCACCATAGTATCAGATAGACATCGGGGCATTATATCAGCAGTTAGAAAAGTCTACACAAACGCACATCATGCTTTTTGTTGCCACCACATATCTTGTAATATGGTAACTGATACTAGAAGTAGGGCTGCTTTAGGTTTGTTTTGGGCAACAGCACGAGCCAACACAACACTCCAATATGATATGATTGTTGAGGCAATCGGCCCTTAAATGATTGGAAGATCATGGTTTTGATGTGTGGGCGAATAGGTTTAAAGTTAGAGTGTTATGTTATATTTGATTTGTGTGATTGAGTTTGCAGGACTTGGAGAATCACACTTGGTGGACCTATCCGAGGGACGAGAGCCGAGGGAGGAGAGCTCCAAGGGCAAGCCGGGAAGTGGACTTCAAAGGGCACACGTGAAGGGTGGCATGGAGGCAAGCCAAGGAAAGGCTTGTGTGCGCATCCGAGGGACGATAGCCAGAGGAAGAGGACTTCAAGGGGCAAGCCAAGGGAGCAGACCTGAAGGTACACGCGAAGGAGAAGGTTTGGAGTGGCTGGAGCTGAGCTGGGAGGTAGGGCAGTCGACTGGACCGAAGGCAGTCGACTGCCAAAACCCACAGAAAGTTGGCAGCTTCGGACCAGTCGACTGGCCTTGGGGCAGTCGACTGTGTTAGTAATATGAGAGAAGTGTCCTAAGGCAATCGCCTTATGATTGTAATCATTTATTTTAATAAATAAATATTCAATATTTGAGTATACATATTCGTGTATTTGATTGAAATCTTAAACTCATTTACTGAATGTCCGCAATATAATTCACAGCATGAGAGAATTTGTGATGAATTCACAACTAGTGATTATCTCTACATGTGCAATTGTGAAGTATTGAAATTGTCCCTAGTCGATGAATTGATAAATACGGACACTATCAATTCTGTTGAGACTAGCATGGGTTATTCTCTAATCAGTTGATTCTCACTGGCTGGTGACATTGGGATGTCCGGAGATAAACATGAATGCTAGTTAAGGGAACTAGTTCATTGGAGTGACTAGCTGTAAAACTTCATATGGTAATCTACATATAGATATGTCAATGAAGTTCTTACTGCAGCTTAAGTGCGATGTTCCTTTGACTTGCGGTGTTCAACTCATCTTGGTCATGAAGACTTATACTTTGACATCTTAAGCAAGCATCTCCAAGGAGGTGTGGACCCAGGATGATTGGGTATAAGCCGAAGTGCCCGAAGATGTTTGAACAGCCTACAAAGGATTCACCACTCCTTGCGAGGAGATGTATACCCGAGGCCTATCGTCGGATTGTTAATCGAAGCCTCTGGCCAGAGCATCACATGTTCCGAGTATGAATATCTCAGATACATGAGAGTAATTAGAATCCGTTGGACGAGAAAGACATTACTTGGGCTAGGTGTGACGTAGTCAACCTAGTGGGTGTAACGCCCGCCCTTAATCCCCTAGGGATTCGGCGGTGCTACTTTAATTTTCGTACATTACAACTACACGCATGCATTCATATTTTTCTATCTAATCTATGCATGGGCATATGTATCATTTAAGCGTGCAAGGTTCATGTAGCGGAAGCATGATTATTTTTTTATTCATCTTCAAAAAAAAGAACATAACATGGGTTTAACATGACAAGTTCCAAAACTTGAAGCAACTAAAAGCAAAATCCTTTTTATCCACCAGCACTATCACACACACACTTGCCCTTCTCCCGCAGCCTCCATAGCTTAGCGTCCTTTATCTGTAGCATAAGGGAAAATACTAAACGAAGCAATAGCTTAGTAAGACCCTGTCCTACTCACAAAACCGGATATCATGAAAAGGTAAGAGAATATATCACATTCAAGCATGGTAAGCATTTAAGCATGTTTAAACATCTAAGCATGTTAACTTCATAGGAAGGTTCTTTTGAAAACATATAAACATAATACTTGAACATAGCATAATCATTAGGGCCCGGCTTGTACTTCATGTTTTGCGCGCGCCCCTGAATAGGAACGAGGTAGCTAATCCCGAACCACTAGGGTTTACTAGGCCTTCTCAAAAGTCCTTCAGCCTAGTATCATAATCATTTGACTCGCTTTAAGAGTCTATAGTACAAGCCATTACAAAATAAAATAGTTATCATGTTCTTCATTTTCATAAAGTATACTCTTAGTCCCAACCTTCTAGGGAAGCATTCTTTAGGCCCTAAGCCTTTTTCATCCATGCCCTATAGGGCTCATTTTTATACATATGTATACATTCATAATCTTGATAACTAGCATAGTATAAAGCATGCATTTCATGGAGCAACCAAGGCTAGGGTCCAAGAGTTCTCTCTTGGCCGAAAGTTGTAATTTGGCTAGCATGCATTCCAATCAACATATCAAGAATCACACAAGCATGTCATATCCTACACAAGATCATTATCATGCATGGTATTTATTAATCCAATCCCAAGTATAGGGCCCTTTGGCCGAAAGTTAAGGGTGGAGGTAGCTTAGGTTTTTGACATCAAACATCTCATACAAGTATCGTATATATATACATCATGTATCATACTAAGCATAGCATACATCATGGGGTAATCAACCTTCATAAACCTAATGTTCCATGCTTTGGCCGAATATCACATGCTAGGGAAAAATTAAGTTTTCCAATCAAACATTCCATTTAAACATCACTTGCATATACATATCATCATCCCAAACATAAGCATATCTCATAGGGTAGTTTATCCTCTACAAACCCTAACTTTAGGGTGTTGGCCGAATGGTGTAGGGTAGGGGGGATTAGGGTTTTTGGAAATCAAACCTTCACACAAACATTTACACAAACACCTCACATACATATCATGCAACATTATTAAACATGGATTTCATCATAGGTTAATCATGAACCCTAAACCCTAATTCTTCTAGGGTTGGCCGAAAGTGTAGGGTAGGGGGATTTAGGGTTTTTGAAATCAAACATTCACACAACCATTTATACAAACACCTTATCTACAATATCATGTCATACACTAACATAAGATACATCATAGAGTAATTCAACCCTTGAATCCCTAATTTTTCCATGTCTTGGCCGAAACTTGTAGGGGGTGCAAACCCTAATTTTTGTTATCACAACTTGAAGGAAATCAACATATAGGTATACCCTAGGTTCCAAGGGGTCTTCTCATGTATCAAAAAGTAACCAAGGCTTTCCCTTAAGGGGTGGCCGAAACTTACCTAGGGCAAATCCCCATTTTCGTAAACTACAAGAAGAAGGAAATCATACACAGCAATTATGCTACAGGTGAGGGGCACTTACTTCTTTCGCTAAATATCCTTAAGGTATACCCTTAGTTCGGAGGGGATGTGCTTGTCCTTGCTCTTGAGGTCCTTGACTTCTTCTTGCCTTGCAAGAGATTCAAACCTTCAATGGGGTCTTGGGAGTGTCCCTTGGGATGAGACCCTTCCCTTGGATTTTCGAAAATCTCAAGGAGGAAGAGGAGTTTGAATTTCGAAAATTGAAGAGGGAGAAGGGAGTTAGGATTTCGAAAATTGAAGAGGGAGAGTGAGTGAGGGGTTTGCAACAATGATCCTTAGCCCCTTAGCATTCCCTCTTATTTATACTAAGGGAAGAGACAAAGTGCCTCTTCTCCAAGTGTCCCTTCACCAAGGGGTTTCTCATCAAGAGCCTCTTCCTCTACCCTTTCACATTCCCTAACCCTTAACAAGAATTTCCCTTCCTTTCTCTCAGCAATCCCCTGCTGGGTGAATTGGTTACTTCGTTGCTTTTCAAGGCTTTCTTACCAAGAGTTCCAAGGTTCGATCCTCGGCAAGAGCATATTTTTGCTCCTCTTTGGTTTTCACTTTTGCAAAGCCCATTAGCCCAATTCACTCTCATATTCTCAAATCACATTTATGCAATCACATATTCTAATTCATGAAATCACATATTCTAATCTATGCAATTTACATATTCCTAATCTTTTCTAATGAAATCACATAACCTTAAATCATGAAATCACAAAAAGGTAATTTTATTCATTTATGAAATAAATGTCATACAATCTGATAATATATATCGACATTTTTGTGCCCTTTTTACAATCGGAAGCAAGCCCAAAAATTTGGGGCGTTACAGTGGGGACTGACACAAATAGACCGTGTCCTGAACCAAGTGGGTATAAGATAGTGAAGGGAATGAGGCATGATTCATTAAAGCTGCTGAAAGGTTTCAGAATAGTTTCTGAGGTCAACCGTTGATCTTTCGATTAATTGGGGATCATGATGTACTACTAGGTGCCACTCATGATCGTTCTATAATTGGTTGATTATAGACGACCAACATAAATCGAAAGCCTATTTAGTCACACGCACTACGAGTGATCCGAGGGATTTAAAACGAGTTGAAAATAAGATTTTCCGATCAAGAGAGATGAGTCAAATCTGAATTTTTCAGAGACACATCGGAAGCATAAAATGGCTAAGTCTTTTGAAGACTTATTGGACGAATTAAATGAGTTTAATTCGTACGGTTTCGGCTTGGGTTTGGCCGACCAAAGAGGGTCCCCACCCTCTTTGTTTGGCCGGCCACATCAAAAGGGGAGAACCAAATTGTTTGGTTCAAATTATAAAATAAACCGAGCGCGGTTTGTTTTATAAAATTATGGATAAAGAAATTTATATAAAGAAATTTATATAAAGAGATTTATTTTCATGGAAATTAAAATAAACCTTGGATTGGTTTATTTTATTTTATAAAATCAATAATGGATTGATTTACCATGATAAAGAAATTTATATAAAAAAATTTCTTTCCATAATAAAAGGGGAGACATGGTTATTTTTATTATAAATTAAGTTATAATAAAAACTTGGCATAACGGAATAATTCATAGAAAAAATTTATAAGATAAATTTCTTATGAAAATTTATTCCGTTAAGAGGAGACTTGGCGATTAAGAGGCTACTATATAAAGGCACCAAGGCAAGGCTTGGAAATCAATCCAAGAGATCAAGGATTCTTGCCTAGCCTCTCTCCCTCTCCTTCTCTCCCTCTCCCTCTTCTAGTGCTGCCGGCCCTAGAGCCCTCCCCCTTTGCCGTGAGCTTCCACCACCAAGAAGAGGCCGAAGAAGAAGAAGAAGCGGGCGCGACTCCTTCCTTCCTCACGGAATCTTGATTCTGTTCTTCGTTTGGTGGTTAGTCTTTCATCTCTCTCTTGGTATTCTTGTCGTGCCTTTGGAGAATCTAGTAGTTCTTGTCGGCACGAAACTCGTGGCTTTGCGAAGTCATCCCGAAGAAAACTCGGCGTGGACGCGAATAGAGGCGGAGCTTCCAAGGGACGCTACGGTTGGATCTCGTCCCTTTCTACGAGTTACGCGAGGTATTAAGTAAATTAGTTTACTTTCTGCAAAATTTTAAATGTATTATCATGTCTCCACAACATAAGGTTGCATGCTAGATACGAGGTTAAAATAATTTGAGAAATTATTTATGCTAAACCTTCCGCTGCACGTAATTAAATTTTAAAATTACGAACCCGTATCCATGTCAACATGCACCCGGTCCCAACAGACTAGTATACCCCAAAATTAGCCGTTGGCTAGCTGTTTGCTAGCCATTGGCTAGCCGTTGGCCAGCATTTATTACTGGGCCAGTCAACTACCCTAGGGGCAGTCGACTGGTGCGAGACTGGACAGACTGCGAATCTGTCTTTTTCACCTATAAAAGGAGCTCCTCGTTACACGTGTATGTACAGTTCCGTACAGTAACGAAGTGCTGCCCAATTATAGAGTGATCTTTGCTTCCTCCATCATATTTCTGCATCTGTAAAGAGGAAGCTTTTGCTGTAAAGGTTTCTCCACCTCAAGGAGACTTTTCGATAGTGAAAAGTGGTGCTCGTCGCATGGATCCTTGGATTAGTCACCTATCTGGGTGGATACCAAGTAAAAGAACTTTGTTAGCATTGTTATTTCTTTTGCATATTATTTCCGCTGCGCTAACATCTTTGTAGAGATCAAAACGCTAAAAGAAAGTGCATTCACCCCCCTCTGTGTTGGTGCAGAAAGCACCCAAGTCAAACCTGTGTTTTGATAATGGCAACAGGGTTCAAAAGTTAAGTCTTACTTGTTATCTAACATGTCACTCTAGTGTGCAGAGTAAAAAGCCCTAGCGAAGGACTGCTAGGCACTGGCGAAGGAATGCCAGGGTGAAAAGCCCTAGCGAAGGACTGCTAGGCACTGGCGAAGGAATGCCAGGGTGAAAAAGCCCTAGCGAAGGACTGCTAGGCGCCAGGCGAAGGACAGCTTGGGAGTGAAGCCCTAGCGAAGGAATTCTAGGCACCGGGCGAAGGACAGCTCGGTATCCAAGACCTGGCAAAGGACCGCTAGGCAAAAGTCCAACCAGAGGAACAGTTGGCATCAGGTAAATTCTCCCGAGAGGAGTAGGTGAGGACGCATTCCCCGTCGAGAGGGAACAGTAGGCGTCGGTTCGACCTAGGGTTCCATTTTGGAGGCCCAAAGTCAGAACCAAGACAGCTAAGGCTGTATAAACTAACACATTATTATTTTATGTTGTTTTGGACTAACCCTGGATGCAGGACCAAAGGAACGAGTGTCTGCAGCTTAGAGAGCCTCAAAGGAGTGAGGCAGTGGCTGAGTAGGGCGCCCGGAGTGTCCCGGGCGCCCCCAAGGTGCATACAAAACAATGTAAGTAAGGAAGGCTTCGAACAACTGCTGGGCGGGGCGCCCCCGTGCTCCCGGGCGCCCCCGCTGCTCCCGGGCGCCCCCAGCGTCCCGGGCGCCTCCAACGCCAACTACCGAAGCAGCTCCCCTCGAAGCCAACAGATGAAAGTTTGACCCGGTCAATACGGGCTCCCCGAGTGCTCCGGGCGCCCCGAGTGCTCCGGGCGCCCCGGTCAAAGCTGATCTCGAATGTAAAGAGATCAAAAGCTGACCGAGACCGAGATGGATCGAGTGACACGTGGGGGGGGGGCGCCCCCGACGTTTCGGGCGCCCCCAGGGCCTATAAAAAGGCCCTCGACCCCAGGCTTCAGAGCAACACTTCTTCCAACACTGTAACGTTCTTCTGCTCCTGCGCTTCGCTCCAGAAACCTTCCAACTCGACACGAAAGCGCCGACGACGTCCCTCTGCTCCGAGAAACATCCCATATTGGACGTCGGTAACGAAGAACTAATTTTTTTATTTCCGTTATACTACTACTGTACTAGAACTGTAATCTTTTGTAAGAATCTTTGCGCGATTATAGAATTGCCCTCAGTAAACGGTCAACGACCGTGGGCCTTGGAGTAGGAGTCGACCCAGGCTCCGAACCAAGTAAAATTGATCGTGTCTCTGTGTGATTTTGTTTTCTTAATTTCCGCTGCGTACTTGCTCTAAGTTTTTCCGAAAAACGTTAACGATATTCACCCCCCCCTCTATCGTTTCTCTCGATCCAACACTCTGCACGCCTACATCGATCTTTCAGTTGGTATCAGAGCCGGTGCGTTTCAGAAGATCTAACAGTCAACCGGAGCAATTGTAATGGCGTTTCAAGAGGGATACTCCACCTCACGACCACCATTCTTCAACGGCAACGACTTCGCATACTGGAAAGGTAGAATGCAGTACTATCTTATGAATGACATAGAAACCTGGATAAGTGTTGCAGATGGCTTCGAGGCGCCCGTCGATGAAAGAGGAGACCCTACACCTATGAGAACATGGTCAAAGGAGGTGATGAAAAGGGCGCAGTCAAATACCAAGGCCACCACCACACTGCAATGCGGGCTCTCAAAGGAGCAACTGAACAAGGTGGGGTCGTTCAAGAGCGCCAAAGAACTATGGGACAAGTTGGTAGAACTGAACGAAGGGTCAAACGAGTCCAGAAGAGCCAAGAAGGACTTGTTGGTGGCCCAACTGCAATCCCTCTCCATGAAGAGCAACGAGACAGTCAGTCAGCTGCATGGAAGGGTAAAGGAAGTGATCAACGAGCTCCATGTAATTGGAGAGAAAATCGAAACCCGGGACATCGTCAGGTATGTCTTACAAGCCTTCCCGAGAACCACCCTGTGGGCATCCATGGTTGATGCTTACAGGGTATCGAGGGACTTATCTTTAGTTAAACTAGATGATCTATTTTGTGAATTTGAACTGCACGAGCAAGCTAACATTTTGGCAAAAGAGAAAGATATTTCTTTTGTTGCAGAAAAGGAGGAGAAGAGGAGAAAGGAGAAGAAGAAGGTGATCTACTCATCATCCTCGGACTCGGAGGAGTCAAGTGGCTCTATGGACAGTGACCAAGAGGCCTTTATGGTAAGGAAATTTCGTAAATCATTTAAAAGTTTTTCTAACAAATCATATGCTAGGAAAGGGGCCAAAGGTAAGGGTAAGGCCAAGGAGATAATCTGCTACAACTGTCACCAAGAGGGACATATGAAGAACGAGTGTCCCCAGTTGAAGAAAAGGAGGACAAGAAGGAAGAAAAGAAGAAGAGTGACAAGAAGAAATCAAAGGGAAAGGAGAAGAGTGCCACGAACCTCAAGGCGACTTGGGATGATCCCTCATCCTCAGAGGAAGAAGAAGAGCAAGTCTCCCACTTCGCTCTTATGGCACAAGATGAATCAGACTCATCAGACGATGAACGAAGCTCAAGCAGTGAAGATGAGAGCTCCTCCACTTCATCATCATCAGAGTCAGAAGCTTCGGTAAGTGAGGTAAAGGTGAAGGAGGCCCCAACTTTGTGGATAGTAGATAGTGGATGCTCAAGACACATGACCGGGGATGTGAGCAAGTTCACCACTATTAGCTACCTAAGAGAAGGGACCATCTCTTTTGGGAACAGTGGAAAGTTAAGGATCATTGGTAGGGGCACAATTGAGGTATCTCCCACTATTTCGATTCATAAAGTACTTTTAATTAAGGATATGAAGTTTAATTTATTAAGTGTAAGTCAACTATGTGATGCCGGTTTTAGAGTAGAATTTCATGCTAAAAAATGTGTAATAAGGCAAAGTGAATCAAACACTATCATATTAGAAGGGTTTAGAGAGGCAAACTTGTATTATCTTGATCTATCTTATGCTACTAACAATGTTGTTAAGTGTCTCATGTCTAAAGAAGAAGAAGGGTGGTTATGGCACCGAAGACTTGGACACGTCAACATGAGGAGCATTGCAAGAGTGGCCAAGGAAGAATTGGTGAAGGGGCTCCTAATGATCAAGTACGAAAAGAACAAGATGTGTGATGCATGTCAAGAGGGTAAGCAATCAAAAGCATCACACAAAGGTAAAACTCTAATTACCATCTCATTACCTTTAGAACTCTTGCATATAGACTTGTTCGATTGCCATAGTACTCCATCACTTGTAGGGAGTAAGTATTGCTTAGTGATAGTAGATGACTTTTCTAGATTTACTTGGGTCTATTTCTTGAAACATAAGGATGATACCCTAGATATCTTTATAGGATTTAGTAAAATGGTAGAAAACGAAAAGAACATCAAAATAAACCGAATTAGGAGTGACCATCGTGGGGAGTTCCAAAACGCTAGCTTCACACAATTTTGTGTTGAAAATGGGTACAAGCATGAGTTTTCATGCCCAAGGACTCCTCAACAAAATGGGGTGGTTGAGAGGAAAAATCGAGCCCTACAAGAAGCTGCTAGGACTATGCTTAATGCATATTCCCTTTCTAGCTATTTTTGGGCCGAAGCGGTTAACACCGCTTGCTATATCCAAAACCGGGTGTTGGTACATAGATTTTTAGGAAAAACACCCTTTGAACTTTGGAATGGAAGGATACCCCAAGTCCACTATTTTAGGGTCTTTAGATGTAAAGTTTACATCTTAAACACCAAAGATGACCTAAGAAAATTTGAGTCAAAAGACGATGAAGGAATCTTAGTAGGATATTCATTGACTAGTAGGGGTTATAGAGTGTACAACAAGAGGACAAAAGTGATTGAAGAGTCCTCAAATGTCAAATTTGATGAAACCACTAGTACCTATCCTAGAAAGGCTTCTATTGATAAGGATATAGAAGAGGTCCAACCCCTTGTCAAAAGAATCCAAGACCTACATTTGGAGGGCAATGATCGAGGGGGAGTAAGAAGTATCCTAGAGGATGAGGAAGAGGGAGTAAATGAATCTACAACCTCTAGGCCCTTGAGACATCACCATGATCATCCTATTGACCAAATTGTGGGTGATGTCACTCAAGGAGTAAGGACTAGATCATACTTTAGGGACCAAACGAGTCAAATAGCTCTAATCTCCCAATTAGAACCCAAGACCATTGATGAAGCATTGGGAGATGTTGATTGGGTTTTAGCTATGCAAGAAGAGCTAAATCAATTTGAGAGGAGTGAAGTTTGGGAGTTAGTCCGTAGGCCCAATGATTGCACTATTGTAACCACTAGATGGGTCTTTAGGAACAAACTAGACGACCAAGGTAAAATCACTAGGAATAAGGCTAGATTGGTAGCTAGGGGGTTTAACCAAGTTAAGGGATTAGATTATGATGAGACCTATGCCCTCGTAGCTAGGTAAGAATCAATTAGAATTCTACTAGCCTATGCCGCTCACATGGGTTTCACACTTCACCAAATGGATGTGAAGTCGACATTTCTAAATGGAATCATTAAGGAAGAAATCTATGTAGAACAACCCCCTGGGTTTGAGAACCCCAACTATCCAAGACATGTATTCAAATTAAGGAAAGCCTTATATGGATTGAAACAAGCTCCCCGGGCTTGGTATGAGAGGCTTTCTTCATTTTTGGTGTCTAAGGGGTTTAGAAGAGGAACAATTGACCCTACTTTGTTCCTAAAATCTAAGGATAAGGATATATTTGTTGCCCAAGTCTATGTAGACGATATCATTTTTGGGTCAACAAATAATGACTTCCTACAAGAATTCATCAAGTGTATGGAAGATGAATTTGAGATGAGTCTTGTAGGAGAGCTAACCTTTTTCTTAGGACTTCAAGTTAAGCAAACGAATGAAGGTACACATGTATTTCAAACCAAATATGCTAAGGAGATGTTAAAGAAATTTGGTTTAGAAAATGCTAAGGAAGCATCTACACCCATAGGAACTAATGTGAAAATGGATAGTGACATTGAAGGGAAAATGGTAGACTCTAAATAATATAGGAGCATGATTGGTAGCCTCCTATACCTAACCGCTAGTAGACCCGACATACTTTTTGCGGTAGATATGTGTGCAAGGTACCAATCTTGTGCCAAAGAGTCCCATTTGGTAATAGTCAAGAGGATCCTAAGGTATGTGAAAGGTACCCTCAATGTCGGACTTTGGTATCCTAGAACCCCTAGTGTTGATCTAATTGGATACACCGACTCCGACTATGCGGGGTGTAAATTAGATAGGAAGAGTACAAGTGGAGAGTGTCAATTCCTTGGGTCTTCTTTAGTTAGTTGGAGTAGTAGGAAACAACCATGCGTTATCCTATCAACAACGGAGGCAGAATATGTGGCAATGGGTGGATGTGTTTCCCAACTCCTTTGGATTATGCACACCTTAGAAGACTATGAGCTACATTACACCAAGGTCAAAGTATTGTGTGATAATGTAAGCACAATCAATTTAACTAAAAATCCGGTTCACCATTCTAGAACAAAACACATTGAAGTGAAACATCACTTCATTAGAGACCATGTGGCAAGGGGAGACATAGAATTACACTATGTTGAATCAAAGTCGAACCTAGCCGACATTTTTACCAAGCCTCTTCCCGAATCGGAGTTTACATCCTTAAGAAGAGGCCTTGGAATGTGTTTTGTGGAAGTATAGGATGAACTTGGAGACATTAACTTTGAAAAAGGGTGCTTGATCCATTAGGGTGATACATTTGGCTCACTTGTGCTGGTGGCACATTGTTGAACCATTAAAAGTATCAAAATATCAAAACTAGACCAACTATGGGGGAGACAAGTGTTTAATCAATAGACACCTTGCTAGAATTCTTAGTTGGACATTTTAAAACTTTGAAAACCATTTTATGTTTTACATACTTTGCCATGTCTTCCAAAGTCATATATTTGCAAAATTAGTTTCAAAGTTTGATACAAAATGTAGTTGTTTTCAAAACTTTTGGATTTTTATCAAAAGTCATGCATGTTTGAAATTTTATATGGTTTAATATTTTTCCCTGATAGAGTATAACATTTCAAACATGTATGCAAAATTTTACAATTTTTGGAATTTTCTGGGAGTTTCTGAAATTCGACAGAAAAGCTAAAATTTCAGACTGATAGCGTATCAGTCGACTGCCCTATAGGCAATCGACTGGCACAGCTATTTTCAGCTGCTGTGAGAAAATTCAGAAATAAATTATTCTCAAATATTATGCCATAGGTTTGAGTTGCTCGAGGCAATCTTTTTGATGATGTCAAAGGGGGAGAATGGGTGGTTTAAGGTAGAATTTTGACTTAAAATGGATGATTTTAGACATTTTGTCTAACTTAGATCTTGAAAGGTTAAAATTTGGAGAGAAGACATGGATTAAGGGGGAGATACCTCTTAGGTTATGATATGTCTTATATTTTAACATCGCTGTTGTTAAGTGGAAACTTAACTTGGATTTAGATTAGAATTGAAAATGGGGAGAAGACATAGATTATGGGGGAGGTTGCCTCTTAGGGTTACTATGTCTTATACTTTTTCAATTGTTATCTATTTGTTGCTTTTGCTACTGCTATTTATCTCTAACTTAAACATATTATCACGCATCAAAAAGGGGGAGATTGTTGAGGCAATCGACCCTTAAATGATTGGAAGATCATGGTTTTGATGTGTGGGCGAATAGGTTTAAAGTTAGAGTGTTATGTTGTATTTGATTTGTGTGATTGAGTTTGCAGGACTTGGAGAATCACACTTGGTGGACCTATCCGAGGGACGAGAGCCGAGGGAGGAGAGCTCCAAGGGCAAGCCGGGAAGTGGACTTCAAAGGGCACACGTGAAGGGTGGCATGGAGGCAAGCCAAGGAAAGGCTTGCGTGCGCATCCGAGAGACGATAGCCAGAGGAAGAGGACTTCAAGGGGCAAGCCAAGGGAGCAGACCTGAAGGCACACGCGAAGGAGAAGGTTTGAAGTGGCTGGAGCTGAGCTGGGAGGCAGGACAGTCGACTGGCCCGAAGGCAGTCAACTGCCAAAACCCACAGAAAGTTCGCAGCTTCGGACTAGTCGACTGCCCCAGTCGACTGGCCTTGGGGCAGTCGACTGGTATACCCCAAAACTAGCCGTTGGCTAGCTATTTGCTAGCCGTTGGCTAGCATTTATTGTTGGGCCAGTCGACTGCCCTAGGGGCAGTCGACTAGTGCGAGACTGGACAGACTGCGAATCTGTCCTTTTCACCTATAAAAGGAGCTCCTCGTTACACGTGTATGTACAGTTCCGTACAGTAACGAAGTGCTGCCCAATTGTAGAGTGATCTTTGCTTCCTCCATCATATTTCTGCATCTGTAAAGAGGAAGCTTTTGCTGTAAAGGTTTCTCCACCTCAAGGAGACTTTTCGATAGTGAAAAGTGGTGCTCGTAGCGTGGATCCTTGGATTAGTCACCCATCTGGGTGGATACCAAGTAAAAGAACTTTGTTAGCATTGTTATTTCTTTTGCATATTATTTCCGCTGCGCTAACATCTTTGTAGAGATCAAAACGCTAAAAGAAAGTGCATTCACCCCCCCTCTGCACGCCTACATCGATCTTTCAATGATAATACAGACAATGCTTGAAAAACATCCAGATGCCCATAAGTGACTTCAGAACATTGACCCTAAAAGGTGGGCAAATGCACACTTTACTGGGAGAAGGTATAGAATGCTTACTACGAATTGTGTGGAGAGCTTAAATACTTTGTTCAAGTCTACACGTGAGCTTCCCATAAACGGGTTAATTGATACTACCAGAAGAAAAGTAGCTCAATGGTTCTTTAACCGTAGAGAGGAAGACTCCAAATGGCATGTTGCTTTGACACCTCATGCTACAAAAGAAATGGATTCAAGGAGAGAGAAAGCTAGAGCTTATAAGGTTCACCCTTACTCTCAATCAGAAATGGAAGTAGAAACATGGGGCACTTCATACATTGTTGATTTGGAAAAAAAAAATTGTCATTGTGGAGAGTTTCAAATTTCAGGACTCCCTTTCTCACATGCTATTGCCGTAATCATTCACAGGAACATGGATACACTGCCATATTATGAGCATTATTTTTATTCAGAAACTTGGAAGTGAGTTTACATGGATCATATTTTCCCTTGTAGAAACAAGCAGTTTTGACCTATGGGCATAAACGACATTATAGTTCTCAGTCCCCGTAGCCTTGTGCAGCCTGGTAGACGAAAGAAGGCACGAATTTGTTGGATCGGGTTGGACCGGCTAGAGGGGGGTGAATAGACGGGAAAAAAATTATGAAAGTAGAGGCACTCGTCTTAAAAAAAGAAACTTGGTCGCAACTGAGAATGTTGCTTCCAAGACAGTGGACGCTCAATAAAAATCTCCTTGTGCCGGAGAAGCCTTACAAAAATAGCACGCTAGACTTTTAGAGATTTTACAAGAATGAATAAAATGATTGAATGAAAAGGTTGAAACTCTAAGCCTATTTATAGCCTAAGAGAATAAATCTGGATTGTTGATTGTTGAGGAATTTTCTCTTGACTGTTGATCCATGGATGTAATCTGAATGGTTGATCTTGGATGGGATTAAACTGCATCCATTGGATCTGATTAACGGATAAAGTTATCCTTTAAGAGATAAAGTTTAATTATAACTTTGTCTTCTGCTCGCAACAGATCAATAACTTTATCATCTACTCGCAACAACTTCAAACCCATCTCTTCCTTATCTTAGTCGGTAAGGCTGGTGATATACGTAGGCGAGGTTGCTGGTTCGAATCTTCACAGCAACAAATAAAATTCTTTTTGTTTCAGGTGCTTGGTTTGACTTGGTCAAACTGACCAGTCTTTTGGTTCATCTTCTGGGTGATTTTCGGCCAACCGGAGTTAGGCTCACCCGAACCCGACTCCGGCCTTTCGCCCCTCGACCGTGCTTCCTCTCGATTTCTCGTCCCTCGGGCGTCGCGTACGTCCTTCTCGATCCACCAGTGTACTCTTCCGCAGCTTCCGCGTCCCTCGGATTGTACCAAGCCCGTCGGCTCACTTTCCCGCACAATCCTTCTCGTCCGCTACGTCTTACGCTCGACTTCCTCCGTACCTAAGCTCCTGCACACTTAGCAGAGGGATTAAACATACCAGGACCTACCATAAATCGGTTGAGCACATCATAATCAACCAGGGATACTTACAATCTCACCCTTTTTGATGTGCATCAATCCGAGTTAAGTTAGGGTAAACAAAAAAAACATGCATAATAATGTAAACAGTTTAAGTTCAAAAAAAAATTTTAATTTAAAATTCTACCCCTTAATTTAATACTATTCCTCCCCCTTTGATCACATCAAAAAATGAGAAAATATAATTAGGGAAGAAGAAAATGTTTGAGTGCGATAAAAAATATTCTAAGTGAAAAAAATCGTGTTGCCATAGATTTTTCAAATTTTAAAATGACATATTTTTTCAAAGTTAATTCTATTTTTTTAAAAAATGACTTAAATAAAATCTAAAAAAATTTTTGATAAAATCCACGGCTGATGAGGAGTTCCAAAAAAATCGGATCTGGTCAAAATATTTTTCTATCGAATTTAAAAAAAATCATATTTCAATAAACAATTCATAAAAAATCAAAAAAAATCTGAATATTTTTGTTAAATTCGAAGATGAAGATATGAGTTTGGACAAAAATTTTGAGTTTTAAATTCGTTCATCAAGTCCAAAAATGACAAACCAACACATAAGAGTTCTTGAAGAGTAAACTTTAAAAAATTGGAAAAAATACTTCGAAAAATATGAAAAAAAATTATAATGAGTCTTTCCCCTAAACTCTTAATTTCAAATTTCAAGGGAAAAAATATTCGATAAATTTTGAAAGAAGTTCCAGTAGATAGACAACATAATTGTGCATAAAAAAAATAAAGATATAATTTTTGTTAGAGAAACAAAATGCGCACATATATAATAACAAAAAAAATTATCAGTTTAATACAAATTTAGGAACCCAAAATAAGATCCTGTCTACAGGATTAATTAAAAACTTAGGCGGAATATAGCTTTTGGGCACCTTTTTAAATTGACCCTTATGATTTTTAAAATACCAATTTAAATTATCAGGAAAGCTATTTTTCTTTTGGCGTAAATATGCAATATCAAGTTCTAATTTTTGCACTAAGTTTTTCAAATTATCATTTTCATTTTTCAAAATTTCAGACGAGGATGTAAGTGTTAATTCATTTTTTTAATTTTTAATTTTCTTTTTCTAATCTACAATTAGATTTGAGCAAAGCTTTAACTCCAGCACATAACTGATCATGAGGAAGAAAACAATCCTCACTTACCGGGTCGCTTTCGAAAGGCGAGGTTCTTTCTTCGTCGTCGGTTTCTTCTAACGTCTCTCCCCCTTCATCAGTGCTGCCTTCTTGATGATTTGCCATCAGCGCAAGTCCCGCATATTCTTGACCTTCCGACTCTTCTGACGAGGACTCATCCCAAGTGGCCTTCAGTGCCTTTTTCTTCTTTGGCTGGTTTTTGAGTTTAGGACATTGGTCCTTCAGGTGTCCCTCCTCTTTACAGTTGTAGCATCTGATTATTCGCTTCTTTGGGGACCGTCTTCTTTTTTGCGTTCTTGAAAATTTGTTAGCTTTAAAAAAACTTTTAAAAGAACTTACCATTTTTGTTGTTTCGTCGTCAGTTGAGGATTCATCATCGAATTGGATCTTCCTTGTGTTCAATGCGACGATGCCTGCTTTCTTATTCTTTTCTACAAAACGAGATTCGTGAAGTTCCAAAGTAGAAAATAATTGCTCTAATATACTTACCGCTAAATCTTTCGAAATGAAATAAGCGTCGATTACTAAGGTCCATTCCGGGGTTCTCGGAAACGCATTTAGGACATACCTTTGAGCGTCCTGACTTGTTACCTTTTCTCCGAGGTTTTCAAGGTCTGTGATTAGTTCCTTTACCTTGGCGTGTAAATGCGCAACTGATTCTTCATCCTCCTTTTGGAGGTTTGTCAGTTGGCTTCGAAGAAGGTCTCGTCGCGCTAGTTTTGCCTCTGAGGTACTTTCATGCAATTCCAGGAATTTCTCCCAGAGCTCTTTTGCCGAGTTGTAATTTCCGATGCGGTTGACTTCTTGTGCTGGAAGAACGGCTAGCAGATGAAATTCCGCTTTGCCGTTTGCTACAAAGTCCGCTTGCTCCTTCTTAGTCCACGACTCTATTTCTTTATCCTTGTCGTTGTTGTCTCTTGGAACTGAAAAACTATTTTTCATAATTAATAGCAGTTCAATATCTATTTTAAAAAATACCTGCATTCGGCGCTTCCACATAGCGAACTCCCCCTCAAATTTCGGCGGGTAGATTACGGCTCCAACCATTTTTCTTGAAATTTCTGCAGTCGGCGATTAGTACTTCTGCGGCGACCTTGGCTCTGATACCACTTGTTTGATCGGGTTGGACCGGCTAGAGGGGGGTGAATAGACGGAAAAAATTATGAAAGTGGAGGCACTCGTCTTAAAAAAAGAAACTTGGTCGCAACTGAGAACGTTACTTCCAAGACAGTGGACGCTCAATAAAAATCTCCTTGTGCGGAGAAGCCTTACAAAAATAGCATGCTAGACTTTTAGAGATTTTACAAGAATGAATAAAATGATTGAATGAAAAGGTTGAAACTCTAAGCCTATTTATAGCCTAAGAGAATAAATCTGGATTGTTTTTTTTTAGTTTCAGAATAAAAGCTAAATATAAAATGAAGAAACAATTTATATCTTTACAACTCAGCACTTTACTTTTTTTCCATCCATCTCAGAATCACTTTTTTTACCTATCAGCTCAGCATAAATTTCCATATTAACTACAATTCTAATCCATCTGCTCATAATGAAATAGCAATCAAAATCATGGTAAATCCTCTGTATGAGTTATATCGCCTCCAAATGCTATCACATCAGCACATTGAGAAGAACCTTGGCTCTTTATCTTCTTTAAAAATATTACCCGCCATCTTAATCTTGGTCTCTAGCCTTTAGAATCTAGCAGATTTAAAGCACCCGAAGTTCACTTAGACAAGTGACCAGCCAAAAACGGTTTTGCTTAGTCTTTACTGTAGGACCGGTGCCGTCGATAGAGGGGGGTGAATATCGACCGTCAAAAACCTTTCGGAGAACTTCGTAAAACTCTCGTTCTGGACTTGGAATATTAGTAGCGCAGTGGAAAATAAATAGAACAAAAACAAAGCAAGGGACACGGCAGGTTTATTTACTTGGTTCCCAACCCCCCAGGGTTAGTACGTCCAAGGCCTATGTACTCGGCGTTGAGTCCACTAGTAGTCTCCTTTCTGGAATTTCCGGAGGCGGAGAAACCCGACTTACAGTGCAATATTACAAGCAATAATATAGAAAATGAATACTGTAAATTAATTGCAAACCAAACATAAAATATGAAGCTCGGCCGATCTGGACCTCCGAAGTGCCGCGCACTTCCTCCTGGAGCCTCCCGGTCGCAGAACCTCGTCTTTAGCGTGTTTTCGTCAGTCAGAGTGATCAGATTCGCAGTTAGAAAGTGTGTGTGAAGTAGAGGGCTTGAGACCCCTTTTATAGCACTCCTGGGGGTGCCCTAGTCGCTGGGGGCGCCCCGGAAGACTCGGTCAAACCTCATCCTTGCGCCTACCTCGCCGTAGGGGATAAGATCTTTGACCAGGGCGCCCCCGTGGAGTCTTATCCTGTGTTCTGGCTTCGAAACAGCAAAACAGCTACTAATCAGGGCGCCCCGGACGCTCCGGGCGCCCCGGTTGACACCTGTTCTGCATGCACACGTTTCCTACCTGTTTAGCACTACCTGGGGGCGCCCCCCTTGCTGGGGGCGCCCTGGCTGCATGGGGGCGCCCCCCTGTGGGGGCACCTTGGCTGCTGGGGGCGCCCCCAACACTGGGGGCCCCCTGGCAGCCAGTTTTCAGCCTACTTCATTTGCTTGCTTTGTCTTCTTCTCTTGGTACCTGCAAGATATATATATGCAAAGCAAGTATACATGAAATATTAATCTTACAAACTTGGTTCGGACTTCGGATTGGTACGCAATCCTAGGTCGAACCGACGCAAACTCTTACCCCCGAGAAAGCGCCTTTCACCTACTCCTTTCAGGAGACGGTTGTCGCCCGGTCCTTCGGGTGGACTTTTGCCTAGCCGCCCTTCGCTAGGTCTTGGATACCAAGCATCCCTTCGCTTGGTGCCTAGCAGCCCTTCGCTAGGTCTTGTTTCCCTGACAGCCCTTCGTCAGGTGCCCAGCAGCCCTTCGCTAGGACTTGTTCCCCTGACAACCCTTCGTCAGGTGCCTAGCAGCCCTTCGCTAGGACTTATTTTCCTGACAGCCCTTCGTCAGGTGCCTAGCAACCCTTCGCCAGAGCCTAGCAACCCTTCGCTAGGTCTTTTTCGTTCTGGTAGCCCTTCGCCAGAGCCTAGCAGCCCTTCACTAGGTCTTAGGGTTTCCATGCCTAGCTTAACTAGGACTTTTCTCAGGCTTAGGTTACTTCTCCTTCGCTCCCCTTTGTCTGTTCAACATATTACTGACTTAAGTACATTGTCAAACATTAAAACACATAAAGGAGAACATCATTGATGCAACTTGCACCAACAATCTCTCCCTTTTTGATGTTTGACAATAACTTAAGTTAGATTGGTTTAAGGGGCTAAATTACTATCCTTGGGATAGAAAAACTAAAACGTATAGGTTTTGGGAGAGTAAAAAATTTTCTAACTGAAAAAAAATTCTAACTTAAGCACTCTCTCCCCCTTTGTCATGCATCAAAAAAAAACTTGCATCAACAATAAAAAACTTAGTGCAATTTTCAAATACTTAGTGCAATTTTGTTTTTAAAAAGAATTGCATAAATTTGAAAAATACTCTAGGTTTAAAATATAAGTACTTTGAAAAGATGATTTGTAAGGAGTGCAAGTACTTTTAAAAGATTATTTAAATCCCTTTTTGAAAAAAATATAAGTATATTTTTTGAGAAATTAAGTACTTAACAATACATTTGAAAAAATATTTTTTTTTTAAAATTAAGAATATTGGTTTTGAAAGACATAAGTACTTTTTTTTTGAAAATATTTTACTTGATTGAGTTTCTTTTCCAGTCTGACACCATCCTAGGAAACCTTGTTGACCACAAGGGCATTTCCTAAGTGTCCTGGAAAGTTTTCAAACAAGTAAATATTATTATAAATTTTTAAGAAAAATGATAATATTTCACAAAGTATGTGCTGAAAAACTGTGTGAATTTTGAAGATCTAATATTTTACTTAACCTGGTCTATTTTCCAGTCTGACACTATCCTAGGAAACCTTGTTGACCACAAGGACATTTCCTAAGTGTCCTGGGAATTTTCCAACCTAAGTAACTATTATTTTAAAATCATTTCATAAGTCACACAAATTTTAACAATGGTATTTTGAAAAACATAGATTTTTAGTATTTTAAAAGCATGTAATTGAATAATCCTTTTAATTTGACCTCCCCCTAAACTTGACTCAGACCTGGGAAGCTTGTTGACCACAAGTACTCTTCCTTTGAGTCTTAAGGTTTGATTCAAATCAAAGGAATTTTCTAATAATACAAATAGTTTAAGACTTGAAAAAATTTGACTCAGACTCCCCCTAAATCTGACACATCCTAGGAGTCCTTTTTAGATTATGAAGTGGACCTTCCTCTGTGTCTTTAGGGTTTATCAGAATCAAAAGAACAGGTAAACATTTGATTTTTGCAATAGGTAAAATCTTTTTCGAAAAGCCACAAGTGATAACGACTAAAGCATGATTTTCGAAAAGATATTTTCAAATAATAGTAATGTTTTTAAAGTGCAGTTTGAAAAATATGAAAAGCACTCCCCCTGCATCAATGCCGTTTGACTCTATCTAAGTGCCCTAAGGAACTTTAGTGCTGTCCTAAGAGGCTTGTGTCTAATTGCGTGAGTCAATCAATTTTTGAAAACAATATACCTTTTTGAAAAATGTGTAATATATATAATCAATCAGACAAGCATGAATTCCATAAAAACATTATTATGTTAAAGCTCTATTTTGAAAAATATATTTTTAGGAAAATATTCTAACAATTTTGAAAAACAATTTTGAAAAATATTTTTCAATTCATTAGTCCTTAACATCTCACCCATTTTAGATGTATCAATACAACAAGCATGATTGCCTTATAGGTGTATTGTGAGATGCTTGAATCATTTTCCATTATTAAATCTAAGATTTAATTGAAATTTGTGTTAGATTCGAATTTGACAAAAGATAATTTGAATTTGAATTTCAGAAATTGGCTTCCAGGTCTTGGCGAGGCACTAGGCCTTCTTTGGCCGTAGCCTTATGGGATCATCCACCCTTTCCTTGACAAAGCCTTTTAATGAAATTTCATTTTCAAATTAAATTAGGTCATTTTCTGGTCTAACTAGCTTGGGTCTTGGATCGGTAGCTTCGGCTGGTTTCACCAGTCTAAAGAGACCAAGTAGACTTGATCTTATTAGAGTTGGTTTCCCCAACGTACTATCATCTCACCTCCTCCCAATACTATGTTGCCAAATTTCAATTATCTTTTTCTTATGACCTTTCTAAATTATGCATAAAAATTAAATATGAACGACATGTCATATATTTTAAAGGAAAATAGCAAATGCATGGCATGACAATTATGCATGAGTCAAACAAGTCAAGACATTTTATTTTTGTTTCTAAAAATGTATCAAATTCTCGATTTGATACATATCGTGTGAACCTGCGAATATGTCAACCCACTTTGACATATTTGATTTTATTGAATTAATTGTTGCGGTTTGGGTAAGGTTTTAGTTTGGTTCAGGTTTAAGTGATTTAAGATTGGATTTAGTTGAATTAAAATTGAGTTAATTTGAATTTAATTGAATTAAAGTTGAGTTAATTTGAATTTAATTGAAAAGTTAATTAATTTGAATTAATTGAATTAAAGTGAATTTATTGAATTAATTTGAATTAAGGTGAATTAATTGAATTAATTTGAATTTAATTGAATTTAAGTGGATTAATTTGAATTATTTGAATTTAATTGAATTTAATTGAATTTAAGTGGATTAATTCGAATTATTTGAATTTAATTGAATTTAATTGAATTTAAGTGGATTAATTCGAATTATTTGAATTTAATTGAATTTAATTGAATTTAAGTTGATTAATTTGAAGTTTAATTGAATTAAATTGATTTAATTGAAGTTTAATTGAATTATTTGAATTAATTTGAATTAATTTAGGATTTAATGTGAATTAATTTGAATTTAGTAATTTGAATTGTTTTGAATTTAATTTGGATTTAATTTGAATTAAATTTAGATTTAATTTGAATTTAATTAGAGATTTAATTTGAATTAATTCGAAATTAATTAAGGTTTAATGAAGATTTAATTTGAATTTAATTAGAGATTTAATTTGAATTAATTCGAAATTAATTAAGGTTTAATGAAGATTTAATTTGAATTTAATTAGAGATTTAATTTGAATTAATTTAAAATTAATTAAGGTTTAATGAAGATTTAATTTGAATTTAATTAGGATTTAATTTGAATTAATTCAAAATTAATTAAGATTTAATTTTTTTTTGTTGAGGTTATTATCATTAATTAATAATTGTGGGTTTAAATTCATCATTTTCATTATTTCAAAAATTTCTTCTTCAGTTTTATCTTTCTTTTCAAGTTTTTCTAATAATTTTGATTTATTTGAATTTTTGTAATTTTTATTGATTATGGCCTTTATCTTAGATAGTTCCATATCCTCTTTAAGATTTGATTTTTCAATATCCTTACAGTAGATGGAGTAAATTGGGCCACTAATTAAGGTTTCATAATAATATTCAATATTATCTATAATTAAATTATTATCTAGGAGAATATTATTTTCAATATTATTCTCAGAGTTATCTTCAGACATATCTTCAATATTTTCCAGAAATTCAGAGTTAATCTCTAGATTATCCTTAAGATTTTCAGATTTAATTTCTGGATTATTTTTAACATTTTCAGGATTATTTTCTGGATTATCCTTAATATTTTCAGGATTATTTTCTGGATTATCCTTAATATTTTCAGGATTATTTTCTGGATTATCCTTAATATTTTCAGACTCAAATTCAGATTTGTACAACGGATTTTCAAATTTGAATTTGTAATTATCTAAAGGATTTCCAGATTTTATTTTAGATTTAATATCAGAATTAATTTTCATAATTATTGAATTTGTATTAATAATTAAATAGTTAATTTTGGATATGTTAATCATATCCGTATTTTCTAATTTTTCATGCAAAATATTTAATCTACTATGCAGTAAATTTAATTTAGCAGAAAAATTGACTGAATTATCTAAAGACAGTGCAGGAAATTGTAAAACTTTTGGAACGTAAATCTTACGTACCTTCGCCGGACACTTATTTTTGTAGTGCCCGTATTTCTCGCATTTGAAACATCTGATGTGATTTTTGTTTTTTCGGACTCCTGGCGCTGGTACCTCCTTTGCCGCCGGTGACGAACGATTCTTACGAGTAGGGCACTGATTTTTGTAGTGCCCTCTCTCCCTGCACTTGAAACAAATAATATGCAATTTAAAATTGGACATTTTAAACTAAAAATACCTGATTCACCCCTGAGCTCCCCCTCAACTCCTGGCGTCGTTGCTCCGTCGGCGGTTAGTCCGGTGAAGAGCGGCTTGGCTCTGATACCAATTGTAGGACCGGTGCCGTCGATAGAGGGGGGGTGAATATCGACCGTCAAAAACCTTTCGGAGAACTTCGTAAAACTCTCGTTCTGGACTTGGAATATTAGTAGCGCAGCGGAAAATAAATAGAACAAAAACAAAGCAAGGGACACGGCAGGTTTATTTACTTGGTTCCCAACCCCCCAGGGTTAGTACGTCCAAGGCCTATGTACTCGGCATTGAGTCCACTAGTAGTCTCCTTTCCGGAATTTCCGGAGGCGGAGAAACCCGACTTACAGTGCAATATTACAAGCAATAATATAGAAAATGAATACTGTAAATTAATTGCAAACCAAACATAAAATATGAAGCTCGGCCGATCTGGACCTCCGAAGTGCCGCGCACTTCCTCCTGGAGCCTCCCGGTCGCAGAACCTCGTCTTTAGCGTGTTGTCGTCAGTCAGAGTGATCAGATTCGCAGTTAGAAAGTGTGTGTGAAGTAGAGGGCTTGAGACCCCTTTTATAGCACTCCTGGGGGTGCCCTAGTCGCTGGGGGCGCCCCGGAAGACTCGGTCAAACCTCATCCTTGCGCCTACCTCGCCGTAGGGGATAAGATCTTTGACCAGGGCGTCCCCGTGGAGTCTTATCCTGTGTTCTGGCTTCGAAACAGCAAAACAGCTACTAATCAGGGCGCCCCGGACGCTCCGGGCGCCCCGGTTGACACCTGTTCTGCATGCACACGTTTCCTACCTGTTTAGCACTACCTGGGGGCGCCCCCCTTGCTGGGGGCGCCCTGGCTGCATGGGGGCGCCCCCCTGTGGGGGCACCTTGGCTGCTGGGGGCGCCCCCAACACTGGGGGCCCCCTGGCAGCCAGTTTTCAGCCTACTTCATTTGCTTGCTTTGTCTTCTTCTCTTGGTACCTGCAAGATATATATATGCAAAGCAAGTATACATGAAATATTAATCTTACAAACTTGGTTCGGACTTCGGATTGGTACGCAATCCTAGGTCGAACCGACGCAAACTCTTACCCCCGAGAAAGCGCCTTTCACCTACTCCTTTCAGGAGACGGTTGCCGCCCGGTCCTTCGGGTGGACTTTTGCCTAGCCGCCCTTCGCTAGGTCTTGGATACCAAGCATCCCTTCGCTTGGTGCCTAGCAGCCCTTCGCTAGGTCTTGTTTCCCTGACAGCCCTTCGTCAGGTGCCCAGCAGCCCTTCGCTAGGACTTGTTCCCCTGACAACCCTTCGTCAGGTGCCTAGCAGCCCTTCGCTAGGACTTATTTTCCTGACAGCCCTTCGTCAGGTGCCTAGCAGCCCTTCGCTAGGTCTTTTCTTTCTGGCAACCCTTCGCCAGAGCCTAGCAACCCTTCGCTAGGTCTTTTTCGTTCTGGTAGCCCTTCGCCAGAGCCTAGCAGCCCTTCACTAGGTCTTAGGGTTTCCATGCCTAGCTTAACTAGGACTTTTCTCAGGCTTAGGTTACTTCTCCTTCGCTCCCCTTTGTCTGTTCAACATATTACTGACTTAAGTACATTGTCAAACATTAAAACACATAAAGGAGAACATCATTGATGCAACTTGCACCAACATTTACCGTAGCCCCTTTAATTGATCTCTAAGTTTATAGGAAAATCTATAGTTGTCCCATCTTCAAGATCAGTATATAGACATCAACTACAGGCAATCATACATCCAGCAAAAATTCAGCAGAAGATAGTTACACATTTCATCCTAGCACTCGATCCAGCCTTTCAGAGTCCAGAGAATTGGCACGCTTGATACAGAATGAGTCAGTTTCAGATTACAGTTCCAGATTCAATTCATACTTCAGTATCAGACAGGGGAAAAGAAAGGAGATGATTATTATGAATTCCAAACCCAGAAAAATCGAAGTCCATTATAACAGTAAGAACAGCCACTGATACTGAAGGGACCCAGAGAGCTAACTAGATCAATTCAATTCAAAATCTTTAGCACACTCCACAGTTTTCTAATACATCAAACCATCATATCTATTCTTATTTCTGCAACCACAAGAAAAAAGACTCCCCATCTCCAATAACATCATCTAATATCTCAAACATAGCACTTCCACTCAGAAAAGATATAACTCTGCAAAACCTTTCTAATACGCAATAACCACTATTCCCTCATGGAGAACCAGATTTATTTGTACACTCAAAGTTAAATTTTTGGAGCAAGTCCTGTCTCCTTTTTGAGCCATTCTGTTTCAGTTGATTGAACCAACAATAGAAACATTTTGTCTCCTTGAATTCCTTCTGAATCTAAATCTAATGCAACCATTTAATTTGTTATCAATGGCTTCACAACTTATCACCCAGATTTATCGTATCAATACTTTCCGAACTCAAACTTAATAATCAGAACTCTCTTACAGAATAGCAAACGTCAGATGATAACAGATACCAGTTCTGCTCAAGAGCTGAAGCTTTGAAATCCTGATTCACATACATAATTATAGATAGCACCCTAAAGACTTGCAGTGAAATCCTCCTAAGCTTCTGTTCCAGCAACATATGTATGACAACCACAAAACTTATAGATTTAAAAGATAGGAGCTCTAAGATCTAAATAAGCTTCCGATCAAATCTAATATAAGGAATTCCCATTTTATCCACCTTACAAATGCCATTCAAAGTTTTGTCTATTTGTTGCCTTGAAAATTCTTTTTCCCCCGCGAGATTGAAAGCTTGATTTGCTAGATAATCAGCCGCCGTATTAGCCTCTCTATAAACATGCGAGACATGGACTTGAAACATCTTGACCATCATTCTTATCTTAAGTACAATCTTCCTATAGTCCCAACAAATTGTAGAAGACTGAATTATCTTCAAAGCAACCATAGAATTAGATTCCAACCAGATCGGCAGGAAATTATTAGTTATGCATAGCTCCAAACCCATTAAAATGGCCATAAGTTCAGCTTTTACATTTGTTGTCACACCCAACCTACCATGCTTAGCTTTAAGAAAAAGCCCTGTGTGATCTCGAATGATTACTCCATAAGAGGCCTCTCCTGGATTTCCCCGTGAACAACCATCTGTATTCAATTTGAACCTTCCCACATTTGGCTTCTTCCAATATACCACTATGATAATACTTCTCCAAACTATTTTAGTAGACAAGCCTAATGCTTTAGCTGCCGAAGAAAATCCCTGCCAATGTTTGCCTTTAATTGTGCCCGCAACTTCACCTAGTATCAGATAGTTAATTATATTTCTTATAATCCTTTGTGCATCTTGTTTAGAATCCCTATGTTTGGCCTCATTTCTGGCTGCCCATAAAAAACCACATGATGAGAAAAGGCATCGCTTCCCTAATGTGTCCTTCGTGAGACCAATCCTTCCCTGCCATCCAAGCCGTCAATGAAGTGTGCCTAGTCACCCTAAATAATGCAGCAAAAAACATCCAAACCTCCTTAGCAATCAAACCATCAAAGAACAGATGCTCCCATGTCTCTATGGATCCACAACACTGACATTTAGACACTAAAGTTATTCCCCTTTGTTGTAAAATGCTATCCACAGGTAATCTTCTCCTCAAGCAACGCCACGCAAAAATGGATATCCTTGGACTGAGTAAACCACTCCAAATTACAGCATTAATAGAAGCCTCTGGCTGCAACTGTCTAACAAAATTCCATGCAGATTTAATAGAGAAATTACCATCCAGTGAAAGTCTCCAAACAATACGATCAGGGAGTTCCAATTGCAAGGGGTTACAGCTATTTCACCAGCCTTCTCACTCGGGAGCAGACTTTCTACTCTATCCATTCTCCATTGATGCCCATCCATAAAATCAGTCACCATAAATCTAGGATTATCAACCATAGAACAAGACTGATATAAGGGGCCACTGTCAAGCCATGTGTCATACCAGAAATTTACCTTTCCTTCTCCCATAATCCAGCAAATGTTCTGCTCTGCTAATCCACGAATTTTGAGTAATCTGCGCCAGCAAGGTGAAGCATTACTTCTTAATTGAACAGAAATCGGATGTGACTTACTACAATACAAACTTGTCAAGAAGTTAGCCCAAAGAGTATTCTTTTCTCTGAATCGATACCACAATTTAATTCCCATTGCCAAACTGAAATCTGTTAACTTTCTCACACCCAACCCTCCTTCTAATTTCTTCTTGCTAACATCTGACCAAGCAACCCAATGAACTTTCTTCTTATTATCCGAAGAGCCCCAAAAGAACCCCGCAAAGAGCATCTCCAATTTATGTAGAATAGAAAGTGGAGGTAGAAGCACTTGCAATAAGTATAATGGCATTGAAAGTAACACACTTTGAATTAATAGTAGACGACCTCCATAAGAGAGGCGTGCTATGTTCCAACCTAGGAGTTTTTTCCTTATCTTTTCTATTAAAGGTTGGAAGTACCCTGATTTCCTACACCCAGTAAATAACGGGATCCCTAGATAATTCATAGGCAACGTTCCTTCCATGAATCCTGTAACAGCAAGAATTGAACTTCTGCGACCATCTGGAATTTTACTTGAGAGATAGATAAGACTTTTTCCTGCATTAATCAACTGACCCGATTGCATTTCATACTCTTCCAGAAAGGCTTTTACCTTTTTTACACAGTCAATAGAGCCATTCAAAAATAATATAACATCATCTGCATAAGCTAGATGTGATATTTTCATTTCACATCCTGTAGTATAACCCAGTCTAGGCTTATCAGAGAATAGCTTTTCCAATCCCCTAGATAAAAGTTCTGATGCAATGATAAAAAGGAGAGGAGAAATAGGATCCCCTTGCCTTAGACCTCTTTTCGACTGAAAAAACCCTGCAAGATTGCCATTGACACGAATAGAAAACCAACACAAAGTAATACATCTCCTGATCATAGCTATAAAGAAATCTGAGAAACCAAAAGCAGTCATGATCCTGAATAGCAGACTCCATTGTATCCTATCAAAAGCCTTTGTCATGTCCAATTTCATAATAACATTACCTCCTCTAACATGGTAATTCAACTTATGAGTTAATTCTTGAGCTAAAAGGATGTTATCAGAAATCAATCTACCTTCCACAAAACCGCTCTGAGCTGGTGAAATAATTTTTTGCATCAAATTCTTTAGCCTATTCGCCAACAGTTTAGAAATAATTTTGTATGAAACATTACATAGGCTGATGGGTCTAAAGTCTTGCCACTTCTGAGCATTTTCTTTTTTTGGAACCAACACAATAGTTGTGGCAACCATACCTTTTGGGAAAAAACCACCTTGAAAGAAATCCAAAACTGCTTGAAATACATCATCCTAAATAATATCCCAGCAAGAAACATAAAAAGCTGCAGAGAATCCATCTGGCCCAGCTGCACTGTTCTGATCCATTTCCCATATCACTTGTTTTATTTCCTCTTTAGAAGGCAAGGTTGTTAAAAAATTATTTTCCTCAGCATTGATAAGTTCCGGTATATGAGTAAGATCAGCTAGCATACAATCATATTCTTCCCCTGTTAGCAATTTTTCAAAGAATTTAACCCCCGAATATCTGATCTGATCTGGCTTTTTTAAACATTCACGTTCCTCCCATATCCGAAAAATTCTATTAATCATTTGTCTTGTCTTTACTACATTATGGAAAAACTTTGTGTTTCTGTCTCCTTCACTCATCCATTTCACTGCTGCTCTCTATTTCCAAAAGTCCTCTTCCATTTGAAGAGTCTTAAATAGATGAGCCTGACATTTATTTCTGTTAATACGATTCTCCTCTGTGGGCTCTGAATCAAAAAAAATTTTAGCTTCAGCAAAAGACTGTTCAGCTTTCTGAATCTTATCTTGAAGGTTTCCAAAAACCTCCTTATTCCACCACTTCAAATGTTCCTTCAACCTTTTAAGTTTAATTTGCAGTTTAAGAAGACCATAACCCGAACTAGGCAAATTCCAATTTAACCTTACCGTTTGTATAAAACCATGATGTCTCAACCACATTTTCTGAAATCGAAAAGAAGCTATTGTCTTCTCAAAGTTAGGAAATGATAATAATAGAGGGCAATGATCTGAGGATTCACGACTCAAGTGTTCAACTCGAACAGAAAATTCTTGCCCTTGCCAAGATGGAGATATCAAAATTCTATCAAGCCGCTTCCATATTTTATTATTGGTCCAAGTGAAACAATCACCCACATAACCTGCATCAATAAGACTTGTTGACATCAGAAAATTGTTAAAGTCTTCGGTAGCTCCCAATCTCATTATGGCACCTGTAGACTGCTCTGATTCATTAGCAATTATATTGAAATCTCCACCAACCATCCAGAAAACTTGATTATTCGGTTTGATGTATTCTAATTTTTCCCATAGATCATATCTTCCAACCCTTGAACATTTGGCATAAACAACATAGGGCAATGAATAAATCTGGATTGTTGATTGTTGAGGAATTTTCTCTTGACCGTTGATCCATGGATGTAATCTGGATGGTTGATCTTGGATGGGATTAAACTGCATCCATTGGATCTGATTAAAGGATAAAGTTATCCTTTAAGAGATAAAGTTTAATTATAACTTTGTCTTCTGCTCGCAACAGATAAATAACTTTATCATCTGCTCACAATAATTTCAAACACATCTCTTCCTTATCCCAGTCAGTAAGGCTGGTGATATACGCAGGCGAGGTTGTTGGTTCAAATCTTCACAGCAACAAATAAAATTCTTTTTGTTTCAGGTGTTTGGTTTGACTTGGTCAAACTGACTAGTCTTTTGGTTCATCTTCTGGGTGATTTTCGTCCAACCGGAGTTAGGCTTGTTGGGACCAGGTGCATGTTGACATGGATGTGGGTTCGTAATTTTAAAATTAATTACGTGCAGTGGAAGGTTTAGCATAAATAATTTCTCAAATTATTTAACCACACATCTAAGCATGCAACCTTATCTTGTGTAGACATGATCATATATTTAAAATTTTGCAGAAACATAAACTAATTTACTTATTACCTCGCGTAACTCGAAGGAAGGGATGAGATCCAACCGTAAGCGTCCCTCGGAAGCTCCGCCTCTATTCGCGTCCACGCCGAGTATCTTCGGGATGACTTCGCAAAGCCACGAGTTTCGTGTTCTCGAGAACTACTAGATTCTCCGAGAACGCGACATGAAAAACCAAGAGAGAAGTAATCACATCGGAAAAACTCACCACCAAGGTTGGCTGGAATCACAATTCCGGCGAGAAGGAGGAAGATGACTTGCGTCCAATCCCAAGGTGATGATGGCCGGAGAGGAAGATCGTCCCAACGGAAGAACTTCGTCGCCTCGGTGCTTCTCCTTGTGCTCACGGCAAGAAGAAAGGAGAAGAGGGAGAGAGCCGGCCAAGAGGAATAAGGGAGGAGAGGGAGAGAGCCCAGGCAAGAATACTTCGATTGATTTCCAAGCCTTGCCTTGGGTCCTTTATATAGTGGTCTCTCAACCGCCAAGTCTCTTTTTTTCTTATGGAATAAATTTTCATAAGAAATTTATCATATAAATTTTCAATGACTTATTCCATCATTCCAAGTTTTATCATATTTTAATTCATGATAAAAATCAACCAAGTCTCCTTTTTCTTATGGAATAAATTTTCATAAGAAATTTATCATATAAATTTTCTTATCATGGAAAATCAATCCATGATTGATTTTATAAAATATAATAAACCAATCCATGGTTCATTTTAATTTCCATGAAAAATAAATTTCTTTATATAAATTTCTTTATCATGGTAAATCAATCCATGATTGATTTTATAAAATAAAATAAACCAATCCATGGTTCATTTTAATTTCCATGAAAAATAAACCAAACTTTGGTTTATTGTATAAAAAAAAATTATATCATCCATAATTTTATAAAACAAACTACATTCGGTTTATTTTATAAATTGAACCGAAACTTGGTTTTCTCCCTTTGTTGTGGCCGACCAAGCAAAGAGGGTGGAGACCCTCTTTGGCCGGCCCATCCAAGCCACGCCCCAATGAATTAAACTCATTTAATTCATCTATTAAGTCTTCAAAAGACTTAGCCATTTTACGCTTTCGATGCGTCTCTGAAAAATTCAGATTTGACTTATCGTTTGGCTCAACCAAACCTAATCTCTCTTGATTGGAAAATCCAATTTTCAACTCATTTTAAATCCCTCGAATTACTCATAGTGCGTGTGACTAAATAGGCTTTAGATTTATGTTGACCGTCTATAATTAACCAATTATAGAACGATCATGAGTGGCACCTAGTAGTACATCATGATCCCCAATTAATCGAAAGATCAACGGTTGACCTCAGAAACAATTCTGAAACCCTTCAGCAGCTATAATGAATCGTGCCCCATTCCCTTCACCATCTTATACCCACTTGGTTCAGGACATGGTCTATGTGTGTCAGTCCCCACTAGGCTGACTACGTCACACCTAGCCCAAGTAACGTTTTCTCGTCCTACGGATTCTAATTACTCTCATGTATTTAAGAGATTCATACTCTGAACATGTCATGCTCTGGCCAGAGGCTTCGAGTAACAATCCGACGATAGGCCTTGGGTATACATCTCCTCGCAAGGAGTGGTGAGTCCTTTGTAGGTTGTTCAAATATCTTCGGGCACTTCGGCTTATACCCAATCATCCTGGGTCCACACCTCCTTGGAGATGCTTGCTTAAGATGTCAAAGTATAAGTCTCCATGACCAAGATGACTTGAACACCGCAAGTCAAAGGAACATCGCACTTAAGCTGCAGTAAGAACTTGATTGACATATCTACATGTAGACTTCCATATGAAGTTTTACAGCCAGTCACTCCAATGAACTAGTTCCCTTAACTAGCATTCATGTTTATCTCCGGACATCCCAATGTCACCAGCCAGTGAGAATTAGCTGATTAGAGAATAACCCATGCTAGTGTCAACAGAATTGGTAGTGTCCGTATTTATCAATTCATCGACTAGGGACAATTTCAATAATTCACAATTGCACATGTAGAGATAATCACTAGTTGTGAATTCATCACAAATTCTCTCATGCTGTGAATTGTATTGCGGACATTCAGTAAATGAGTTTAAGATCTCAATCAAATACATAAACATGTGTACTCAAATAGTGAATATTCATTTGTTAAAATAAATGATTACAATCATAAGGCGATTGCCTTAGGACATTTTTCTCATATCACTAACAAACTCCCACTTGGCCTAATGCCAATCGCTATGGTATCCAATACCACAGGCTCTAACATGACCCTCAAACTTGCTTTGTGGCAAGGCCTTAGTTAAAGGATCCGCTAAATTCCTTTCAGTGGGAATTTTCTCAATTTGTATATCATTCCTACTTATAATCTCTCTGATCAGATGATAGCGGTGAAGCACATGTTTGGATCGCTGATGAGACCTTGGTTCCTTTGCTTGTGCAATAGCTCCATTGTTGTCGCAATAAACCGGTATTGCTTCATTAATGGTTGGAACTACACCAAGTTCTGAGACAAACTTCTTGATCCAGACTGCTTCCTTTGCTGCTTCCGAAGCTGTAATATATTCCGCTTCCGTGGTAGAATCCGCTACGGTGTCTTGTTTGGAACTCTTCCAACTTATTGCGCCTCCATTCAAAATAAATACGTATCCGGACTGAGATTTGGAGTCATCCTTATCTGTCTGGAAACTGGCATCTGTATACCCACGTATTACCATATCACCTTCTCCATATATTAGGAACGCATCCTTAGTTCTTCTTAAGTACTTGAGGATTGTCTTGATAGCCACCCAATGATCCATTCCTGGATCAGACTGCTATCTGCTTGTGACGCTCATAGCATACGATACATCGGGCCTAGTACATAACATAGCATACATGATAGATCCTATCGCGGATGCATAAGGAATCTTATTCATGCAAATCCTCTCATCTTCTGTGCGTAGACACATAGACTTCGAAAGGTTGATCCCATGCCTGATGGGAAGGTAACCTTTCTTGGATTCCGACATGCTAAACCTTTCTAGCACTTGGTCTATATATATAGACTGCGAAAGACCAAGCAACCGTTTTGATCTATCTCTATAGATTCTAATCCCAAGGATATAGGTTGCTTCTCCCAGGTCTTTCATGGAGAAATTTTTTGGACAACCAAATTTTAACTGACTGTAAGACTGATATATCATTTCCTATAAGTAATATGTCATCGATATATAACACTAGGAATACGACTGCACTCCCACTAACCTTGTACTCACAAGGTTCGTCAGGATTTTGTGAGAAATCAAACTCTTTGATTGTCTCATCAAAACGGATGTTCCAGCTCCTGGATGCTTGCTTTAGTCCATATATGGATCGTCGAAGCTTGCATACTTTGGTTTTATCAACCTATGTGAAACCTTCAGGTTGTATCATGTATACATCCTCAAGCAGGTTTCCATTAAGGAAAGTTGTTTTCACATCCATTTGTCATATCTCATAATCATAATGAGCTGCTATGGCCAGGAGAATCCGAATGGATTTAAGCATAGCTATTGGCGAATAGGTTTTGTCATAATCAATTCCTTGTTTCTGACGATATCCTTTTGCCACTAATCTAGCCTTAAAGGTAACAACATTACCTTCCATGTTGGTTTTCTTCTTGAAAACCCACTTGCACCCTATGGGCTTAATCCCTTCAGGTGGGTTAACCAAATCCCATACTTGATTTTCGTACATGGAATCCATTTCCGACTTCATGGCTTCAAGCCATTTATCCCTTTCTGAATTTATCAGAACATCTTCATAACTGATAGGTTCGTCATTGTTAACGAGTAACACGTCGTTCGATTCACTTATGAGAAATCCGTATCTCTCTGGAATATTGTGTGTCCTATCAGACCTACGAAGAAGTTGTGTTGTTTTAGGTTCAACTGATAGCTCATCATTATGAGTTATTAGTTGTGGGTCTAGACTAGGTGTCTCTGTAATGTCTATTGGAGTTTCTTGAACTTCTTCAAGTTTAATACTACTCCCACTGTTTTCTTGTAAAAGAAATTCTTTTTTCAGAAATACAGCATGCCTTGAAACAAACACCTTTTGTTCCAAAGGATGATAGAATTGGTAACCCTTCGTTTCCTTAGGGTATCCAATGAATAGACATTTATCAGACTTAGCATCCAATTTGTCTGATACAGTCCGCTTTACATAAGCAGGACAACCCCATATCTTAAGGTGAGTTAAATGAGGTTTCTTACTATTCCACGTCTCATATGGAGTAGTAGAGACTACCTTGGTCGGGACTCTGTTTAGTAAGTAAACAGCTGTCTTAAGCACATAGCCCCAAAAGGATTTTGGAAGAGTTGCATGAATCATCATAGATCTAACCATGTCCATCAAGGTTCGGTTATGCCTCTCAGATACACCATTATGCTGTGGTGTATATGGCGGAGTCCATTGAGACAATATCCCATTATCCCTAAGATAATCTTGAAACTCTTGACTCAAGTATTCACCACCCCGATCGGATCGAAGTATTTTAATACTTTTGCCAAGTTGTTTCTCTACTTCACTTCTGAAATCTTTGAATTTCTCAAAAGCTTCAGATTTGTGTTTCATTAAGAACACATACCCGAATCGTGAGTGATCATCGATAAAGGTAATGAAGTAGCTATAGCCTCTTTGTGCAAGAGTTGACATTGGTCCACATACATCAGTATGTATTAGACCAAGTAATTCTCCCACTGGTTTACCTTTTTCGGAAAAGGGTAATTTGGCCATCTTGCCTTTTAAGCATGATTCGCATGTATCAAATGAACCGGGTTCAAATGATTCTAGAATTCCACATCGGTGTAATTTGGTCATGCGTTTCTTACTTATATGGCCAAGACGACAATGCCACGTGTAGGAGTCTATTTGATTATCTATTCGATCACGTTTGTTGCTAACTTCGATATTGAAAACGTCACCGGATAAATCTAACGTGTAGATACCATTGCATAAAGTTCTGGTCCCATAAAGAACACCATTTAAAGTTATGTAATAGCAATTGTTACTAAAAGTTAAATGGTAACCCTTTTCATTCAAGCATGAAATAGATACAATGTTCTTTATTAACGAAGGAACAAAATAACAATTATCCAATTCTAAGACAAGTCCAGTAGGGAGCTTTAGCAAATATGTTCCGATGGCAATGGCAGCAATCTTTGCTCCATTTCCAACTCTCAAATTCGCTTCTCCCTTGACGAGTCTTCTTCTATTCCTTAGCCCCTGTATGTCATTACATATATGTGAGCTACACCCAGTATCAAGTACCCAGGTGTACGAGGAAATATAGTGACATTCAATAACGAAGATGCCTGAAGAGGAAGGGGCATCGGATGCCTTCTTCTTCAAGGACTCAAGATAAACCTTGCAGTTTCTTCGCCAGTGGCCCTCCTTGCCGCAGTGATGGCAAGTGCCTTTTGGTGCCATTTTAATCCTTTTGGCCTTAGTTAACTTATTGGTGTCCAAAATGGAATGCAAATTCAGAGAAGACATGATCAGGTGATTATCCTAGAAATACAAATTAAGGTTAAAGAATGCATCAATATACATTAATTAAATCCTATTTATTTTTCGAATTGAATAACCCTTTTTATCAATTCGGGAGATCGTTGAAACATCTCCAAATAGGTTGATACCCAACCATAGATAAGAACAACCATGGTTGTAGTCCATCAAGTTATTCTTAACTATGAAGGTAGGTAATTATACCGATTACATATTACACATATGTAACTATCACATTATGCTATCAACTAATTGAATGTTTGCACAAATCATTGGGTTGTTAACTCATTAACAAGTATGCAACAATATACATAGCACCCAACTGCACCTCTCTTTACATCGACCTTGGCTGTGGCACAACAAATTGATGCTCCAAGCTTAAGGCTGACCCATTAATCAAGAAATAGTCTTCATATGGTTGGAGCTCATTCAACCGTCTAGTCAGGCTTGGATGTGTCCAACAACCAAAACTAAGGATTGACCTTTGACTCCAACTATATTAATCACAAACTAATTCCATGGTTTGAACATGTTGAGGTTCAAGCCGGGCATGGATGTGTCCATCAACCCAAACGAGAAACAAAACTCCGGTTCTAACCATATTAATGGAAGGTGTTGGCTTTAATATTTTGTAAGGGGTTTTGGGTCTCATCCTTTTCTTTTAAGCACATTCATGACATATAATTATGTCATGTTCTAACGATTTCCTTAATAAAGTATGTATGTGACTTAATTTGTCAAGTCTCATTAATTGAATTAGGAACCAGATTTCCTAATTCTAATTTCATACTTTATTCAAGGAATTATTTTGGGAAACAATTTCCTAAATTGTCATAATCAATTTCGGAAATAATATGTTTAAGACTTTGATTTCTCTAAATCAAATCTTATTAAATTAAGAGACAGATTCCCTTAATTCAACCACATATTATTTTCATGGAAATCTTATTTAAGGAAATAAACTCTATAGGAAACAATTTTTCCTAATTAATTTTGGAGACAACAATATGTAAGAGCATCATCTCATAAATCAAATAAGGAAATTATCGTTTGAGAATTACCTCAAAAATTTTCAAGATTTGATCACATATTTTATTTATGGATAATTAATTACAACAAATTATTTACATTGGATGGCTCCCCGAGGCACTCCCCAAAGAAATTTGTTGTAAATCTAATTTGGTCTGCTCCTCGAGGTATAACCAAATTAAACTTGACAATTAAAGAACTTGTTAATAATATAATTTGGATGGCTCCCCGAGGCCTACCCAAATCAATTTTAACAATTCATATTCAAAATAGGAAATTAAATTATAACAACTAACTTTAATTTGGGCGGCTCCCCGAGGCACTCCCCAAAGAAAAGAATTTTGTTAATAATTTAAAAACCAATTTGAATTTAATTGTCAATTAATGTTTCTATGAAATGTCTAGACTTTCATGAAAAGAAAGTGCCCAAAATTACGGGCTTTCAATAAATGGAAAGTTTCCAAAAATAAAAGGTTTTCAGAATAATTGTAAGTTTCTGGTACAAAGAAAACTTACGTATTTCCAAAATTGGAAATTTTCCAAAATAGGAAATTTTCAAAATTGGAAAGTTTCCAAAAATAGAAAGCTTTCACAATTATCATAAAATTTCAGAAACAGGGATACTTCAAAAGTTTGCGAAATTTCATGAGGATTTCCAAACTTTGAAATTCCTAAATCGAAATTTACCATAATTGGAAAATTTTTCCAAAATTGAGATCATGACAAAGTTTTTCGCAAAATAATTATATGATTATGTCGAACACTAACCGACTCTGATACCACTGTTGGGACCAGGTGCATGTTGACATGGATGCGGGTTCGTAATTTTAAAATTAATTACGTGCAGCAGAAGGTTTAGCATAAATAATTTCTCAAATTATTTAACCACACATCTAAGCATGCAACCTTATCTTGTGTAGACATGATCATATATTTAAAATTTTGCAGAAACATAAACTAATTTACTTATTACCTCGCGTAACTCGAAGGAAGGGACGAGATCCAACCGTAAGCGTCCCTCGGAAGCTCCGCCTCTATTCGCGTCCACGCCGAGTATCTTCGGGATGACTTCGCAAAGCCACGAGTTTCGTGTTCTCGAGAACTACTAGATTCTCCGAGAACGTGACAAGAAAAACCAAGAGAGAAGTAATCACATCGGAAAAACGCACCACCAAGGTTGGCCGGAATCACAATTCTGGCAAGAAGGAGGAAGATGACTTGCGCCCAATCCCAAGGTGATGATGGCCGGAGAGAAAGATCGTCCCAACGGAAGAACTTCGTCGCCTCGGTGCTTCTCCTTGTGCTCACGGCAAGAAGAAGGGAGAAGAGGGAGAGAGCCGGCCAAGAGGAATAAGGGAGGAGAGGGAGAGAGCCTAGGCAAGAATACTTCGATTGATTTCCAAGTCTTGCCTTGGGTCCTTTATATAGTGGCCTCTCAACCGCCAAGTCTCTTTTTTTCTTATGGAATAAATTTTCATAAGAAATTTATCATATAAATTTTCTATGACTTATTCCATCATGCCAAGTTTTATCATATTTTAATTCATAATAAAAATCAACCAAGTCTCCTTTTTCTTATGGAATAAATTTTCATAAGAAATTTATCATATAAATTTTCTTATCATGGAAAATCAATCCATGATTGATTTTATAAAATAAAATAAACCAATCCATGGTTCCTTTTAATTTCCATGAAAAATAAATTTCTTTATATAAATTTCTTTATCATGGTAAATCAATCCATGATTGATTTTATAAAATAAAATAAACCAATCCATGGTTCATTTTAATTTTCATGAAAAATAAATTTCTTTATCATGGTAAATCAATCCATGATTGATTTTATAAAATAAAATAAACCAATCCATGGTTCATTTTAATTTCCATGAAAAATAAACCAAACCTTGGTTTATTATATAAAAAAAATTTATATCATCCATAATTTTATAAAACAAACCACATTTGGTTTATTTTATAAATTGAACCGAAACTTGGTTTTCTCCCTTTGTTGTGGCTGGCCAAGCAAAGAGGGTGGAGACCCTCTTTGGCCGGCCCATCCAAGCCACGCCCCAATGAATTAAACTCATTTAATTCATCTATTAAGTCTTTAAAAGACTTAGCCATTTTACGCTTCCGATGCGTCTCTGAAAAATTCAGATTTGACTTATCATTTGGCTCAACCAAACCTAATCTCTCTTGATTGGAAAATCTAATTTTCAACTCGTTTTAAATCCCTCGGATTACTCGTAGTGCGTGTGACTAAATAGGCTTTCGATTTATGTTGGCCATCTATAATTAACCAATTATAGAACGATCATGAGTGGCACCTAGTAGTACATCATGATCCTCAATTAATCGAAAGATCAACGGTTGACCTCAGAAACAATTCTGAAACCCTTCAGCAGCTATAATGAATCGTGCCCCATTCCCTTCACCATCTTATACCCACTTGGTTCAGGACATGGTCTATGTGTGTCAGTCCCCACTAGGCTGACTACGTCACACCTAGCCCAAGTAACGTTTTCTCGTCCTACGGATTCTAATTACTCTCATGTATTTAAGAGATTCATACTCTGAACATGTCATGCTCTGACCAGAGGCTTCGAGTAATAATCCGACGATAGGCCTTGGGTATACATCTCCTCGCAAGGAGTGGTGAATCCTTTGTAGGTTGTTTAAATATCTTCGGGCACTTCAGCTTATACCCAATCATCCTGGGTCCACACCTCCTTGGAGATGCTTGCTTAAGATGTCAAAGTATAAGTCTCCATGACCAAGATGACTTGAACACCGCAAGTCAAAGGAACATCGCACTTAAGCTGCAGTAAGAACTTCATTGACATATCTATATGTAGACTTCCATATGAAGTTTTACAGCCAGTCACTCCAATGAACTAGTTCCCTTAACTAGCATTCATGTTTATCTCCGGACATCCCAATGTCACCAGCCAGTGAGAATCAGCTGATTAGAGAATAACCCATGCTAGTCTCAACAGAATTGATTGTGTCCATATTTATCAATTTATCGACTAGGGACAATTTCAATATTTCACAATTGCACATGTAGAGATAATCACTAGTTGTGAATTCATCACAAATTCTCTCATGTTGTGAATTGTATTGCGGACATTCAGTAAATGAGTTTAAGATCTCAATCAAATACATAAACATGTGTACTCAAATAGTGAATATTCATTTATTAAAATAAATGATTACAATCATAAGGCAATTGCCTTAGGACATTTTTCTCATATCACTAACAAGGCTCACCCAAACTCGACTCCAACCTTTCGCCCCTCGAGCGTGCTTCCTCCCGGTTTCCCGCCCCTCGGGCGTCGCGTACGTCCTTCTCGATCCACCGGTGTACTCTTCCACAGCTTTCGCATCCCTTGGATTGTACCCAGCCCGTCGGCTCACTTCCCCGCACAATCCTTCTCGCCCGCTACGTCTTACGCTCGACTTCCTCCGTACCTAAGCTCCTACACACATAGCAGAGGGATTAAACATATAAGGACCTAACTTAAATCGGTTGATCACATCAAAATCAACCAGGGGTACTTACAGGATTGAGTCCAGACACAATGGCAAGGTGAAACTAAAATGCAGCCGATGCAAACAACTTGGCCATAATAGAAGGGGATGTAGAATGCCGCCAGCACCAAGGTCTTGAGTTAATTGGTATATGTATTGCAGGAATATTCTGATTGATGTGTATATTTTGTAAGGAGGAGAAATGAATGTATATCTTTTGTATATTGTACAACCATAGTATTATCAACATACTAGTTGTTGTTAATGTTGTGACTTGAAGAAGTATTTCAATATTATGATACATATCAATGCCTTGTGTAATTCAATGTAAGCAGAAAAATCAGTCCTCTGATTTCTGAACCCACAAGATTGTTATTTCAGGTCTTGAAATCCTGAAGTCCTCTGTTTTCTGAATATCTGTCATTTGAGCCCCTCTGATTTCTAATTTGTTAATTCATTGTTCTGTGCCAACTGATACTATATCAACACGTAATTGATATTCATTACGACTACGTTTGGAAACCAAAAATACCATCTGGTAGCTAATCTCTAACTACTGATAATGAGTTTTGAAAATTTTAAATATCCTAGGTCCATCAAAAAAGTCTCCTTGTGTACCAAATTCTGAAAATATGAGCTCATGATGTGCATGGAATCCAATTATGGTATGCAATGCCTTGTATTTAGGTACTCTCGGGTTGCAACCTTCTTGTTTCATTATTAAAATGTTGTCAGAACATGTACAATTATATAAAAGATTGTCGTATAAGTATTTAATCATACTTGTAAGCAGGTTTTATTAAATTTTTTGCAATCTGATTTCAGACCCACGTTGGGCCTGAACCAGAGGCTTTTAGGCCCAACGTGGGCCTGAAATGAGATTATTTCAGGCCCAGCATGGGCCCGAAATGAGATTATTTCAGACCCACGCTGGGCTTGAAATGAAATTATTTCAGACCCACGCTGGGCCTTAAATGAGTTTATTTCAGGCCCACGTTGGGCCTAAAATAAGATTATTTTAGGCCCAGCGTGGGGTTGAATCTGTTTGTTTTAGGCCCTGAATGAGCCTGAAATTAGATTGTTTCAGGCCCACCGTGGGCCTGAATTCAAATGATTACAGCAAAAGCAAGGTTCAATATTATTGATGGTATCGACAACAATTACAGGTTATAGCTTATATATTACACAAAAATAAGGATCGAAAGCAATGTTTCATTGATTTCAAAAGGATTACATACATTGTACAAATATACAATGTTTGTCATGACACTTACACATGCATTGTATGAACAAAACCAATATTTACAGATTTAGCTTTCAGAACTTGTCACTCATTATTTTATATCCCACCTGAAATCGATAAGGTTTCATTTGCTTTTGGCTAAACTCTGTAGATCTTTGAAAGACCAGACTTTCAGCATATCGCATAATGAAAAAAGCACAATCCAACCTGAAAAAACCAATATTGTCATCTTATAAATCCAACCATGAAATCAATTGTTATTTTTAACCAAAAAATATCATCTTACGATCTGCTTTGGGTGGGTCCTTGTACTATAATTTTATTAAAGTATGTCCCCGATATGGAAGACAATCCTTTATTCCATATCTTATAATATGACCAGTTCAAATTTTTGAAAAACACCACCTACACAGATATTATATTAGTAACAATTATATTGCATTGAAACTTTTTGTAGAGGTATATATATGAAATAGAAAACTTACAGTTTTTTCAAATTTGACAGTGTACCCTTCTGTGGCACCGAGAGAATTATAATGATGAATACTACCTTCCTCGAGGTCAATAATCATTAGATGTTAATGATCATCTGCATTATTTAGAGGGCAAATGATATATCTAATTGACTTATCTGTATCAGTAGCAATTGTTTATTCAAATGCTGCAGCGTGAATCACCTCAAACAGTTCCTATGTTTATTAAAAAGGAAATGTTAGTCGACTAAATCCTATAAAAAACAACAAAACAACTTGCTAATTGACTTACATCTAACCCCACCCCACAGAATATGGAGGGGTGGTATGCTGAGTTACAGGATTTTGCTTCATTTACAAGAATTGTCCAGTATGTATTTATGCAATCCCCGGTGGTGTAGTCATTCCAATCAAATATTATCAAAAATGATTGCATATCTAATGAAAAGGTTCCATTGGACCATACTGGATTATTCTGATACCTACATAAACATAATATAAGCAACTTAATAAGAAGGTGAATGAATAAATTTTATTAATGAAAGAGAATAATCATAATTATTTTACAAATTTATGCAATCGCAATAACAACTAACTCACTTTAATTTACTAAGCTTTAATAAGGTTTCAGCAATCTCTGCATCTTTATTCTTCTTAAAAAATACCCTGGGATTCTTCAAGATTTTGCTTTTCACCTTTTGAATTTCATTTGCTTTAGCTGTCTGTTGTTCAGATATGTTTGTTTGGGTTGAGGTGGCAGATGTTGTTGTCTGCGTTGTAGTTTGTGACATTGATGGGGCAGGAGCCTTGTCATCTTGATCTTCATCCTCATCCTCATCCTCATCCTGAACAACTTCTTTGCCCTTGCCTTTGGCCTCGTAGGCTGGTCTGACCTGAGTTATTTTCCTTTTTTTGGGAAGTGGTTCAGCTTCATCTGACCCTTTGCTTTCCAATTGTTTATGCAGCTTCATGATTCTCTGGTTAGCCTGAAGTATGATCGTATCTCTTACAACTGTCATTTTTTTGTAGTGATCATCTTGTTCTTTAAGCTAGGAATCTTTGTCACCAATTATTGTATCCTTTTCAGGAATAATTTCATCTTTTTATTTAAGCTGAGACTCCTTCTCCGCAATTATTGTTTCCCTCTGAGCAATTATTTGATCCTTGTCACTGATGGGTGTTGTCCTGTCAATTTTAACATCCTCCAAACTTTTAAGTGCTATAGTTAATTGTTGTTGTAAGGTATCAATTTGTTCTTGCTTTTCTACACATAGATTGCAGGCTTTCATTTCTAAGGCATGTAGCCTTCCTTCTGCTGCCTGGCTTCCTTTTGCTTCCTGCTGTAATACCTCACCGTGTACCTCAAGTGGTTGAGTTGGAGGAGAGTAGTGAGGTACCAAATCAAGCTCTGACTCAGTCGGAATTAAATCAACAATAATTAAATTTGTGGCCACACGGTCTATCATCCTCTTGATACTCTCAACATGAGCTTTAGGCCAAGTCCAGCGAAGTATTCTTGGCAATCTATGAGGATGTTCTGGAGCAGCAATACTAATATATTCACTCACCCATACCTGCAACATGATTATATTCTATAATTAATATCCATCATAACATATATGAGCAGGTATATGTACTCTAACTTATAGCCAAAATATTTGGAAATCCCTTGAGCAAGGGAGCCTTGCCCGTTTGGGTTGAATCACCTACATGTGGTCTATGCCTCAGTGTAACCTCCTTTCCAATGGAATCCAACTAAGGAGCCATGAAATTGTAGACGACATTGCACCAATTATAGGTTGGTAGGTTGTCAAAATCATCTACGCAATCAATTAGTGACAGGGCAGGAATGGCAAGTATGCTGCTAGTACCACAAAATAGAACTGTAGAAAAAAATAGAGTATATACAACTGACAGTAGAGCTTGTCATTGGAGGTAGACTTCATTATCAGTTTCTCTAAATGCTTGACAGAACAACTTGACTCTTCAAAATACTACTTGTATAGTGGGCTGGAGGCCTCATTCAAATCAAGTTGGACTATCTCTCCATTGTCAGGGAGCCCTAGAATAAGTGACATATCAACCTTTGTGAATTTCAATTTTTTCCCATGGAATATAAAGCTCTGCTCTTCTTCATCCCAATTATCAAACATATTCTGAACCTGGGGTCTTACACATGAACTATTAGGGAGGTCGAGGACCCAAGAAAAGGGTGTATCTCGAAGCAACTGTTCTTGTGCTGGTGTGGGTGGAACTGAACTGATAAAATTTTGGAAATGGCAAAGGCTACTCTTCCAGTTCATTCGTTTAGTTCGACCTCTGTTGACAAAACTTGTATAGTCGGCACACAATTTCCTTTTTCCTTGTGTCAACTATTTTTTTTTACTTCCACCAGGGCCTTGCTGTTTCTTCGATTTTTTGGAAGCTGGTTGCTTTGAAGATAATCTTTTTGGAGCCATCCCGAACTTAGCAACCATCAAACAAAAATTATTTGACACAAACAAATATAACACTTAGATTTCGTTCATAAAGAGCCTCCTTATATTCGGTCAGTGAGTTAAGACTATCGCTAACCTTAGGGCAAAAGCAAAAACTAAAATGAAAAACTAAATGTAAGGGTACGTACATTTCCACTAATCCGATGAGGAGGACGTTGCCCACACGACTCCAATTGACGAAAGCACGCTAGAATTTCAAATGCCAAGAAAACAGGAGCTACAAGAAGATTGCTTACGACTAGGATCCCGAGCACGCTTTAAACCTCGATCACTGCTGGGCCTGATATAATAGGATTTCAGGCCCAATGCGGGCCTTATTTTGTATATGTATTATTTATTAACTTGAGTTATATTTATTTGTATTTGAAAGATCTAACATTTATTTTTATAACTCAACGATATAACATCTGTATTATTCATTGGTCATACATTACTCTAATTTATTTATAATTTTATTGATTTTGTATTTATATGTATTTTTGAAGTTTGTGAAATAAACATATTTAAGAACCACCGTGGACCTGAAATCAGAGATATTCAGGCCCACCGTGGGCTTGAAATAACAGATATTCAGGCCCACCGTGGGCCTGAATTTCTCTGATTTCAGGCCCACCATGGGCCTGAAATGTGAGATATTCAGGCCCAACGTCAACTGAAATTTATTTTCCAATTAAAAAAATTAAATTCATTATTTTTTTCCTTGATTTTTAAAAGTTTATATTTGTAGGGGTAATCTTTTAAATAATTGTATAAATTTAAATAATCTTATAATACTCTAATGGTTATACATTATGTTGCAAAAGGATTCCTGAAAACCCTATAGCAATAGTTAGAGTAGAGTTAGGAGATGGTATTTTTGGTGTCCAAACCTCTAATTTTACTACATTATGTTGCAAAAGGATATTCTGTAGGTCTATCAGTAGGTTTCCACCCAAACCCACTGATGGACATAGGATCTTTGGATTATTGAAAACCCTATACCAATAGATAGAGTAGAGCTAGGAGCTGGTATTTTTGGTGTCCAAACCTCTAATTTTACTATATTATGCTGCAAAAGAATACTCTGTAGTGTTGGATCGAGAGATGCGAGAGAGGGGGGGGTGAATGTCGCAAATCGTTCGGATTAAATAGAGTAAGTGCGCAGCGGAAATAAGACACAAGAGAAATGCTAACACGGTCGTTTTACTTGGTTCGGAGCCTGTGTCGACTCCTACTCCAAGGCCCACGGTCGTTGACCGTTTTCTGCGGGCAATTCTATACGTTCGAGAAAGTTTACAATCACAAGTATTACAGAATTAGCTTCGTAAACTTAAATGAATATTTCATTACCGACGTCCGGTGTAGATCGGAGTATTGGAGCAGCAGGACGTCGTCAGAGCTCGAGATGGAAGATTTCTGGAGCGTGTCGTGGAAGCAGAAGAGCGTATGAAAGTCGCAGTGATTGATGCTTGAAGAAGAGGGTCGAGGGTCCTTTATATAGGGCTGGGGGCGCCCGGGATGCTCGGGGCGCCCCCCACGTGGCTTTTGATCCGGCGAGCCCTCTGGTCAAGGCTGATCTCTGCTTCTTCGGGATCACTTTTGACTGGGGCGCCCGACGCGCGCGGGGCGCCCGGGTTGACCGGTCAAGGCTTCATCTTCTTCGCGAGGGTGAGCTGCTGCAGCTGCCAGTGGCGTGGCACAGTGGGCGCCCGCGACACGCGGGGCGCCCGACGCGCGCTGGGCGCCCGAAACATCCGGGGCGCCCCCAAATGTGCTGCTGTCGGGGCGTTTACTTGCTCTGCTGACTTTGGGTTGACTCTGGGGCGCCCGAAACATCCGGGGCGCCCTGCTCAGCTACTGCCTCACTCCTTTGAGGCTCTCTGAGCTGCAGAAACACAGTCCTTCGGTCCTGCATCCAGGGTTAGTCCAAAACAGCAATTAATAAGTTAATTTTACACAGCCTTGGCTGTCTTGGTTCTGACTTTGGGTCTCCAAAATGGAGCCCTAGGTCGAACCGACGCCTAATGTTCCCTCAAGGGGAACGCGTCCTCACCTATTCCTCTAGGGAGAGTTTTACCTGGTGCCAACCGGATCCTCCAGTTGGACTTTTGCCCGGCAGTCCTTCGCCAGGTCTTGAGTTGCCAAGCTGCCCTTCGCTTGGTGCCTAGCAGCCCTTCGCTAGGTCTTTTCTTCTGGCAGCCCTTTGCCAGTGCCTAGCATTCCTTCGCTAGGGTTTGTCTATTCTGGCAGTCCTTCGCCAGAGCCTAGCAGTCCTTTGCTAGGGCTTTTCTTTTGTCTGGCAGTCCTTCGCCAGTGCCTAGCATTCCTTCGCTAGGGCTTTTCTTGTGCACTCAAGTAGCATTGTTAGATAACAAACAACCCTTAACTTTGAATCCTTTGCCAATATCAAAACAAGGTTCGATCTGGTGCTTCCTGCACCAACATGTAGGTCTATCAGTGGGTCTCCACCCAAACCCACTGATGTACCTAGGATCATTGGATTACCGAAAACCCTATACCAATAGTTAGAGTAAAGCTAGGAGATGGTATTTTTGGTGTCCAAACCTCTAATTTTACTACATTATGTTGCAAAAGGATACTATGTAGGTCTATCAGTGGGTTTCCACCCATACCCACTGATGGACAAAGGATTTTTAGATTACTGAAAACTCTATACCAATAGTTAGAGTAGAGCTAGGAGATGATATTTTTGGTGTCCAAACCTCTAATTTTACTACATTAGGTTGAACAAGGATACTCTGTAGGTCTATCAGTGGGGTTCCACCCAAACCCACTAATGGACCAAGGATCTTTGGATTACTGAAAACCCTATACCAATAGTTAGAGTAGAGCTAGGAAATGGTATTTTTGGTATCCAAACCTCTAATTTTACTACATTATGTTCCAAAAGGATATTTTATAGGTCTATCAGTGGGTTTCCACCCAAACCCACTGATCGACCTAGGATCTTTGGATTTCTGAAAATCCTATACCAATAGTTAGAGTAGAGCTAGGAGATGGTATTTTTGGTGTCCAAACCTTTAATTTTACTACATTATGTTGCAAAAGGATACTCTGTAGGTCTATCAGTGGGTTTCCACCCAAATCCACTGATGTACCTAGGATCTTTGGATTTCTGAAAACTCTATAGCAATAGTTAGAGTAGAGCTAGGAGATGGTATTTTTGGTGTCCAAACCTCTAATTTTACTAAATTATGTTGCAAAAGGATACACTATAGGTCTATCAGTGGGTTTCCACCCAAACCCACTGATGGACCTAGATCTTTGGATTTCTGAAAACCCTATACCAATAGTTAGAGTAGAGCTAGGAGATGGTATTTTTGGTGTCCAAACCTCTAATTTTACTACATTATGTTGCAAAAGGATACTCTGTAGGTCTATCAGTGGGTTTCCACCCAAACCCACTGATGGACCTAAGATCTTTGGATTTCTGAAAACCCTATAGCAATAGTTAGAGTAGAGCTAGGAGATGGTATTTTTGGTGTCCAAACCTCTAATTTTACTACATTATGTTGCAAAAGGATACTCTGTAGGTCTATCAGTGGGTTTCCACCCAAACCCACTGATGGACCTAGATCTTTGGATTTCTGAAAACCTATACCAATAGTTAGAGTAGAGCTAGGAGATAATATTTTTGGTGTCCAAACTTCTAATTTTACTACATTATGTTGCAAAAGGATACTCTGTAGGTCTATCAGTAGGTTTCCACCCAAACCCACTGATGGACCTAGGATCTTTGGATTATTGAAAACCCTATACCAATAGTTAGAGTAGAGCTAGGAGCTGGTATTTTTGGTGTCCAAACCTCTAATTTTACTATATTATGTTGCAAAAGGATACTCTGTAGGTCTATCAGTGGGTTTCCACCCAAACCCACTGATGGACCTAGGATCATTGGATTACTGAAAATCCTATACCAAGAGTTAGAGTAAAGCTAGGAGATGATATTTTTGGTGTCCAAACCTCTAATTTTACTACATTATGTTGCAAAAGGATACTATGTAGGCCTATCAGTGGGTTTCCACCCAAACCCACTGATGGACCAAGGATTTTTAGATTACTGAAAACTCTATACCAATAGTTAGAGTAGAGCTAGGAGATGATATTTTTGGTGTCCAAACCTCTAATTTTACTACATTATGTTGAACAAGGATACTCTGTAGGTCTATCAGTGGGGTTCCACCCAAACCCACTAATGGACCAAGGATCTTTGGATTACTGAAAACCCTATACCAATAGTTAGAGTAGAGCTAGGAGATGGTATTTTTGGTGTCCAAACCTCTAATTTTACTACATTATGTTGCAAAAGGATATTCTATAGGTCTATGAGTGGGTTTCCACCCAAACCCACTGATCGACCTAGGATCTTTGGATTTCTGAAAATCCTATACCAATAGTTAGAGTAGAGCTAGGAGATGGTATTTTTGGTGTTCAAACCTTTAATTTTACTACATTATGTTGCAAAAGGATACCCTGTAGGTCTATCAGTGGGTTTCCACCCAAACCCACTGATGGACCTAGGATCTTTGGATTTCTGAAAACTTTATAGCAATAGTTAGAGTAGAGCTAGGAGATGGTATTTTTGTTGTCCAAACCTCTAATTTTACTACATTATGTTGCAAAAAGATACTCTGTAGGTCTATCAGTGGGTCTCCACCCAAACCCACTGATGGACCTAGATTTTTGGATTTCTGAAAACCCTATACCAATAGTTAGAGTAGAGCTAGGAGATGATATTTTTGGTGTCCAAACCTCTAATTTTACTACATTATGTTGCAAAAGGATACTCTGTAGGTCTATTAGTGGGTTTCCACCCAAACCCACTGATGGACCTAAGATCTTTGGATTTCTGAAAACCCTATAGCAATAGTTAGAGTAGAGCTAGGAGATGGTATTTTTAGTGTCCAAACCTTTAATTTTACTACATTATGTTGCAAAAGGATACTTTGTAGGTCTATCAGTGGGTTTCCACCCAAACCCACTGATGGACCTAGATCTTTGGATTTCTGAAAACCATATACCAATAATTAGAGTAGAGCTAGGAGATGGTATTTTTGGTGTCCAAACTTCTAATTTTACTACATTATGTTGCAAAAGGATACTCTGTAGGTCTATCAATGGGTTTCCACCCAAACCCACTGATGGACCTAGGGATCTTTGGATTTCTAAAAACCCTATACCAATAGTTATGTTGCAGAAGGATATTGGTCGTGAATTAATATTTGTCAAAGAATACTGGACCTGATATCAGAGGGGCTTTATGATTATCAGAGGGTCTTTCATACCTGTTCAGGCCTAAAGTAGGCATGATAACAAGTTATTTCAGGCCCTAGTGGGGTCTGAAATGAAAATATTTCAGGCCCACGGTGGGCCTGAAATCAAGTGATATCAGGCCCATGGTGGGCCTGAAATCAAGTTATTTCAGGCCCTACGTGGGCCTGAAATCATGTGATATCAGTCCCACCGTGGGCATGAAATCACTTGAATTCAGGCCCACCGTGGGCCTGAAGTCACTTGATTTCAGGCCCACTGTGGGCGTGATATCACTTGATTTCAGGGCCACGGTGGGCTTGAATTCAAGTGATTTCAGCCCCTACTTGGATTCTAGATTTTATCCCTATTTTAAAATTATTTTTTAATTAAATATTATATTGATTTATAGAATAAAATTTAATATATATCTACAAGATGTGACCAAATCCTCTCATTTTATTTAATTTTTCATTTTTATCAACATAGTCTTACAGTTTATTAAACTTCAAACAAGTTTATTGAATGTATCATAGACAAAATTTGGATACTACCTAAATACAAAATGCACAGAAATTTTGATTCCTTGCACATCATGAAGTCATATTTTCAGTTTTTGTTGCAATACGAGTGTTGTAACTCCATACTCGATATCACTAGTTAGAGTTAACCAAAGAGATGTTATTTCTGGTGTCCAACCTTAGTTCCAATCATTATCAGTTATGTTCTCTTACCGTATCAGTTGGCACACAATATTGCAGCAACTGGAGGTGAATCAACATCACACAATTGTTTTGTTTTTCTTGACAATCAATTATATTCATATGACAACATCTACATAATCAGAATTTTCCATACAAATGGAGCTCAATCAACAACAAAGGATTTTTTTGACAAGAATACATCGATATTTACTCTCATGTTTTACAAAACATGTTCCTCAGAATATTAACTGTCAGATCAAATCTCATTTTCCTCATGTCTCCTTGTTTGAAATCCATCTTCTCATCATATAGGAGACATCAAACGTATTGCATCACAAAAAAGACACAGTCCACGCTGAAAATAACTATAGAGTATTTTTTTAATTCAATAAGTGGGTATATAAAATACTTTCATATTTTTAAACTCATCCCCATTTACTTACCTATGTTTTTGTTGGGGACATTTTTGACTGACGGAGGGCCAATTGTCCAAGGGATGATGACTTTGTAGATATGGATGAATAGCCGTAAGTTCCTCGCGACTACATTGTTTAAGTTCTTTTACCTGTAAAATATATCATGATTTTAATAATCACCATGAATGATGTTTTAGACAAAAAGATTAACATATATATGAATAAAGGTTGCTCACCGCCGAGTCAAATTCATTCTTATATTTACGGCCACTAGCAAGAGAATTTAAACAATTGAAAGTCATGGCTTCTGTATCCACCGCCAACAATAAAAAGTGTGTATTATCACTGCACAAAGGTATTAAAATATATCTAAACCCTTGTTCTATCATATCAGTCTTTATCACTTGTTGTAAGGAAAACTTTCTTGACAATCTTATTGATGCCTAAAAAAATGCATACAGAAAATTATTAATAGCCAAATCATAATATTAGGTCTTCTACAATCTATCTTGTAAATTCATTTACATCACTTACTGTGAAGAAGGTTGAACAATATATTGACTTGTTGTATGACCTACCACATGTGGATGCTCCCCTAAATAGAATTTTACAAAAGACATCAATTACCTCGCCTTTTGTAAAAACCTCTCTATTGAGGATTTGTAAGAATGAATGCAAATTCAAAGCAAAGGGTGCATCCTCCCAAATAAATTCAGATGTCAACCTGTCAAGTAAATTGATAAGATTATATATTAAAGAACAAGATATATTATCTAAACTATGTTTCGTAACTTACTTTATGTTCTCCAATTTATTTATCAGCTAGGTCACTTCATTATCTTGATTTTTCTTCTTTGAATTCATAAAATGCTTCTTCACAAACTACATCGATACATTTTTAAAAAACTAATTGATGACCAAATTCAATAAAAATTGAGGTATTTTATATAAAAGTAAATCACATACATCAATGTATTGTTGCCTCATTTTGTATAGTTCGGAGGTCCTTCTTGTTTCCTCCTCTGTATCTTCTTCAGACATGACTTTCATTACAGTTATGGTTTCTCTTACTTCATCCATATCCTCCTCACTAATTTTCCTTTTTCTCTTGTCCATGACATTTGATATTTGTTTCTTGCTCTGCTTCCCCTTTGGTAATAGCTGGTGTCATACTGGACTGTCAATTGAAGTATCCCTGTAATCATACCGAGTTCGGTCACGTCCTCTCCTTGTTCTACAATATACTAGATCAGAAAGAGGATCGACTACAGGATAGCTTTCTTGAGCCCCCATGCCCTTTATTTCAATTATTGAAAGTAATTCCTTAACCCTTTCATTCAAACAAATATTCTCCTCTGTTAGCTCCTTAATTTGCTTGTCTTTAAGAATACATTCACCACATAGCCTTACATCTTCTGTGTCATCTCCTTGTGATGTCTCCATTGTCCGTGGAATGTCATCACCGATATCAAGGTTCTCAAACAAATTGTTCTCATGTAGGTTAGGAATTATTTCTACAATGACCTGTCAATTAACAAGTACACAAATGTTACTGCTTCTATATCAAACTAACATAGATCACAGTTTAGAATAATTACCTCTTCCGGCGACAGTCGGTCGACAAGGGCCCTCACCCGACTAATATGTGAAGGAATATTCCTCCACTTATTTATTCGGGGTCCTTCAACATTGTATGGTTTTTGAATTGGTACATGCTCCAAAAACCATGCCTACACCAAGTTTTCCAGCCAAATACATTAATGATAGCAAAATATTATAAAATTTAACAAGAAAATTCTACTCACTGTCAAAAGCCCAGCAAACCCCTTTAGGTAGGGGAGGTTGGTGCTGGTCTGGTATCCCTGAGTTAATGAAAATAAGTCCCCAATCTTAGGTAATTGTGGAGATAAAAATTGATGGATAGCTTCCACCCAGTTGAATCTAGCAAGATTCTCATAATCATCTACTATATCTACAAGACCTAGAGGGACCTTATTGATGGATCGTCTTTGGCGTGCTAGAGGGGGGGTGAATAACACTGTTTCAATTTTTGTCTCTACAATGTCGTTAGCGCAGCGGAAACAATAATATGCAAAGTAAATAAGAAATAAACAATGCTAACAACCTGATTTACTTGGTATCCACCCCGGTCGGGTGACTAATCCAAGAATCCTTCGGTGGATCAACCCCCGGATAACCTCTGGCTAGATCTGTCGCTCCTTGTGGGTGGAGAAACCTCGCCACAACACTTCGGACGCTTCTCTGATCACAATAGACTACTAACTCACTTTACCCAAGCGAGTTTCGTCAAGCAAGATAGTAGGAAACGAGCCCCTTTAAATATGGCTCGAATCTGAAACAACCGCTACCAGTCGACTGCCCCTGGGGCAGTCGACTGGTCCCACTCAGATTCGACCGTTATAGCATAACGTTCGAATCTACCAGCCTGTTTCAGCCTATACCAGTCGACTGCCCCTGGGCCAGTCGACTGGGACACACTTAAGCTTAGGGTTTTACTCCTGAGTACAAGTCTCTCCGCACTCAAACCCTCCCGGCTTAACCCCTGAGTATAAACACACATACTCAGACCCTCACAACTCAGTTGACTCTTCTCCAGCAGCCTTGATTGTTGCCTTTACACCCTCTTCATCTTTGGCCCTCGTCCCTCGGATGCGCACGCAAGCCTCCAGCTTGCCTCCATACCACCCTTCACGTATGCCTCGAAGTCCGCATCCCTCGGCTCATCATTTCTGCTATCCCACGGTCCCTCGGATGCGCACGTAAACCTCCAGCTTGCCTTCATGCCATCCTTCACCTGAAGATATTAACCAAGTCCATGTGTACCTGTACATCTGCACACTCATGTACACATATGAGAACAACACAAATCCTAACTTAACCATATCGCCCACACATCAAAATATCATGATCCTCCAGATCATCTCAGGGCCGATTGCCCCAACAATCTCTCCCTTTTTGATGTGTGACAATATGTTAAGTTAGGTAAACATATAGCAATAACAATAGCAAAAGCAATTGAAACTCAAGCATATCACACAAGAGGCAACCTCCCCCTTAACCTATGCTTTCTCCCAAATTTCAATTCTTATTGCTAATCTTAAGTTAAGTTCTCCCAAAACTAACTCCACAGTATCAAAGTTAACTCCACAGTATCAAAGTTAAGTTTCAACCCAAACCTAACTTAACACCCAAGTTCTCCTCCTTTGACACCATCAAAAGATTGCCCCTAGCAACCCTACCCTTGGTGCCAAATAGAACTTAACCAGATTTCTGAAAAACCCCTCAGAAATCACAAACTCCCATTCTGCCCACACTACGGCAGGTTTCAGAATTTCAGCCGAAATTCAGAAACAAATAAAAAATTCCAGAAAATCTGGAAAAATTTGAAACTTTGCAAACACGATTGTTAAGGTATTCCCTACCCTAGAAAAATTTGGTTCATGAAAAACATCAACCGTTCTTGACTTTTGATACAAACTCAAAAATTCTCAAATAAAGCCAACTTTGTATCAAAATAGAGTTCTAATCATTGTATCCTATATTTGTCATTTTCTAGCAACTCCATTTGACATTTAAAAAGATTCCCAAACTCCCCTTTTTCACATAAATGTATCCATTTTGACAAGAGCTCCCCCTCTTTTTCTCTTGAGTCTAAATGATCATCCCTTTTATATATACCACCATTATTTGATTTCCAATCAAACCATAGATGCGATAACAATATAAAATTTCCAAATCATATCATAAACACATATATAAGAAGCATAATTTAAACCAAAATGTTTTAGCAACATGTTAACACTTAATCACTTATCAAAAACATTATCAAAACAGGACACGATCTTAATAAGATAATCATAAAGGAAAATGTATAATACATGGAGTCATAAGATTTGTCAAGAGATAACCATCACAAGAGTACCTAAGGCCAAAAAGGCCGGAAATCATCCAAATAAATACAATCATCAAAATAGAAAGTGTTTGAGAGGTATAATAAAATATCAGAACAGAACACTCTCAACACTAGAATCACTCTCAAAAGCTGCATCCACTGGTCAGAAGAACATGTGATCATCACCGCCTGGAGGAGGAGGAGGAGGAGGAGGAGGACCCTGAAAAGCGAGATGCCACTGCTGTATCATCTCGTACATATCATCCTGGCGGCTGGTAATCCTATCAACTTTTGTCTCAAGCCTCTGCTCCGTCTGTCGAAGTCCGTGAATATCCTCACAAATGACGTGAGCCTCCTCCTGAAGGCTGTGGACATCGGATCGAAGCTGAGTGAACTCTACACGTGTGACTAGCTCGTCAGGCTCCTCATATGCGTCAGCGGCCTCCGGGCGCTCCCTCCAAACAAAGGTCCCCTGCCTACTCTCAATACCTGCCAAGGACAATTGGCGTGTGTCAATCTGATCATAGTCCTTGGACAGGTGTCTGACCTGACCACCGATGACACGAATACTGAATCGTAACTGGAAAAACTCAGTCAACATATGGCAGAAAGGCATATAGATTTTCCCATTAACACTCTGGGAAAAGTGACAAATTGAGGCAAATACATGCAAAGACACATCTATGTCCAACCGTCACTCAAGAGCATACATCATTACTAAGTGAGGCAATCGAATCCTTGCCCTCCCCTTAGTAACAATGGGTAGGATACATTCTACAACGATCTTATATAGAACATGGCTAAATGGACTCATGGGCTTTGCATCAAAGGTACGCTCAGATTCATGCCTGTGTCTTCTAAAGTAGTGCAGATGAATCTGATCGATGGTGACGTTTGGAAACTCAAGTGGCTCAATCACATTGGGAAAGTAGGTATTGACATTGTTTGACGCCCGACACTCTAAAAAACTGGCTAAAACCATGGCTGTGAAGGGAATGGTAATGCCGACCACTCTTGATTCATAAATATCATTTTCTGAATCAACACAAGTCAAATTTGCATAAAACTCCTTGCATAGATCAAGGTTAATATTATGTTGACAGTATACCAATTGTTCTATGCCAAAGTGAGTCACCATCTCAATAATTTGTGGTGCTTTCTCTTCGAAATAGGCTTTGTTTAGGTATCTACAATGCAATGGAACAAACTCATTCTCTTCAAATCTCTTTTTACACTCTAAGCTCTTAAATATTGCCTCTTCTAGAGCTTGTGGACCTGGACGGGATGAACCTTCACCCCTAGACCTCTTAGACACACCCCTAATATACCAAACACATGCATGCATACCAAGATAACCCCCCAAAAGAGAAAATACCAAAGAAAACATACACAAAACATCATATTAGTATCAATACAAAGTCTAAATGGAGAAATAAACCTTATCATTATACCTCTTTGCTAATCTTTTCATGTTGTTGGTTTTGAGAAAATGGCTTGAGAAGAGAGGTTTTCCACCAACCCTAGAGGTAGATCGGAGTTAGAAGAGGACTTAGAGACTGATTTTAGGGCTTGAAAGGGCCTAAGATCGAAGGAGGAGCTTGAGAGAGGTGATGATCGTCGGGAAATCGCCAAAACCCTAGAGTTTGGCTTCCCCCCGACGCGCCCTTTCCTTTTATAAAACCTGCGTACCAATCGACTGCCCCTGGGGCAGTCGACTGAGCCATAGTGTAATTACATTCTGTGGGTTTTACCAGTCGACTGGCCTCCAGCCAATCGACTGGTGTCTGATATTCTGAATTTTAGATTTTCAATCCAAACTTCAGAAATGCCTAACTAATTCCACAAATTCTCAAAAATTATGAAATTTCATGGATAGATTTGTGGATCCTAAGTCTATTTGGGAAAAATATAATTTCAATCAAAACTATCCCGAATTCATGCCTGGAAGGTAAGTACTCTAATTTAAAAATAAAAAAATGTTTAATCAATGGAAGGTAAGTACTCTAGTTTCCTTATATAAGAACAAAGGAGACGTACAAAATTGTGCAAACTATAGGGGTATTAAACTAATGAGTCATACCATGAAACTTTGAGAAAGAGTAATAGAGAAAAGATTAAGGAAGGAGACCACGGTAATCAAAAATCAATTTGAGTTTATGCCTGGAAGGTCTACAATAGAAGTTATACATCTTATTAGACAATTAATTGAAAAATATCGGGAGCAAAGGAAAGATCTACACATGGTATTTATTGATTTAGAAAAAAACTTATGATAGGGTCTCAAGAGAAATTATATAGAGAATTCTAGAAAAGAGAGGTGTTAGCATAATATATATTGAACTAACTAAGGATATGTATGAAGATGTAATGACTAGAGGAAGACTTCAGGCGGATTAACTAAAGCATTTCCAATAAGGATAGGGTTACATCAAGGATCAGCTCTAAGTCCTTATCTTTTTACACTAATCATGGACGAACTCACTGGACACATTCAAAATACTGTACCATGGTGCATGTTGTTTACAGATATATTGTTTTGATATATGAGACAGGTGAAGGAGTAAATGCTAAACTAGAATCTTGGCGGGAAACACTAGAAATGAAAGGTTTTAGGCTTAGTAGAGTAAAAACAGAATACATGAAATTTAAGTTTAGCAATATTAGACGTAACGAGACAATTGTTAAGATAGGAGATGGCGAGTTGTCTAAAACTAAGAGCTTTAAGTATGTAGGATCATTTTTGCAAAGCGATGGAGGGATTGAGAGAGAAGTCTTACATAGAATACAAGTACAATATGATTGCAATCATATTGTAAAAAGATAAGGACAATATGATTGCAGAGAATAATATGATTGCAATCAGAAAGTTTAACTTTCTTACATAGAATACAAGTAGGATGGTTGAAATGGAGGTTAGCGTTCGGTGTTTTATGTGATCGAAAAATACCTCTAAAACTTAAAGGGAAGTTATATAAAACGACAGTTAGACCTGCTATGTTATATGGTGGTGAATGTTGAGCTATGACTCGGGCACATGAGCAAAAGATGAAAGTTACAGAGATGAGAATGTTAAGGTGGATGTGTGGACATACGAGGATGGACAGAATAAGGAATGAGAGTATTAGAGAGAGTCGGAGTTGCATCTATTGAAGAAAAACATCGAGAGATACGTTTGAGATGGTATGAACATATACTTAAATGACCAATAAATGCCCCTTCTAGGCGATGTGAAACTATGATAAATACGCACATTAAACGAGGGAGAGGAAGGTCAAAAAAGACTTGGTTGACAACAATAAAACATGATAAATTTTGTTTAAATATAGATGATGATATAATAGGGGACAGAGCTCAATGGCGTAGAAGAATCCATATAGCCGACCCCATCTAGTGGGATAAAGCTTGGTTGTTATTGTTATATACAATTTTAAATCAATTTTGTAGGTGTTATCAAAATAATAAAATATAATATTATAATAGCTGGCAGTCCTCTTTCTTGCTTTCTTAGTTATTAAAATTTTTTCAATTTTCCTCTTGGTCCTTACCTTTTGATCATTATCCATGGATCATTAGATTTGTTTGTATGCCTAGTTTTATTCAATGGGATATTCTTTTGGCTTTAGCTACGGGAAGCTTTAAAAGTTTCTACAATATGAATGCAACAAGTGTAGGTCTTTCTCAAATCGCATTTCAAATTTTTTAACTTTTATTACTTAAATTGTATATCCTTTTTTAATCATGAGTTAGGAATAGATCATTTATCAAATCAGTCAATCTTATTTCTAGAGCAACAACAAGCCAAGTATCCCAATTGTCCGAAGTAAGGCTTCAAGGATCCTATGCCACCATTCAGTTCGATGTAAATCCTTCCATCGACTTCCTATATTCATATGCCAATACTAAGGCCATTTTGATGCATCATTGGTTAGGTTAAGGCTATATCTCTATCTCAGTCAATGACATTCTCATATTTATTTTGATTACTTCTCATAATTATTTTGATTACCTTTCTTTATCAAATGATTTTTTTTAATAATTTCAGTTAACTTTACAAGAATGACAATCAATTACACCCATGTTTTAGTTTTGAAACAACTGAATATCTTTAAATGAATGAATGCACAGGCAATAGACATATCACATGTGTCAATAACCATCTTCATCAAGGGATAACTTCTCCATTAGTCAACTAAATATCTTTAAATGAATGAATGCACAGGCAATAGACATATCACATGTGTCAATAACCATCTTCATCAAGTGAATTTTTTTTATAAAAAATGAGCAGTGTCACAAAAACTTTATCTCGATACATATATATAATTATAACGCATTCTCACAGATAAATAAATTCTCCATTGATTTAAAATATTGTAAAATGGTTGGTTTATGCATGCCGATGGTGACTGCTGAACATTATCTGGTTTAAGTATATACCTACAGTGTGTACTTCAATTGTTTTTTTATACGTAGTTGATACATCCATCCATCTAACCTCACCTCAGAAACCAATCTTGTCCGATACTCTCTCTCAGTCGTCCACGCGTAGCCATTAGTCTGAGCAATAATTGAATTCTTGGCCATTTAGATATATTGGCAATTAATCCTTGATAACATATATATTTGGCTAGCTGGAAATTAATTGCTGGTGATCTATCCTTTTCAGTGAGCTAGGTATTTGCTTCCTGATAACATATTTAATTTCGATAGCGATCGAAATTAAGCAGCTGGAAGCTTTATAGATATTGCCATGTTACTCAAATATCATTTTCTAGGTCGCCCACTGCACTTGGATTTTTATTTTTCTTAGTTGAAGTATTTAATTTAGTTATAACACATTTAATGATCATGAAGGAGTTTTTTTTTTTGTTAGTAAAGATATTGCATGATGTCGGGGGCAAGGACAAGCTAGCCTTACACTAGATTTTTAATTATCGCGAATACTTTTGGATTTATTTGGTGAGTGAATAGAGGAAAACCGTTCAGACCGTTCTCTTCCAAGATTAGTCGGATCCATTTGGATATCTAGATTAACAAAAAGAAAAAAAATAGATCCATTGTCAAGTGAAAATTAATGTTGGGGAAATCTTATTCATATAAGTGCTCGAATTCTACAAGATTATTTTGATGTTAATTTTGACGTACGTACTAATATATAGGCAACAAGTATATTTGCAAGGATTTTAAAAGTGCATATGGAGCTAGCAAATTTTGGTGACTCAATGCCGTTGTGTTGGTTTACTCTCAATGGCTTGGAGGTTTAGAAGGGGTGTTAATTAATTACGACTTTGGAAAAGCTTGGAGGAAAGTACGTACGAATATCACAATGAGCATTAAGTGGTTGTACATGCTATAAGAGATCATGGGTTTGATGGATTGAAGGCTTGGTGGAAAGTATATCACAATGAGTTGGATGTCGTCAAGGGCTATCGCCAAGGAGACGAGAAGATAGTGACGGAGGAAAAGAGAAGAACACCGCTCTAGCTACTGAGTTGGAAGGCGTCAAGGCTAAGCCGAGTCAAAACTTCTAAATGATCATTTTTGAATTATTTGTTTATTTTAATGGCATAACTTTTAGATGGCCATTTTTGTATGATTTTAGTTGTTTTAAAAGAATGGATGCACTTCGATAGTGAATTTGAATAGATAGATAGATAGATAGATAGATAGATAGACTCTAACATGGCATCAATTTACCAAACTACTAAAAAAATGACAATCAAGAAATTTTAGTATTGATAGATGCACCCTTGGAGTTCATCTATAATTTTAAAATAATTGACAATTTAAAAATGACCATCTAGAAACTGTAGCCAAACTTCTAAAAGGTCCTTCCTTATTTTAATTGTCAGCTTAAATGGGATGCAATATTGAAAGTCATTAAAGTTAATTTCTTGAGTGAATAGATGGTGTATATGTATTCAAATATATCACATATATATAACATTTAATCATACAAAATATGACCCAACAATCGCACTTATAATATTCTAAATTATCATAAGTGACTGAGAGCTAATGGCCCAAATGAATTGATGATTAACGCATAAGGTACTATGAGGTCACGAATAGACTTGATTTGTTTGCACTACTTTTAATCGTGACCGCAAAAGCTCCAACCCATGTAAATCAAAGGAGGTTGATTATTCCGCAGGCAGTTCATCGGAATTTTGTCTATTCAATAATTCCTCCTCTCACACGAGACCTACATAATTATTATACAACATGCACCAACAGATCCTCACCAAATAGTACGCAAATCTATTTACTCATTATAATATTCAGTCTATAAACTTACTGCTGATCCCACCTAACCTGACACATATCATATGTATCATGCACCAAATTATTCTTTCTATTATTAATTAAAGAAACTTAGGCAATAATTACTTAAAATGGTATATTACAGGGAGCAAAGTGAAGACCCTTTGTATATATAGATACATGGAATCTAGACCTTTTGCCACAGAATGTGAAGACCGAACCTTCCTGGTTTCACATCCGATAGAGGGAGAGAGCATATACTTGGTCTCGATGAAGAGATGATGTGAGCTAGAGTCACCAAATTTGGGAAGAACGAGAACAAATTGCTATTGGAGGTGAGTATAGTTCTACTACTTTTAAAATTTTCTAGCTTATTATGTAATTTGTTCTATACATAAAGAGAACTCTATAAACTTTTGAGGATTAATCGAGCTCAAAACTAAAAGGACTTGCTCTCTCTTTCGAGGAGAACATGCGAGTCTAGTTTCTCAGGTCCTTTCTTTCAGATTTATGATCATCTGTTGAAGTGTTTGCAGAAACCAAGGTGCATGATATCTTTAATTTCTCTGCGCTTATTCTAATCGATTGCTCATTGTGTTTGCCAAGCTTTGATCTTTCAGTTCTCAAGTAAACCAAAAGAAAAGAAGGAATATAATGGAAACTCCCTGGAACAATTTGTTCTCAAGCAGTGTAAGTATTGTATGTAATAAAAGACGCATCAAATTATTCTTGTTCTCAAAGAAATCAAACAATATTGCAGGAAATTAGTGATTCAGGTTTTCTGGAGCAGTGGGAAATTGCATCAAGCAACAACAAAAGACAAGATAATATAAATATTAATCAGCAGGTCGCAGGAGCAGCTGCAGTGGGAATGGCATGTGATGGCCAGAACTCGCCTCACTCTTTGCATTATATTGTGGGTCACTCATCAGATCATCATTATGGATCAGGAACTAAAGCTCAAGATACCATCAGCTGGAACTTCAACCTAAGCAATAATAATCAGATGGAGCTTGATCATGGTTCTTGCTCATCACCAGGGCTAATGCCACTTGACTTGCTGCCTAGTAATCCAACTAAACATGTTGCTTTTGCGAGGCCAAAGGAGGAGCTGAAGCGCGAACTACCTATCCAACGAGGGATGACCGCCGCCACCACGCTGTCGCAAGCGCAAGAGCATATCATTGCGGAGAGGAATCGGCGAGAGAAGCTCAACCAGAAGTTCATTGCACTCTCTGCATTGATCCCTGGCCTTAAAAAGGTAGGCAAATTATGTGTGTCTGTTTTTTTTGGGTTTCTTTATCATGCTTCATCCTATTGTTTTGTCATTGTTTGTATCCTACAAACTTTGAAGCAGCAAATAAGCTAAAGGAGTGAAATTCTCTTCTTCTCTTTTTCTTTGATGCTTTCTAATAATCCAATGAGGCTATATTGTATTAGCTTCTATAATACATCCTTAAATATTTAAATTATGGGTATTAATTTGTTCCTCATCACTCCTTGAGCGACTATTTACATCAAACATAATTAATGTTGGATCATATATATGTGAACTATGTTTTCTCTTCCTCTTCCTACCCTTATATTTCCATCCTAGTTAGTAAACCAAGTTATTAGTTGAGCAAAATTTATTGTATTAATTAGACCAAAAGAATGGTCAATTTAGGTGTACTTTGGCTTGTCAACAAATGTTTTAAAATTATAGATAATTATCATCACATGGAATATACATTCAAGTTCTTGTAAAGAACAATCTAGTAGATGAAGTTTCCGTCAATACAGGATCCTAGAAAAAGATCTATTGTATCTAACCTCACCTTGCATGCAAATTCTTGTATTTTGTTTTATTGTACTATATGTGGTTTTATTTGAATTCATTGCATACAAAATTTCCATTTTTAGGCAGATAAAGCTTCAGTTCTTGGAGATGCGGTCCGCTATGTGAAGGACCTCCAAGAAAAAGTGAAAACCCTAGAAGAACAAAACATGGAGAGGACCGTCGAGTCAGTGGTCTTCATCAAGAAGTCTCATGTCTCTGTCAACGACGATGAAGGTTCATCGTCGAATGAGAACACTAGTGATGAACCACGGCTGTTGCAACTTCAACCTTTACCCGAGATCAAAGTGAAGGTCTCGAGGAGGACGGTGCTCGTAAGAATCCACTGTCAAAACCGCAAAGGTGTTCTTGTCAAGGTCTTATCGGAGATCGAGAGCATGAACCTAATCATAACCAACAACAATGCAATGCCTTTTCTTGGCTCCTCCATCAATATAACCGTGACAGCACAAGTAAGCCAAAATATTATGTTCAAACAATGCAGACTTATTACCATCAAAATATTAAAACCTAATTCTCAATTCATTCAAAAGCTTAAAATATAGTGATGCATTCATTTTTGGTGTACAGATGGATGTGGAGTTCTCAATGACAGTGAAGGACATTGTGAGGAAGCTGAAATCTGCTTTGGAGTAGGCCATAAAATATATGTTTAGAAGCTAATTAAAGAGGGCCATATGATGTTATTTAATCTTATAGTACCATTTCTGATTTTGAGGGGGAAAGTGTTTCTCTTTTTCTTCAGCAATATAAATTCTAGGGTTTTTCTTCACCAACCTTGTGTAATCATCTCGATCATGAAGAAATATAATTGAACTGTCATTTGCACAACAGGTGGTGCATGTGTTGCATGCATGTGAAGCTCAGCAACTCCCATGCCATTTTATAATCCAACAGGCTGACTAGCTTTCTGGCTCCCAACTGCATGACAACAATTGTTATTTCTTCATTTGTTAAATAGATCACAACTGCATGTTGGCTGAGGTTTCTGTTTAGCATCGATGATCATGTTTGATCGGCTTTATTTTTTGTACACGAAGTGTTGAGCAGTCCTTACCAACTGGAGATTGCAGTCTTCTAAAGAATTGTATGTGAACTCTTTGTGCTTTAGCATAAATGATCTGTGTGTCTTTGATCTTATTTAGTGTCTCATATATGTACTTGACATGATCATGCATGCACTTTCTTCACAATTGTTCAATGTGTGAGTAAAATAATGACGATGTTAGTCTACAATATGTTGGGAATTGTACGGTCGGCAAGAGAGATAAATTCCCCCTACAAATAAAAATAATCTTTTGTCTTGCTTAAATAAAGATGGGGGTTAGGTCACAAGTAAAATAATAACATTAAAAACAATAAGCAAAAGAAACAGAGGCACAAACAATTTACTTGGTTTGCAACCAGAAAGATTGCTAATCCAAAGTAAAGTGAAGTTCGATCTCCTAATTAACTCTTTGGGGCGGAGAAGCCTCTTTACAGATTTAGAACTCAGAGAGTAGAAGAGAAATTGAGAATAGAATTCATGTACAATGAATTGCCGAAAAAGAATTGAGTTCTGAGGTTTATTTATAACTCAGTGAAGTTTATCAGTTTGCTGACGTGGCCCTATATGGGCGCCTTAGGGGCGCCTGATACGTAGCTCAAGGGTTATCCGCATCGCAACGGCCGCAAACGGCTAGTTCTGGATGAACCTTGGCTTCTCGGGCGCTTGTCTTGACTGGGGCGCTAGGGAACATGGGTACCCGAGTGCATTGGAGCGCTCGAGTTGACTTTGGTCAGCTTTTTACTGACCAGTGTTTCGGTAGGTCTTCTTGGGTGATCTCGGGCCTTCCAGAGTTGGGCTCACCTGAACCCTCCTCCGGCTTTCTCCTCGAGCATGCTCCCCCCTCCTCCCTGGCTTCTCGTCCCTCGGACGCCGCGTGCGTCTTTCTCGCTCCACCGACATACTCTTCCGCATACCTCCGCGTCTCTCGGATGTACCAAGCCCGTCAGCTCCCTTCCTGTGCCATCCTTCTCGACCATTGAGTCTTCCGCTCGACTTCCTGCGCTCCTAAGTTCCTGCATACTTAGACACAAGGATCAAAACATAACAGGATCTAACTTACTCAGTTGACCACGTCAAAACTCACTTAGAGTACTTACACAATATGTTATCTACATTAATTGTCTGATATATGCACACACACACACACACACACACACACACACACACACACACACACAACACACACACACACACACAATAGTGATATGGTGCGGACCCTGTTTGCAGACCGCTGCGGACGCTGTGTGCGTGGCTGCGGACTTTGCGTGCGTGCGTGCGTGGCTGCGTGTGTGGCGTGCATGGTCACAATCGGCTGCGGACTTTGCGTGCGTGCGTGCGTGGCTGCGTGTGTGGCGTGCATGGTCACAATCTCACGTAAGCCCTCGCCTCACCTCACTCTTTCTCATACCCGACTCCCTCTCTCGCGACCAACTGCCGCTCACCCGCCTCCCTCCCTCTCTCACGTCCCTCGTGTCCGCAACTCTCTCTCGCGCCGACTCCTCTCCCGCCTCCCCCCTCACCGAAGCAGGACGCAGCAGTCTCTCGCGCCGACTCCTCTCGCGTCCGGCTCTCTCTCGCGTCCATCGCCGAAGCAAAACCCGCAGTTGTCTCTCGCCGACTCCTCTCGCGTTCGGCTCTCTCTTGCGTCCATCACCGAAGCCACTCCGCAGCTGTCTCTCGCAAACACGTCCTTTCCCGCCTCCCCCCTCGCCGAAGCAGGTAAACCCTAACATTTCAATTTTTTTTTGTTGTAGAAAATTTTTTTGTTGTAGAAAAGTTTTTTGTTGTAGAAATTTTGTTTGTTGTAGAAAATTGGTTTGTAGTTAGGCCTTGGCTTGCACAACCCTGGTAGTCATTGAATCTTATGCATTCCTCCTCTGTTTGCCTCAACAACCATTTCATTGAATCTTATGCATACCTCCTGCATCTCCTCCTGATTGATGAGATGAACTACAGTCTCCCTTGTGATGTGCTCAACTGAAAGAGGGCTCTATCATTTCAATTGGTATGCACACTTCTATTAGAAATTAAATAAAACAATGAAACATTTCATTCCACTTATTCGATTTTTATGTATTCCAGATCAAATGAGGGATTTCATAGTCTAACATGAGAATAATAGATGCTGAAACGGTACCAGTGTTTTTTTCCCACTTGCCAAGTTTGATATAATTGACAAAGATAAGAGGCACAATGACTTAAACTTTCCACCATTTGTGGAACCTATTTGTTGCGATGAGCATCGCAACAAATAACCTCAACTTGAATGATCCTAGAATATTTTCCTTAGGAACTAATAGAACTACGAAATATTTAATTTCCGGATACATGTTTATTGAGGTTATGACAATGCAAGTTTTTTTATTTGTATTTTCATGACCCAGATATCCAGTAGTACAATTTAATTAATCCTACATGTGACCGGTCTTATCCTACAAAAATTTTTCGGGTCCGACACTAACCCTAACCCTAACTAATGCTTCAAATCAGGTCATGTAAACTAAAGGACTCAGGAACGTAGTTAGGCCACTTTTAAGGAAAGCTTAATGAAATTAGCATAATGGAGTCATTAGGTGGAATTGTTAGCTACTCACTTCCTTTTGGAGTTTGATCGAATGATCTGAAACTACTCACTTCCTTTTTGCAGTTTCCTGTGTGGCAAGTCCAAAATTTTCTTTCAAAATTTTTAAGGTATAGTTTGATAAATTAAGCTTAACTCTTTCAATTTTGGATGACCTTTCAGTTTTGGATGACCAAAAGTGTCTCATTGGGAGACAACGTTTGTTTTATTGCTATTAATTTTTATTACTATTTTAGGTTATAAGGAGCATTTGTTTTTTTCAAATCATTTGCAAGGTAGCGTTTCCTTTTATAAAAAATGGTACGTTGTTCATTTTAAGTTCTCATATTATGGTTATACAAAATTATTAATGTTGTTTTTAATGTAGGGAAAAACTTATGTTGTATTTGTCGGATATAACCCGGGCATTTATGATTCGTGGATAGAAGCATCACGTCAAGTTGATGGCTTTAGTGGCAACATACATAAATCTTATCAAAATAGAGAGGAAGCAGAAAAAGCTTATCAAGCGTACTTGGATATAAAGAATGATGCACCAGCTTCTATTTCATCCTATACAACTTCAAGTTCAACTTCGAGATCAAATCCAAATTTTGATAGCAGGCTTTCAAAGTCCAAAAAAAAAAGCTAAGTTTAAGGATACAATGAAACAGATAGTACATCTTTTGAATTCTTTAGCAATTAGTGATAGTGATTAGGCATGTTAGGTTGTTTTATCTAAGTTCAACTTAAGTTCAACTTGAAACAATGATGCTATCTGAAATGTTGGTTGAGATATGTATACAAACCTCGTGCACATGTGGGTTCATCTAATCGAGCTTTCTATATTTTCATTTGCTCGTGATTTTTTTTTTTTTGCTTAATTGCTGAAATGTTGGTTGAGACATTAATTTTTTTTGCTTATTTTTTTAAAACAATATGTATTGAATTGAACTTTCGAATTTGATCAAAATAATCAATTAATTTTGGTTTGCAAGATTATTACGGTTTGATCAAAATTGCACATATTGAAGATTATTACGGTAATGTGAGTCACTATCTTAAACATTACCTGCAGTTTCTTTGCTACTACTCATTTATTAATTTCTCACATCGAATTTTAATCTACTCTTTAAATTTGATAGGCTGGGACAGGCTGAAGCTGAGGTTGTAACACTCAAGCTGCAGCTTGAAACTGCTGTCGAAATTCTTATCCAACATACAGTGTATATTTGGATCAGAATTTCGACATCCACTGCTGTGTTAACACATATGCAGTTAACGCAGGTAGTGTCTCATATGCAGTTAACACATTCCAAACTTCTCGAACTGGTGCCTTGATTGTAACACTAGCCATAACACACCGATGAGTCCCTCCATTTTCCTTCATCCATGATCATTAAACAAACTAAGATATGAATCAATACATAATAAAATCAAACCTGTTAAGATAAATGATTACCAATAGGCCATCAATTCTACGAAGATGAATTTCATCAACCATGCAATGCCTATCAAGTCTGCATGCATTTCCATAAAAACCCCATTTTGCACTCCTCTCAGTAGATGGTGAAGAAAGAACAAAATCTAAAGGCTCCACGGGATCTTCCTTTAAGGTATTCGGAAGTGTCTCAGTCTTGGATGCAGAACCAAACCTACCCAAGGATGACAAATATAAGGCCCTTAAAGTTGTACCCGTTCCATTTATAGTCATAATTTCCTTTTGAATTTCTTCAAATATTCTCTCAGCTCTCCAAGCAATTGCTCTTAGATTTTCTGAAAGAAACATAGTAAAAAAAAAAATACATAAACACTGAAATAAAGTAGAAGAGGAAAGGAACATTGCTAATCTTTTTAAAAATATATATATATAAAATTATATGAATATTGAAATATATATTATAAAAAGAATATTTCTGTCAAAAACTTCACAAAGCAAACAACGTCATAGTAATAGTTCATCCATCGCCATTGATAAAAGCATTTTGTATCCAATCAATCAACCTAGCGTCAAACACTATCTTCAAACCCTGTGTTTCATGCCCCTTGTTTAAGCCCTTCATACAGGCTTTGAGATCAACTTGTAAATGATCAGTGGCAGGTACCAAGCAGCAGCTTCAAACTACTCTTTAAATTTGATAGGCTGGGAACAGGCACTACATTATTGAAGATATAATTGGCCAACTTGAAAGGGCTCTCGATGAATGTGTCAGCCAACACCATCAATTCAGGGAGGACCAGGAGGCAAAAGTACATGATGAGGGTAAACATCATATTGAGATCAAAGTAGGAGATCAAAGCATCATATTATAGTAAAAAAGGAATCGTAATATCTGCTTAGCTGAATAATAACTTAAACATCCATTCACCATGAGATCAAAGCATATTATGAGGGTAAACAACATATTGAACAGAACACTGAATGAAGCAAAACACTGAATGAAGCAACATATTGAACAGAACATTATTGAAGCAAAACAAGCACTACATTATTGAAGCAAAACTGACATTACATTATTGAAGGAAAACACTGATGTAGCAACATATTGAAGCTAAGATTATTGAAGCAAAACAAGCACTACATTATTGAAGCAAAACTGACATTACATTATTGAAGCACTACATTATTGAAGCAAAACACTGAATGATTACAAATTACAAATGTGTGAATCATTACAGATTGCAAATGTACTGAATCATTAGATTATAGAAGCAACTGAGCCAGAAACAAGCATTGATGTAGTAAATGTGTGAATTAAACCGATTGCAGCATTAAACAGATTACATATAAAGGACAAGCAAACCAAAACCAAAACCAAACATAAAACAGATTGCAGCATTAAACAGATTACATATACTGAATTTTTGGTCTGCCTCCGAGTTAAATTAGAACTTAAAATTAGAACTGCAGCATCAAACAAAAGTTCAATAGATACTTCAAATCTGCAGCAACAATAGAGGATCCTAGCGCATGTTATTAGAACCTACAACAATAAACCCAATTATTGATTGCATTTTCTCAATGACGGATGGCTCAGCCTCCTTAAATATGTAATATAAAAACACAACTCAGAAAGAGAACTCAAATGTCTCTGTAATAATAACAAAATCAGTCCGAATACCTGATAAACAAATAAAATGCGAAAACTCACCAAGTACCGAAATAAAAGCAACTAAATCAAATGCGGAAACAACTCAACTCTGGGGACTGGCAACTGGATCCTTTCCTGGCTCCAAGAAACATAACTACCTGCTACCTGAAACAAAAATGGGAGGTAGCAGTGGTGAGTCCGGGCGGACTCTGCGGGTATATGAGTAGACAATAAGCATGACATAGCAAAAGGTAAAATAAGTAGAGAACCAACAGGGTACAGTCAATAAGGAATATAAAATTTTCTAAACATGCATAACATATATAAAATAACAAGATATAAAACCGAATAACAACTGATATAAAATAGAATATCAACTAAGCAGGTAAAAACAATGCGACAACGATAAATCCAATATATACATGCATGTCAACCAAGTGCAACAATCATAGCTCATATAAATGCATCAAACACAAGAAAATGCATAAACGAAATACATATGCACATGATGCAATGACATGTGTCACCCCTGAGGCCAGTCAAGCCGCCAACACATCTCATCTGTGTGACCGAGTGGGTAGAGTTGTGACAACTGTATGCACTCCAACAACAAATACCACAGAAGGTGTGGTTGAGTGAACAGGATGTTGGGGAGCCAACTACTCCAAAAACCCCGATACATAGTGGGAGCCACCAACAGCTCTAATATCCCTCTAAAAACAACGGTGAGGGTGAGCCACCAACGGCTCTAATATTCCTCTAAAACAACGGTGAGGGTGTCACTGTTTGGCATAACAGGACAGATGCTTGCACACTAACAACTACCACGACAACAAGTAGTTGGGTGAATCGAGCAACAATATGACTAACGATGGCTTAACCAAATGTAAGCCCAACATTCGTTAGTATGCAACGTGCAAGTATGGTGCATGCTATACGATGCACGAACAACCGGAGAAACAACGATGCAATAAAATCCAACGAGTATACGATGCATCAATACAACCAATCAGAAATCGCAAACCAACGATTATGCACCTACACTAATAGGTAAGATATTTCTAATATCAAATAAACATATTTGTGTATAATGAACCTCTAAGTACTCGCGTACAAGCGGTACGTTAGAACAGAAAACCAATATAGGACTGTACGGATACAAATTAGGAACACTCGAAGATCAACGAAGAATAAGTATCAATGGCGATGTTAAAATAACAAACGACAAGAAATAAGGTCAAGCAACCTACTAGACATAAGATAGTCATGCTTTAAGATAAAGGAAACTACTCGAGTACAAAGGAGAAGTACCCTCCTTTTATTGAAGAATTTCGTAAACGAGGACCTTCCACGATCAACCGAACGAATCCGAATCAAGGCCCTGATCAATGATAATGTTTAGCTAATTATGAAATCAACAAATTAGCTAAATAAAATACTAAACATGATTTACGACGAATCCCAATTGTAACATCTACTTAATTTAAATCTCACCCCTCAAGTTGCTTAGCTCTCAACACAAGCCAACCATCCAAGGGTCAAGTTCACACTAGCATGAGAAACTCATGTAAGATCCAAAACAAGGTATACACCAGATCAAGCCAAAGACTTACAACCAAATTTAGGATTTAAAGCAAATCCAAAACAAAACTACTTCAATAGTAAATCCCATTGGAGTTCACGGCTTCATTATTAATGTCAACCAGCTCCAAAGCAAGCAACTATCCCTAGGAATAACTCACAGCCAGAGTCTTCCAAATAAGGAACAGAACATGCTAACGTCCACAAGCTCCAAAAACAGAACACGAGTTTACATGGAGTAGTTCACGGCATCATATACACCGGTAACATGTCCAACTAAAAACACCACATGAATTTATTCACTCATCCTACAACATAAACATTTCCCAACCAAACCCTATATTTAAAATCCTTTACCTAATTAAACATCCTACAAGTAAACAGGGGTGGCCGAAGCATTAAAACAAAAACCTAATTTCCTTTACCTAATGGGTAGCCAACGCAAGCAACAGGGCACGAAGATGGTGAAGAAGAAGAAGATCGACGGTAGGCCGTTCGAATGGGCGGGCGGTGCGGCAGTGAAGAGGCCTAAAGCTTGCGGCGCGAGAGAGTCAACGTCGGCTGGGTGTGTGCGCCGGAGAAGACAGCAGAAGAAGAACAACAAGGAGGAGAAAGGAAGTGGAGAAGGCAAGACGGCGATCGCGATGGAGTGTCGGCGTCGCTGAGGCGGAACCGCTCGCGTGCGGCGTGGAACTACTTGGGGAAGAGTCGAGGCGGAGAGGAAACTGATTGGGGGAAGTGTGATTTAGGGCTTTTAAAGGTTTTTGGCATTTTACAAATAAGCCCTCCAATTGTAGTAATTTCCAACTAGGTCCTTAGTTTCCGATTTTTAAGCATTTTAACCCCTTTTAATTTCAGTATTTAACATTCTCCCTCACTAACAAAAATTTGGTCCCCAAATTTTGCTATTAAACCACAACAAATACTAGTTAACCACAACATGTACTAGTCAAGAGCAACAGGTATCAACCCTGTATCAATAACGTAGATATAATATAAATACTGAACAAAAATCAACTATACGCACCTCAAGTAAATAGATGAGGGTGACGAGCTCTTATTGTATCCTCGAGCTCCCAAGTAGTTTCCCCCATCAGAGTGGTGCTGTCAACCGACCTTGACCAACCGAATTGTTTTGTTCCTCAACCGATGCCCCTTGTGGTTCAAAATCCGCATAGGTACCTCCTCGTAGGTAGCATTTGGTTGAAGTGTGATCGGCACATCCAATAAAACATGAGTCAGATCTTGCGCTCTATCAACTGAGCTAGACTAGTAACTTCTACTCCACTCTACTCCAGAATCCACTCCAGAATCTGACACGGTCCAATATAGCGTGGAGCTAGTTTCCCTCTGAGATCGAACCTCTTCACTTCTTTCGTAGGTGATATTGATCGCTCATAAAGAACTCTAAGGGTCTGTATCTCTCATAGTTAACCTCAACCATGATTGCGAGTCAAATGTGTTATCTACCATACTAGGAACCGTCTAACATCTCTTTAACGGTAGCTACCCGGTTACAAGCAGTGACCTACACGTAGATACCCTATAGTTTTTTTTAATATCTCAGAAAAATCGATTCATCCACCTGCGGTGCCTTCTCTCTAGTGATAGTGTAAACCCGGTCCATCTCTGAAACTGATGGTAGCATCGTCTAAATAGGTAGTAGTCGAATCATCTGAATTGCTGCTGGCTGCATAGTCTGAGGTGTTGGAACTCCCACCGTCTGCTAAGTCTGATAACTTGTAACTTCGACCATCTGCTGAGGTTGGTAATCCGATGACTAATATGCTGGGCACAACTGATCTATACATAAAGAAAATTAAGATAATTCCTAACCACAATTTCTACTTATTAAAATGATAATTAACAACAATCTACTTCCTGACCTAATCATCATATTTCGGTCCATTCCTAAACTCAAATATAGTTACCCCTAGTTCCAAATAGTTATTTAGGCAGACCTAAGTAACGCCGCTACATGCAGGCTGGAGTGGAAAGTATATACACAACAATTACATCAACCTCCAATAGCAATTCAGCTTGACCGATGTTTACTGAACATATAATATGGTACATAACCCTTATGTGTAGGATAACCTTTGTCCCCTGAAGCATAATCACAAATGCCTCTATAACAAATTCTAGAATTGCACTATCTTAGTATAAAAATAAACCATGAGTTTATAAGGAGAATATGTGGATTGAGACATGATCGAGATAAAATTCCTTCTTTTTCCTTTAATACATACAGTACAAGTATCATTCTGTTGTCTACATAAATCTGAAGGAAAGTTACCTCCAGCTAAAAAGGTAGAGGTGCAATCCAGACCAAGAAACATTCAAAAGAGGTTGCACTTAGAACATCTAAGATTAAGACCGTCACTACACACCCTCACAGTAACAACTACATCAACAAAATATATAAAAACAAGTCTCACATATAATAATCTACTCTATATAATCCAGGATGTTTAATCTCCACCACAACATAAGCAACCTCACTCAATGTTTAAACATCACGCAAGCGAATTTTGTAGTCACACGCTACAAAACTAACAGATACTAAGAAAATCGTAAACTACAAAATAATTACTTCTCACAACGAAAACTAACCTTCTAAACTGTGCCAAATAAAAACTAAGAAACTCCACTTCACATCTGCACATTGGACACCAGCAATGTGCTCTCACGGAATAAAAGAAACAATACTTAAAACACAAACACAACACTACGCTGCTGCAACTAAACAATTTTAAAGGCTGTCTCTAATCTTATCATGTACTAACAAACGTACCAAAATCCGCCACACCTCTAAACACCACATCTCCTACCTCTCACATTTAGTTTACTACACCATGGGTGATACAAGCACTCAACAACCGTAGATTCACTCTCTAACGAAAGTAGCAACAACAAAAAAAATATTAGTAAAAACATAGCCTATAATCCAGTCGCTATCAAACGTTAGCTCAACTCACGCAACTAATGAACGCTGTTCTTTTATCACCACAACGCATAATCATAAGAAAAAGTATAAGACACGCAAAAAAAAAATATCATACTACAAAAAGCCCGCTGCAAAACTAACAAATACAAAATAATTACTTCTCAAATTAGTTGCACACCCACATTACTTCTTCTACAACTCTCTACAACTTAACATTACAATACATCACTGATTAAGAACTCTACAAGCTTACTAGAATTACTGTAATATGATTTCGGCCTACTTTCTGTCCAACCACTATATTCCTCAACACTTGTAGTTTGACTCGTGCAACCTTTAAATCAACACTTTTTCAGAATGTCTCACACTACATATCACTACTAACTTTTGTAACCTCAATAACATCACTACAGCCACAATCTCTCTATATCATCCTCTCATGGTGATTGCAAGAATGTTCCTTACTTAAGATTAGAACCTAGGATAGTACCCTGAGAACTTGATTATAACTAATCTTCAATTCGTTTGCAACAGGCTGAGGTCGCCAAATTTCCGATGAAGCAAATTCGTATATAATAAATTAACACAGTTAGGATTAAATAGACCATATAGCATGCCATACTGCTAAATCAACTCTCGAATCAATTCAACCCTAATAAGATCAACGCAACTCAAAAATATCAACCCACCAAATATCGTATGAACAAAAGCCTACATGCCAAAGAAAAATTCAGGATTCAAAACCTCAGAATACTCCCATTTTATCCTCTAGATATTCATCAACCAACATCTTCTTGTGCTCCGAGGATTCCTAACCATAAGCTCCAATAAGCAATTGATAATATCCCACCTAAAGCTAACTCTATCCACAAGTAGATATCACCTAGACACATGTAATCTTGACGAAATTACTTCTAAACTAATAAACATCATATACAAGCACAAAATTGAAGAATCACATGCTCTACTCCAAATTTATAAATCTGTTATCATTCTTAAATAGGATCTCAGATCTCACAACCTCCATACAAAAGGTTTTTTTTTGATGATTGTAATACCACATAATCATAAAAATTGAATCTGTGTTGGAAGTAATCCTCCATAAACAACACTGGATTTAATCCGCAGACAAAAACAAAAATCACCAATCTCATCCTTGTAAATTTATTGCATATATAAGGAGATGTAGAGTTTTGCTAGTCTCAAGTTGCATTATATATGTAGTGATATGCAAATAGGCTAATGGATTATAGCTATGAACGAAAAGTTTCCTACATCCGGAACCTTTTCCAGGTTGGAATATCATATGTTCCTTTACCAGCCACAAATGGCATATTAAAGTAATTTGCAACCTTCTTCCAAATTAGTTAGGTATTGTTTATAAAAGCTAAACTAGAAATCAAGAGTTCTTTACAGTATGGGAGGGAAGGGAAGGAAAAACATAGGATCTAAAATTATGTTTCTTATTGTTGCAATTTCCATCCAACTCTACAATATCCTTATACTCTCTTTTCTATTTGCACGTACCAACTAGACTTTAAGTTAAATACACTATCAATTCCTATAGCTTCCAAAATTTGAGGGCTAGGATCAAAGAGGATGTTCGGAGCGCTAAAGTGTCTTGGTTGGTAAGAATCTTTGACAATGGAATTCATTTACCTCTTACTGAATTTGCTTACAATAGATCTTCTAAATGATAAGCATCTAACTCCATCCTTTTCACATCCATATAGGTCGCATATCCTACTATACCATTAAGGTTATCTAATTATGTATTATCTATCCGTGAGTCAGAATCTCCCATGAAATACCGTGTTTCGATCCTCTACTAATTGTGATGGTAAACAACTAATTCTACCAACTCTGAAACAATGCAGTTTATGTGCTCAAATGTGTCATCTAGGTTATATAACTAGTCAAGAACAACTTAACAGTCTGACACTTTATGAAATAAGATAAATCGATCCTATATTGATCATGCTACATACAGTATGCAACCTTGAATTCTTACCCAGCTAGTAGTAGCTGGTACTAGTACTACAACTAGCACGATAGAAGGGATTCCTAAAGACAGTAATCCCTGATCTCAAATTAGGCAGTGAACAAATTCGACTCGAGTTTCCCCGACTCATTAGTCGGTACTACCAAAGAAGCAACATTCTCCGCCACATAGTCGAGTCCGCAACATGTCCACTAGTCGCCTTCGTGGGCAACCCTAACCATGGTTACGAATAGACTGGTTGACTACAAGTCATTAAGCTAAACTAAATCCAAAGAATAACTGATAATCGAATATAAGAAACTATATTCTATCCCACTAAGCTAGAATATGTCTATACAAACATAAATAGAGTAATATATGCAACGGATATGCTAATAATCAAAATATACATACTTACTCATCGCCGAGAGAAGTTCATCGCTGCCAAGTCCCAATACAATTGCAACCAAGTCAAGAAAAATGACTCCGCGAAAATACAACCAAATCCATAAAATACCGATAGACCTCAAAAAACAAAACAACTTCGTCAACCCTCAAGAAAAAGACTCCGCAAAAATAAACAAATCTGTAACATACATTTTAACTTCGTAAAACAACTCCATAAACCCACAGACACCAAAACATCGCAAACTTAGCTCTGATACCAAAAATTATCACGACCCCAAAGGCACATGCTTCCTCGAAAATCGAGTAGCATCTCCCCTATACGGCGGACAATATGGGGCAAATATACATACACTCTTATCACAAAAGCTTAGCCACAAGCGGCTAGCATCACAATATATAGATATAAACATAACCACGCAGTTATTAAATAAGATAACGAGAAAAATAACGGATGGCTCAGCCTCCTTAAATATGTAATATAAAAACACAACTCAGAAAGAGAACTCAAATGTCTCTGTAATAATAACAAAATCAGTCCGAATACCTAATAAACAAATAAAATGTGAAAACTCACCAAGTACCAAAATAAAAGCAACTAAATCAAATGCGGAAACAACGCAACTCTGGGGACTGGCAACTGGATCCTCTCCTGGCTCCAAGAAACGTAACTACCTGCTACCTGAAACAAAAATGGGAGGTAGCGGTGGTGAGTCCGGGCGGACTCTGCGGGTATATGAGTAGACAATAAGCATGACATAGTAAAATGTAAAATAAGTAGAGAACCAACAGGGTACAGTCCATAAGGAATATAAGATTTCCTAAACATGCATAACATATATAAAACAACAAGATATAAAACCGAATAATAACTGATATAAAACAGAATATCAACTAAGCAGGTAAAAACAACGCGACAACGATAAATCCAACATATACATGCATGTCAACCAAGTGCAATAATCATAGCTCATACAAATGCATCAAACACAAGAAAATGCATAAACGAAATACGTATGCACAGGATGCAATGACATGTGTCACCCCTGACACCAATCAAGCCGCCAACTCATCTCATCTGTGTGACCGAGTGGGTAGGGTTGTGACAACTATATGCACTCCAACAACAAATACCACAGAGGTGTGGTTGAGTGGACAGGATGTTGGGGAACCAACTACTCTAAAAACCCCGATACATAGGGGGAGCCACCAACAGCTCTAATATCCCTCTAAAAACAACGGTGAGGGTGAGCCACCAACGGCTCTAATATCCCTCTAAAACAACGGTGAGGGTGTCACTGTTTAGCATAACAGGACAGATGTTCGCACTCTAACAACTACCACGACAACAAGTAGTTAGGTGAATCGAGCAATAATATGACTAACGATGGCTTAACCAAATATAAGCCCAACAGTCGTTAGTATGCAACGTGCAAGTATGGTGCATGCTATACGATGCACGAACAACCAGAGAAACAACGATGCAATAAAATCTAACGAGTATACGATGCATCAATACAACCAATCAGAAATCGCAAACCAACGATTATGCACCTACACTAATAGGTAGGGTATTTCTAATGCCAAATAAACCTATTTGTGTATAATGAACCTCTAAGTACTCGCGTACAAGCGGTACCTTACAAAACAGAAAACCAATAGAGGACTGTATGAATACAAATTAGGAACACTCGAAGATCAACGAAGAATAAGTATCAACGGCGATGTTAAAATAACAAACGACAAGAAATAATGTCAAGCAACCTACTAGACATAAGATAATCATGCTTTAAGGTAAAGGAAACTACTCGAGTACAAAGGAGAAGTACCCGCCTTTTATTGAAGAATTTCGTAAACGAGGACCTTCCACGATCAGCCGAACGAGTCCGAATCAAGGTCCTGATCAATGACAATGTTTAGCTAATTATGAAATCAACAAATTAGCTAAATAAAATACTAAACATGATTTACGACGAATCCCAATTGTAACATCTACTTAATTTAAATCTCACCCCTCAAGTTGTTTAGCTCTCAACACAAGCCAACCATCCAAGGGTCAAGTTCACACTAGCATGAGAAACTCATGTAAGATCCAAAACAAGGTATACACCAGATCAAGCCAAAGACTTACAACCAAATTTAGGATTTAAAGCAAATCCAAAACAAAACTACTTCAATAGTAAATCCCATTGGAGTTCACGGCTTCATTATTAATGTCAACCAGCTCCAAAGCAAGCAACTATCCCTAGGAATAAATCACAGCCAGAGTCTTCCAAATAAGGAACAGAACATGCTAATGTCCACAAGCTCCAAAAACAGAACACGAGTTTACATGGAGGAGTTCACGACATCATATACACCGGTAACAAGTCCAACTAAAAACACCACATGAATTTATTCACTCATCCTACAACATAAACATTTCCCAACCAAACCCTATATTTAAAATCCTTTACCTAATTAAACATCCTACAAGTAAATAGGGGTGGCCGAAGCATTAAAAAAAAACCTAATTTCCTTTACCTGATGGGTAGCCAGCGCAAGCAACAGGGCACGAAGATGGTGAAGAAGAAGAAGATCGACGGTAGGCCGTTCGAATGGGCGGGCGGTGCGGCAGTGAAGAGGCCTAAAGCTTGCGGCGCGAGAGAGTCAGCGTCGGCTGGGTGTGTGCGCCGGAGAAGACAGCAGAAGAAGAACAACAAGGAGGAGAAAGGAAGTGGAGAAGGCAAGACGGCGATCGCGATGGTGCGTCGGCGTCGCTGAGGCGGAACCGCTCGCGTGCGGCGTGGAACTACTCGGGGAAGAGTCGAGGCGGAGAGGAAATTGATTGGGGGAAGTGTGATTTAGGGCTTTTTAAGGTTTTTGACATTTTACAAATAAGCCCTCCAATTGGAGTAATTTCCAACTAGGTCCTTAGTTTCCGATTTTTAAGCATTTTAACCTCTTTTAATTTCAGTATTTAACAGAATTCTTATTTGAGACATATCTCTTAAAAAATACATGTGAGCCTTCAGATCTTTGGCTACTAGTCATTCCAGCATAAAATTCATTGCTAAAATATACTGGCACCCATCTGTGTCGTAATTCATACATCAAGGACAACCAATCATTATTCTCCAAATTAGCACACTTAATAGTCTCTTCCCATAACTTCTCAAAATCAGCAGGTGTTGTAGAATTTGCAATGACATTCTTTATGCTTTGATAGTGGTCTCGAAAAGTCAAAGGAGGTAATTTTTTCGAGAATTTATTCAGTATGTGCCACAAACAATATCGATGCACTATTTGAGGGAAAATTTGTGCAATGACTTTTGCCATAGCAGGATCCTGATCAGTGATTATAACATTTGGTGCTCCTTTAGGCATGACTTCTATGAATTTGTTAAGCAACCAAACAAAGGAATCAGTTTTCTCATCACTTAGAAACCCGCAGCCAAAAATAATAGTCTGATGATGATGATTAACTCCCACAAATGGTGCAAAAATTAAGTCATATTTATTGGTGTTATATGTCGTATCAAATACAACAATATCACCAAATACGCTGTATGCCCTCCTTGATATATGATCTCCCCAAAAATATCTACTAAATCTGTTATCCGAATCAGTCTCATAATCAAAGAAAAATCTGAATTCTTCTCTTGTTTAGATGTGAAAAACTCGATGAGTGTTTCGGTATCAATACCCTTTTGTTCATCCCTTAGATTTCATTCAAAATTTATAATATCTCTTTCTGTGCAACCTACCCCCTCAGGACCCCCATACTCTATCTCCAATAATCTCATTTGTTGACAAGTTGGTACAATTGCCTCAGAAAACTATTTTGCCAATGTTTTCTTTGCTACTGAAACATTACGATGTGAGCGTAGTAAATGTACTTTTGATGGAGTCGAGAGTGGATGATTGTGGGTTTCTATGAAGTTACTGACAATCCAATTAGATCCAGTCTATTTCTTAACAAATGTAATATTTGACTTGCAACCTGATCTAACTGTGCCACGTGCTCTTTCCCTTGTCAGTTGATCAACTTTTGCATGTTTAAACCGAAGATCTGTATGTCCTTCTTTAAAGCATACCATTTGTTTCCACGTCACTTCATTTATTATCTTATTTTTCTTGCTCGTGTGCATCCTTGAACTAAATCCGACTTCTCGTGCATATTGGTTATAGAATGCATATGCCTCCTCTAGTGATGAGAATTCCATTCCAATTTTTGGCTTTTGATCATCTGAAACTTGCGGAATGTATTCTTGATCGCCAACTATATTTCCTTCCATTTTTGAGCACCCTCACATAATATTACACAATAGATAAGTAGATAAATAAATAGCAATAACAAACACCGCTTATAAACTAAAATAAATTGCAAGTAAAGTGAATTTTAAGAATAATAAATTTGCCTAGGGCTAGGGCACAAGAAAATCGTCCCATCGACTAGGGCACAGGAAAATGATTATCAAGAAGAAAATGTGTACACTCCTTATCAAGAACAAAATTTTTATCAGGAATAAAAATTGAACAAAAATTGCAAATCATGTTAAAATAAGCAATGAACAAAAATTGTACACTGCCAAATCAAACTTAGAGAGCCGGCCAAAATTGTACACTGGATTCACACTCTGCATGAGTCGATTGAAGAAGAATTAGCAGATCAAATAATCTACCAAAGAACTGGAGTAGTTTCAGATCATTCGATCAAACTCCAAAAGGAAGTTAGGGTTAGGGTCAGACCCAGAAAAGGAGTCGACGCCGCACGTTTAGGGTTCGGACGCGATATAGAGAGCCGGACCAATTTTCTATAACAAAAAAATTTTCTACAACAAAAAATTGAAATGTTAGGGTTTACCTGGTTCGGCGAGGGGGGAGGCGGGATAGGACGTGTTTGTGAGAGACAGCTGTGGAGTGGCTTCAGCGATGGACGCGCAAGAGAGCCAGACGCGAGATGAGCCGGTGAGAGACAGCTACGGGTTTTGCTTCGGCGATCGATGCGAGAGAGAGTCGGACACGAGAGGAGTCAGCAAGAGACAGTTGAGAGTTTTGCTTCGGCGATGGACGCGAGAGAGAGCCGAACGCGAGAGGAGCAGACGTGAGAGACCGCTGCGTCCTGCTTCGGTGGGGGAGGGGGGGGGGAGGCGGGAGAGGAGTCGGTGCGAGGGACGCGAGGGAGGGAGGGAGGCGGGAGAGCGATGGTCGATCGCGAGAGAGGGAGTCGGGTCTGAGAAAGAGTGAGGCGAGGCGAGGCGAGGGCTTACGCAAGTTTGTGACCACGCACGCAGCCACGCACGCAGCCACACACACACGTAAAGTCCGGAGCCACGCATGCAACGTCCGTAGCGGTCCGCAAACAGGGTTCGCACCAGATCACTATTGTGTGTGTGTATATATATATATAGTAGGTATTTGATGGATAGAAGATCCTATTAGATATGTTTAGCAGAGAAAATTAAAATATGAAAAAGACAAAGGAATAAAAATGGAGATATTTTTATTGGCTCAAGTTGTTTTGCAAAAAAAAAACCTTTAATTCAAATGAAGTAAGGTGTAGAAAAAGTAAATTAAATTGGGGGAGTGATTTGGTTTTGAAAAAGTATACATTATTGTGAGAGGGGTTTAACCTTATAGCTCAAGGAATGCATGCACCTTGTGGTTAAGACCAAAAGAAGGTTTCCACATTGCATCAGAGATCTTCTTTGTTCATTTGCAAACGAATGTAACTCAAGCAAAACACCCTATAAGGATCTCATCAAACACCTTAATTGCTATCCTTGGATCAAAGAGTTTGGACACTCACCTTACAATAGAAGATAACAAATTGGTCTCCAAATCTATCATGGCAAGCCTAATTAAACAAGTGCACCCATGTCTAGTCGGGGACAATTGCTTAAATTCACTCGCTCTAAATAAAGATTGGCTAGCCACCTTCTGACTAAAAAAGACTTGTTGTAAACTCCTGTCTGAATTGTTCTATTTTGTTAGTTAGATACTTGGTCACCATACCTTAATCACTTTCCATGGGACCTTAAAACAGATCAGCTTGCTAGACATTCTTCGTTCAAGACCTGCTTCTACGCATGACTTTGCGCAATTGTCATTACAATAAAGAAAAATAGTGGATAACAAAGAGGGGGAAATCAACCCAACACACACACACACACACACACACACACACAAGAAATAGAATATACACATTAAGATCACCATTTTGAAATCAGCTAGATAGGTAGTCCCCCTGGCTTCGTATCCGTCACACTATACATGCAATCGACATAACCAGCATTCCGTTCCAACAAGAACAGCTACCTTTCTTGGCTATTTATCAGTTCTTGCAAATAATTGTGGGGCAAAGTAAAACAACTATATAGCAGCGATCTCCGTAACTTGAAGGATAAGTTGCATTACCTCAGGGGCATTGGATACTGGTTTAGTATTCAATTCCGAGGTCACTTCAGAATTTCTTGCTTCAGACTTCTCATTTGAATACCTAGATTGATTGTCAAAAAGAATATAAGCTAAGATACAATTGGACAAGATAATAGAGAACAATGCTAAATCCGTTGACAGGAAATTATGTTTATTCTTACATCGAGAGGATCGTCACCCATATTAACTCCACACAATCCACCCAAAGAAGTCTTTGTTCAACTGGAATAACACCATAAGTAATCAAGTGTGCAAAAGGCCAAAGCTTCCACCCTGCCTGTTAAGCCAGAAAAGTTAACCATTGACATTCGTACTGACAATTGTTACATACAATAGCAAGTGGAAAGGTCCTTACAGTTAACATGAGCCAAAATGTAGCCTTCAATTCACTAAAAATAATTGCTGGTGATTCGAGACGCAAGAAGCCCACCGCTACATAGTAGATACTGTTCCATAAGGCAGACCATGCAGTCTGGTCGAACACCACCTTAGAAGGCACATCCCACCAATCTTGGAAAGGAAAAAGTGCCTGAAATGAAGGATTACTACATTGGATTAGTGTCGTAACATAAGTGCCAGAATTAGCACTCATGGTATCAAGAAGAAAATCAGTAATAAACATTAGATAGTGGCAAAAGTCTACCTCGCAGAAGTGGTAGTAATAATGAGAAAGTGACCCGTGAAGAGAAAATCCTACGAGCCCCGACCTGAACATGCGAGCATGATTGAATTCAAAGAGTGGTTTTCCTTTGTAGCACTGCATCAATATTTATAAATTACACGATTAAGATGGAATGCATCTGAACATATCCTTGAACTTGTAAAATAATGAGTGAAATCCACCTGGGCAATCCAATCGCCTAGAGAATAAACGACACCACTTATCATCATTTTCGCAAGAACTGGATTTGTTTTCAAAGATTGCTCATAGGCAACCCAATTATGTTGGGATGCATACCTAAGTATATCATACAAGGTCCAACCCTGAAATGGATCAAGAAGAGGAGGAGACAATGAGCTTAGCCGCCAAGTATTACCTACTTTGACACAAAGAAAGCCAATGACAATAGATAGCACTACATTGTTTTTTTATCTGTGTATTCTAATCTTTAATTTTTCAGATAAACTAATAAGAACACTGAATTCTAAAGCTAATATTAAGAAAACATGCACTATAACAAAAGGCCACAACAACAATTAGTACAACAAAAATCCTGTCAGCGTAACCAAATATCTTCTTCAATGTCTGCAACCAACTCATTATATTTGTTACTACATTTTTTCAAACTTGTGTGGCACTATTTACTACTCATGAACTCTTTCTTGTTGACAATACATCCTTTCAGTAAATAAGAAAGCATATCGAACTACTAAATGGATCGGCAACATAAATGAGTCTCTTAATTCGCCAGATGGTGGTTACTACTCAAGCAACCAGCAAGGTCACTATTGATTTGCTTTTGTCAGGTTCTGTTGATTTGGATAACGTTGGTATAAGATGCATCAGTGATGTCCTCCTCTAGTGTTTCAAAGTTTAACAATATGCTTAAGTTAGTGATACATTAAACAAGGGAAGGGTAAGTCAAGAAATCCGTATAAAAGTGAAGAAAAGTCCTAGTTAACCTAGGCAATAAGTCCTGGTTCGAAGAATTGGGCACTAAGTCCTGATCATGGATTGGGCACTAAGTCCTGGCCGAGGGCAGGGTACCGAAGTCCTGACATAGGGTTGGGCAATAAGTCCTGGTCGTGGATTGGGCACGAAGTCCTGATTCGAGGAGTTGGGCAATAAGTCCTGGCCGAGGGCTGGGCACCGAAGACCTGACCGAGGGTTGAGCACGAAGTCCTAGTTCGTGGAATTGGGCAATAAGTCCTGGTCGTGGACTTGGCACCGAAGTCCTGATCCGGAAGATCGGGCAAAAGTCCAACCGGAGGAGCCGGTTGGCAAACTTCTCCTGAGAGGAGTAGGTGAAAGGCACGTTCCCCGGGAAGAGAACATAGGCGTCAGTTCGACCTAGGGTTTCGCGGAAAATCCAAAGTCAGAACCAATCTTTAAGGCTAAGGGTATATACTTGTTTGTCTTGTGTTTGTGTATCTTGCAGGTACCTAAAATTGAAGATAAAGTAGGCAAACAAACACAAAGAAGCTGAATTAAAGCTTACTGGGCGCCCCCATTGAAACCAGGGCGCCCCCACCAAGCCAGGCGCCTGAATGAATCAGGCGCCCAATAAGGTCCAGGGCGCCCATGAAGGATGGTTTTATCTGCTTCGTGAAGTTCGTGATTTGGATGGAATTTTGACCGCAACTAAGGCGCCCCAGAGGCTCTAGGGCGCCCGAGTTGAAGCTATATAAAGGGGTTCGACCCCTCAACTCAGTACAGCAATCACAACGACATTCTAAGCATTCCAAGTGAAAGAAAAGTGCTAGAGATGAAGCCCTACGACCAAGGAGGCTCCAGGAGGAAGTGTGCGGCACTTCGGAGTTCTAGATCGATCGGGATCGTCAACTCTTTGTTTGGTTTGAATTTACTTTCTGCATTTACTTTCCTTAGTATTTTGATTGTAAATCGTGCACTGTAAGACGGGTTTCTCCGCCTCCGAAAAGTCTGGAAAGGAGACCATTAGTGGACGGGCGTTTTCCGTGCTTAGGCCTTGGACGTACTGACCCTGGGGGTTTGGGAACCAAGTAAAAGCCTGTGTGCACTCTGTCGTTTGGTTTTTCATTTTGTCTATTTTTCCGCTGTGCTACTAACTCTGTATCTAGAACGAACGATCGAATTTATGACAAGTTTTCGCAAATTTTTACAAGCGATATGCACCCCCCCTCTATCGACAGCACTGATCCCCACAAGGGGTATCAGAGCGTGGTAGCTCTTCACCGGACTAACTGCCGACGGAGCAAAGGCGCCAGGAGTTGAGAGGGAGACCAGGGGTGAATCAGGTATATTTTTTTTAATTATTGTATTTTAAATTCCATATTACATGTTTCAAGTGTAGGGAGAGAGGACACTATAAAAATCAGTGTCCTACTCGTAAGACTCGATCTTCACCATCGGCGGCAAAGGAGGTACCAGCGCCAGGAGTTCGGAGGGACAAGAGCCACATCAGGTGCTTCAGGTGTCAAAAGCACGAACACTACAAGAATCAGTGTCCATCCAAGATACGAAAAATTTATGTTTGTAAAAATTTTCAAATTCCTGCACAGTTGTATAGTAATGTTGATAATTTAGATAAGTTAGATAATCTTTCTGTTAAGATAGACTTTTTGCACAATCAACTTAGGATATTACATGATCAATTATCAAATGTAGACAATAATAAAATATCAGACATTAACTCTTTAATCCTTAATGTCAACGCAATAATTCTCAGAATTAATTCCAATATTTTATCTGAAAATGATACATTTGTTGGAACTTGGATGGCTAGAGAGGGGGGGGTGAATGTAGCCAGACACAAACTTTTGCTTCTTTTGAGTTCTCTGCAGTCAGGTTAGTAGCGGAAGCAAACAAGCAGAGACAGAAACAAAGATAAACAGAAAATCACAAACTCTAACACGAGGATGTACAAGGTTCGGGGATAACTTACCACTACTCCTTGGCGTGCCCGTAAGGTGGGCGATCCCTTGATCGTCGGCAGATCAAGCCCCGGAAATCCGGATATCAAACACCTCCTTCTCGGTGGAGAAACCTCTCCACAATAAGTCTCAACAGAAAGATATAAAATAAAAGCACAAAGACAAAAACAAACTTACAGAGCACAATGAACACACAGAATGAAACACTTCATCGAGCACAACCCAGCACAACTCTCACGCAAGAGCTCCCCGCTCTTCGTGTCTGCTTGCTGATGGACTCGCATAGCTCTCCTCTGATCCAAGGTGCTCAAGTTGCAGAAGCTTCAAAGAATGCTCAAGAGTATGCAAGAGTTAGCCAAAGTTCAGAGTTCTCCCGAGGCTTCTTCGCTACCCAGCTCTTAAGCCTCTGCCTATCGCCAGGTCACCAGGCATGCATTTGCAGCTCACCAGCTTGTCTGCAACAACCGCAGCTACTCCTGACCTCTTTTGGACTCCCTGAACCCTCCTCAGCCGAGCCGCAAGCTAGTCATCAGCTTCCCAGCCGTTGCCAGCCCGCGCCAGCACAAGCCGTTGTAACCTGAGAAGAGAAAACAACCAAACCTGATCAAGGGAAAGTCTCCAGTTGGCCCTCCTCCATTGTTTGAATCATCCCTGCATTACCTGCACACATAGCAGACACTTAGCAAATCAAACCAAAAGTGAATCACAGAGGTAGCAGAGAAAACAGACGTGATCAGATCGAAAACATGAGTCTGACAGCGAATTTGAATTAAAGTGATCGGTCCACAGACCGATCAGAGAAGTCCCTGATCGGTCAGGTAAACTCTAGATCGATCCAGTGACTCCCTGATTGGTCACACTGACCAATCAGGGATCATGGATCGGTCACACTGACCGATCCATCACCTTCTGGGCTTTAAGCCACTACCCACCAGGCTAAAGCCCTGATCGGTCACCTGACCGATCAGGTTGTGCCCTGATCGGTCTGGTGACTGATCAGGTCACTCCCTGACCGATCAGGAGCCATCCTGATCGTTCTGGTGAACGATCAGAGGCCAAACAGAAACACTCTGATCCTTCTCTGATCGTTCACCAGAACGATCAGGAGACAAACAGAAATATTCTGTTCTCTTTCTGATCGTTCACCAGAATGGTCAAACTTCGCTGGATCGGTCACCAGACCGATCCACAACAGGGAGTTCGTGCCAACTCCCTGATCGGTCTCCAGACCAATCCAGCTCTGACCAATTCACCCCTAAGTCCAAAGAACAGGCTCCCTAGCCTTCTCTGACTCATTCTGGTCCCAGAGAACGAGCTCACGTGCCCTCTCCGACCAGTACACTCAATGCTCAGTCCCCCGGACCAAGACTTCATGCCCGGCTTCACTCACCGGGACTTTGTTCAACCTAGCTTCCCTCGCTAGGACCTGGCTTCACTCACCAGGGTTTTAGTCACCCGGCTTCACTCACCGGGACCCGGCTTCACTCACCGGGGTTTCAATCACCCGGTTTCACTCACCGGGGTTTCAGTCACCCGGCTTCACTCACCAGGACCCGGCTTCACTCACCGGGGTTTCAGTCACCCGGCTTCACTCACCAGGACTCGGCTTCACTCACCGGGGTTTCAGTCACCTGGCTTCACTCACTAGGACCCGGCTTCACTCACCGGGATTTCAATCACCTGGCTTCACTCACCAGGACCCGGCTTCACTCATCGGGGTTTCGGTCACCTAGATTCACTCGCTAGGACCCGGCTTCACTCACCGAGATTTCATTCACTCCGTGCCCGGTCCCCGATCAGGACTTAATCCGAATTCACTCAACCAAAACTTAAATCAGTGTCAACACCAAAACAACAATCAGGCCAGACTGCATCAACAACATTAATTGATGAAATTAAAATTAATGATTCTTTATTTTCTAATATTTCTGATAATGTTTTTGAGGATATTGAAGATAATTTCGAGGATATTAAAGATAATTTTGAGGTTGTTGAAGATAATTTTGAGGATATCAAAGATAATTCTGAGGATATTGAAGATAATTCTAAGGATATTGAAAATCAAACCTCTTTAGATAATGATTTAATTATTAATTTCTTAGATAATCTTGAAGATAATTATAAAACACTAACTAGTAGCCTTGAAAACTATTCTACCTACTATTAAGATGTAAAAGGATATAACTTTGATGATGAGGATGAGGAGGAAGATGAATTTTTTAGAATCAAAGCTACAATTAATAAAGTCTACAGAAATTCAAACAAAGCAAAAGTATTAGATTAACTTGAAAAAGTAAATGAAAAAGAAATAGTAGATGAGTCAAAGATATTTGAATTAATGAAATTAATGCAACTAGACCCAAAACTTTTAACTCAATTTAATCCTTAATTAAATAAATTTTAATTAATCCTAAATTAATTTAATTTTAATTAATCATTAATTAATTTAATACTAATTAATCCTAATTAATCCTTAATTATTTTAATTCTTAATTAAATCTTAATTATTTTAATTCTTAATTAAATCTTAATTATTTTAACCTTAATTAAATCCTAATTATTTTAACCTTGATTAAATCTTAATTATTTTAACCTTAATTAAATCTTAATTATTTTAACCTTAATTAAATCCTAATTATTTTAACCTTAATTAAATCCTAATTATTTTAACCTTAATTAAATCTTAATTATTTTAACCTTAATTAAATCATAATTATTCTAACCTTAATTTGAATCTTAAATATTATAATGTTAATTTAACCTTAATTATTTTTAACTCTAATTAATTATTTTTTTAACTCTAATTAATTCTTAATTAATTTAACATCAATTAATTCTTAATTAATTTAACTTCAATTAATTCTTAATTTAACTCTAATTAATTCTTAATTAATTTAACTTCAATTAATTATTAATTAATTTAACTTCAATTAATTCTTAATTAATTTAACTTTAATTAATTTAACTTCAATTAATTCCTAATTAATTTAACTCAAATTAATTCTTAATTAACCTCAATGTTAACTCTAACTCTTAAATAACTTGAACTCAAATTAAATCTTAATAACTTAAACTTGAATTAAATAAAATTTTACCCAACTATAACAATCAATTTAATAAAATCAAATATGTCAAAGTGGGTTGGCATATTCGCGGGTTCACACGATATGTATCAAATCGAGAATTTGATGCATTACTAGAAACTTAATTAAAAATGCTTTGACTTGTTTGAATCATGCATAAATGTCATGCTCATGCATTTGCTATTTTTTTAAATATATGTCATGACATTCATGTTTAAATTTCTGCATGATTTAGAACGGTTAGTTAAGGATAAACGAATTACTTGAAACTTGAACAACATAATATTAGGTGGAGGTGAGATGATAGTACGTTAGGGAAGCCCTTCTAATAAGCTCATGTGGGGTAAGTGTTGATGCAGTCTGGCCCTGATTGTTGTTTTGGTGTTGACGACGATTTTAGTTTAGGAGGATGATTATGATAATTATGATTAAGTCCTGATCGAGGATTAGGCATGATATGGAAAATCCTAACCTGGGAGGTTAGGTGTGATGATTATGATGATTATGATTGAGTCCTGATCGAGGATTAGGCATGATATGGAAAATCCTAACCTGGGAGGTTAGGTGTGATGATTATGATGATTATGATTGAGTCCTGATCGAGGATTAGGCATGATATGGAAAATCCTAACCTGGGAGGTTAGGTGTGGAAAATCCTAGCTTGGAGGGCTAGGTGTTGGAAAAGTCCTAATTCGGAAGGGTTGGGTGAAAAGTCCTAGCTTGGAGGGCTAGGTGAAAAGTCCTAACTTGGAGGGTTAGGTGCAAATTCCCATCCTGGAGAATTAGGTGAAAAAGTCCTGGCTTGGAGGGTCAGGTGCCTAGCTTGGAGGGCTAGGTTGGATGATGTTCTAACTCGGAAGAGTTGGGTGAAAAGTCCTAGCTTGGAGGGCTAGGTGAAAAGTCCTAGCTTGGAGGGCTAGGTGAAAAGTCCTAACTTGGAGGGTTAGGTGCAAATTCCCAACTTGGAGAGTTAGATGGAAAAATCCTTAGCTTGGAGGGCTAAGGTGGATGAATTCCTAGCTTGGAGGGCTAGGGTTGAGTCACTGGATCGGTCTGGTGACCGATCAGGGACATTGGCACGCTGCTCCTTAGTGGATCGGTCTGGTGACCGATCCAGCTATGTCTGATCGGATTGGTGATCGATCAGGGAGCGCACAGTGAGATGGAATCTACTGTGTGGCTCCTGATCGGACCGGTGACCGATCAGGGAGCAGGCTGCTTCCTTGCTGTCTTGCTCCTGATCGGTCTGGTGACCGATCAGGGAGCAAACGGTGAGTGAGTTCCCTTGCTAATCAAAGTCTTGGATCGGTTCGGTGACCGATCAGGGATCTTGGATTTGATTAAAAAATAACTGTTCATCTGCCCTGATCGATCTGGGTGACCGATCAGGATCCATTCTGATCGGTCTGGTGACCGATCAGGCTTCACCCTGATCGGTCTGGTGACCAATCAGGCGTGTATAGCTGCGAGAGCTGGGAATCCCAGCGAAGCAGTGGATCGATCTGGTGACCGATCCACACACCCTGGATCGGTCCGGTGACCGATCACTTTAATTCAAATTTCACTGTCAGACGTGGTCAGAGCGTCTGATCGTATCTGATTTGCTGATGTATGTTTCTGATATTTGATATGCTGCTTGATTTACTGCTCTAATGCTCTGATTGAGTTTCAGGTGACAGGGGAGGATTCAAACACTCAAGGAGAAGTCAAAGAGTGCTTTCCTTGGAGCAGGTTTGTCTCTTTCTCATCTCAGGTTGCAACGGCGAGCTGCAGACTGGAGCTGAGACTGGAGCTTGACTGAGGGGAGCTCAGTGAGTCCAGAGATAGCTCAGTAGAGGCTGGCGTTGGCAGATGAGTAGCTGGGAGCTACAGAGATGTTGTCACTTGTCGCTTGGCGGAGAAACAAAAAGGAACGCGAGAAGGAGAGTTTGTAATCAGTTCTTCAGTTTTCGTGCTCTTGAGTTCCTGTGTTACAAGCTTGCTGTTCTTGAGTTCTTCAACCATTCTAAGCAAGCTATTGAGGAGCAATCATCATACTTGAGCGCTTGAAGGAGAAAACAAGAGGCTTGGAGTCCGACAGTGGGAAGACACGGAGCAGGGGTCTGCGTGAGATCGTCATTGGGTGGAGCTCAGGGAAGCTTGCTGTGTTTTGTCCTTGCTAAGTGTTTGAGTAAGATCCTTCTTGTTGTTGTTTCATTGTGCTCATTCTATATCATTGTTTGAAACACACTGTGGGGAGGTTTCTCCACCGAGAAGGAGGTTGCTTCATATCCGGTGTTAACCGGGGCTTGATCTGCCGACGATCAAGGGATCGCCCACCTCAAGGGCACGCCAAGGAGTAGGGGCAAGTTATCCCCGAACCTTATAAACCCTCCTTGTTAGCGATCTTGCTAGTCGTGTTTGTTTTGCTTTTGTTTTGTTTTTCTGCACACTCTGTTTTCTACTCTTTCCGCTGTGCTACTGATATTTGAGTTGCAGAAATCGTGATAAGTTTCGAAGGAGAAAGTGGTTGTCTATATTCACCCCCCCCCTCTATAGCCATCTCGTTCCCAACAGTAAGGTGTACCCTACTTGGTCTGTTTAGTATGGTGGAACTAGACGAAGCTACCGATCTAAAGCCTAAGCTAGTTAGACCAAAATTTTTCAAGAAGTAACTTGAAAATGAACTTTCGGTGAAAGACTTTGTCAAGGAAAGGGTTGTTGCTCCAATAAGGCTACGGCCAAAGAATACCTCTGTGTCTCGCCAAGACCTGGAAGCCAATTATCGAAACTCATTTTTTTGTAACTATTTGATAAATTTGAATCTAACACAAGTTCTAATTAAATCTTAGATTTAACAGTAATTCAAAGAAAAATTATTCAAGCATCTCACAATTACACCCATAAGGCAACCATGCTTGCTTGTACTGAGACATTTAGAATGGGTGAGATGTTAAAGACTAATAAATTGAAAGAAGTTTTTCAAAAATGTTTTCAAAATCCTTAGGATATTTTTCTAAAAATCTATTTTCAAAATAATATTTCAACATAATAATGTTTTTATGGATTTCATGCTTGCCTGATTGCTTATATATATAATAAAATTTTAAAATTATATCTTTTCAGAAAATTGTTTGACCTACACAATTAGACACAAGCCTTTTAGGTCATCACTAAAGTCCCTTAAGGCACTTAGATAGAGTCAGACGGTGTCAAGTTCAGGGGGAGTGTTTTTTAATTCAAAAATAAATATTTTTCGAAAAGTCTTGTGCTTTAAAAATTACTACTTCAAAATATGTTTTTGAAAAATGTTTAAGAAACTTATTATATTCCATTCTTTCGAAAATTAATTATCATACTATCATTTCAAAATATCGGTCAGAAATTGTTTTAAATTAATCTTTTGATTTTGATAAACCCTGAAAGACACATAGAGAGTTTTCTTCTTGATCTACAAGAACTCCTAGGATTGTGTCAGATTTAGGGGGAGTCTAAGTCAAAAGAAAGTAAGTCTATTTTCTGACAATTTTTAATTATTAGATAATTTTTTTGGTCTGAATCAAACCCTAAGACTCAGAAGAAGATTACTTATAGTCAACGAGCTTCCGAGGACTGTGTCAAGTTTAGGGGGAGGTCAAATTAAAAGAATTATTGAACATTTCAAAATGTTTTCATACATTGTAGTTTCATAATCTTTTTGAAAACAAAAGTATTTTCTCTTTAAAATACTATCATTTTAAAGTCATTTTTTTCATAAAAATCACTTTCAAAAAACTTATCATTTTTATGGAATCACTTTTGAAAATAATATTTACTTGAGTTTGGAGAATTTCCAGAACACTTAGGAAAATATCTTTGTAGTTAACAAGGTTTCCTAGGATTGTGTCAGACTAGAAAAGAAACCAAGTCAAGTAAAATATTATATTTTTAAAACAAAAATAATATTAAAAAGATTTTTTTTGCAAAACTATTTTAAGTGCAAAATATTTTTCAAAGTACAAATTTTTTTGTTCAAAACATTTTTCAAAGTACTAAGTACAAATTTCTTTCAAAATAATAATTTTTCTAAATGCACTACATTTCTCTAAGTGATTTTTTTTCTAAAGGGCATAATTTTTTTTAAGTGAAAATCTTTTATGAGTGCAATTTTCTTTTGAAAATCTTTTCTAAATGAAAATTTTTCTAAGGCAATATTTTCCTAAGTGCAAAAAGTTTCTAAGTTCAAAATATTTTACTAAAAGTACAAAATATTGTTCCAAAGTGCACAATACTTTTCACAGTACAATTTTTTTTAGTGCAATTTAAGTACTTAGTTTTTTTTAACTAGTACCTAGTCTTTTTCAAACAAAAAGGGAAGAGTTTCGAAAATTATTTTATCAAAAATGATATGCTTTCAAAGAATTATACTAAGTACTTTCAAAAGGAAAAGAATTTTTTTTTTTTTGAAATTTTCATGTTGGTGCAAGTTTGTTTTGTCATCTATTTTGATGAATGACAAAGGGGGAGAGTGAGCTTAAGTTAGAAATTTTTTCTTAGGAAAATTTTTTTATCTCCCAAAGGAATAGAGAGCGTAAGTTAGAAATTTTTTCCCAAAGGATCAAAATGTAAATCAAAATATTTTTTCCAAGGGTCAAAGTTTAAATCAAAATGTTTTTTTTCGAGGATCAAAACTTAGATCAATTTTTTCCAGTTTATCCCAAGGATCATAACTTAACCTTTTAATCCAATCTGACTTAAGATATTGTCAAACATCAAAAAGGGGAAGATTGTTGGTGCAAGATGCATCAGTGATGTCCTCTTCTAGTATTTCAAAGTTTAACAATATGCTTAAGTTAGTGATACATTAAACAAGGGATGGGTAAGTCAAGAAATCTGTATAAAAGTGAAGAAATATCCTAGTTAACCTAGGCAATAAGTCCTGGTTCGAAAAATTGGGAACTAAGTCCTGATCATGGATTGGGCACTAAGTCCTGGCCGAGGGCTAGGCACCGAAGTCCTGACATAGGCTTGGGCAATAAGTCCTGGTCGTGGACTGGGCACGAAGTCCTGATTTGAGGAATTGGGCAATAAGTCCTGACCGAGAGCTGGGCACCGAAGACCTAACCGAGGGTTGGGCACGAAGTCATGGTTCGTGGAATTGGGCAATAAGTCCTGGTCGTGGACTGGGCACCGAAGTCCTAATCTGAAAGATCGGGCAAAAGTCCAACCGGAGGAGCTGGTTGGCAAACTTCTCCTGAGAGGAGTAGGTGAAAGGCGCGTTCCCCGGGAAGGGAACATAGATGTCGGTTCGACCTAGGGTTTCGCGGAAAATCCAAAGTCGGAACTAATCTTTAAGGCTAAGGGTATATACTTGTTTGTCTTGTGTTTGTGTATCTTGCAGGTACCTAAAATTGAAGACAAAGCAGGCAAACAAACACAAAGATGCTGAATTACAGCTTACTGGGCGCCCCCATTGAAACTAGGGTGCCCCCATCAAGCCAGGAGCCTGAATGAATCAGGCACCCAATAAGGTCCAGGGCACCCAAGAAGCAAGGTTTTATCAGCTTCGCGAAGTTCGTGATTTGGATGGAATTTTGACAGCAACTGAGGCGCCCCAGAGGCTCTAGGGCGCTCGAGTTGAAGCTATATAAAGGGGTTCGACCCCTCAACTCAGAACAGTAATCACAACGACATTCTAAGCATTCCAAGTGAAAGAAAAGTGCTAGAGACTAAGCCCTGCGTCCAAGGAGGCTCCAGAAGGAAGTGCGCGGCACTACGGAGTTCCAGATCGGTCGGGATCGTCGACTCTTTGTTTGGTTTGAATTTACTTTCTGCATTTACTTTCCTTAATAATTTGACTGTAAATCGTACACAGTAAGACGGGTTTCTCCGCCTCCAAAAAATTCGGAAAGGAGACTATTAGTGGGCGGGTGATTCCCGTGCTTAGGCCTTGGACGTACTGACCCTGGGGGGTTTGGAACCAAGTAAAAACCTGTGTGCACTCTGTCGTTTGGTTTTTCGTTCTGTCTATTTTTCCGTTGTGCTACTAACACTGTATCTAGAACAAACGATCGAATTTACGACAAGTTTCCGGAAATTTTTACAAGTCGATATTCACCCCCCCCTCTATCGACGGCACTGGTCCCCACAAATAAGATCATATATGAAGAAAAATGTAGATCCATTACCTTAACGGCTCCCCTAAAGTCGGCCCCACGGATATAGATGGAGGTTCATGTAGGTACACAAACAACAGGTGCATGGTGGGATCAAAAATTATCATATATGAAGAAATTATCATTTATAGTTGCAATATGATCATCTAATTGCACCTTAAACCTATCTAGTATTTACAGCATTACTTATGTGAATTACAAATACACATCACAATTTTGATAATGTAATTTGGAAAGACTACCAAATTGAGATTAACAAATCAAGTGGTTTGAGTACCATTGCAGTCTTTCTGAAATTGTTACCCAATTTTCACAAGAAGAATATGATTGCAATCAAAAAGTTTAACTTTTTGCAAGAACAACACTTGTTTATATCCATAGTGATTTATGCTTTCGAAAAAACTCAGTCCTCTTAACAAGAGAAGGTAATGTGTCCAACAATGTCTCAGAATTTGATGTTTCAATTTCAAAACAAAAAATTATACACAATGTGACGACCTAGTCATGGCCGGTCCCAAGCCCGGATAAAGGAGGGGGGTTGCGTTAGGTTGTCAGCCAGCGTAAAAAAAACTATGGTAAATACTCAATGAATGGATCCTTTACACTATTATGCTAATGCTAGAATGTTCCCTAGAAGGAACGCGTTGCAGGGTCCGACTATAATGTCTCGGCAAGGACCACTACATTTTCATGAGAACTTGGGTGTAGTGTTAAATAAGCAAGAGTTCTCACACCATAGGTGGGATAAGAATAAACATTATAAAGTAATAGTCTAAGATTTGGAATATGGAATATAGAAACTCTCACTGGTAAAATAATAGAGGTAGTAGATACGATGATTAGGAGAAAAATTAGTATTTTGTGTGTGCAAGAGATAAAATGGGTAGGCGAGAAGGCAAAAATGATAGAGAACTCGGGTTTTAAGTTATGGTACACAGGAAAGAGTAAAACAAGTAATGAAGTGGGTATTTTTGTAGATAGTTCTTTAAAAGATGAAGTTGTTGCAATAGTTAGAAAGAGGGATAAAATTATAGTTCTCAAGATAGTATTGGTGAAAGAAGCTGTAAACGTAATTAGCATATATGAACCTCAAGTAGGATTAGATGAAGAAACCAAATCAAGATTTTGGAGCGATTTAGATGAGGTATTATAAAATATTCCGCCAAATGAAATAATTTTAAGAGGAGATAATCTAAATGGACATGTTGGAGAGAAAAATGAAGATTATGGGAGGGCACATGGGGGTTATGGGTTTGGAATAAGAAATAAAGAAGGAATAACTATATTGGGTTTTGCAATTGCATATGACCTTATACTAGCTAATATATTTTTTAAGAAAAAAGATATACACTTGGTCACATTCAAAAGTAGGAATAATAAATCGCAAATTGACTTTTTTAAGATTAGGAAGAGAGATAGGAAGATTTGTAAAGATTGTAAGGTCATCCCTGGAGAAAACTTAACTACTCAACATAGATTAGTAGTGTTGGATATACACCTTAATCATAATATCAATAGAGAAAAAATATACACGACTCCAAAAATGAAGTGGTGGAAGTTAAAGGATGGAAAGCAAAACATATTGAAGGAGAAAATAGGAATACAAGCATTAGATGAAATATACAGTGACTCTAGTACAACAAGGGATACGATGGTATCAAAATTAAAAAATAGTAGATAAGGGTGTACTCGGTGAGTCAAAGGGGCATGCACCACTAAATAAGGAATCTTGATGGTTGAATGAGAAAATATAAGAGAAAGTGAAGGAAAAACGAATAGCTTATAAATAATTATATATTTGTAAAAACGAGAAAAACTTAATAAAATAAACATTTACAAAATAGCTAAAGTGATAGAGAGGAAAACAAGAGACCTTAGCCAGATAAGTTGTATTAAAGATGAATGCAATATAGTACTAGTAAATGATAGCGAAATAAAAGAGTGGTGGAGGGTGTGCTTTCATCAACTTTTTAATGAAGGTTTAGGGGACCAACATAACTTAGGCAATTTAAGTAGTTCAAATGAATATAGAAATTTTAATTTTCATCGTAGAATTCAAACTTCATAAGTAGAACAAGCTTTGAAAGAGATGCAAAATGAAAAAGCCGTGGGACCAGATAATATCCTAATAGAGGTATGGAAGTGCTTAGGGAGACAAGGTATTGAATGATTTAGAAAATTATTTAATATGATATTAAAAACAAAAAAAATATTTAATAAATGGAAGGTAAGTACTCTAGTTCCCTTATATAAGAACAAAGGAGACGTACAAAATTGTGCAAACTATAGGGGTATTAAACTAATGAGTCATACCATGAAACTTTAGGAAAGAGTAATAGAGAAAAGATTAAGGAAGGAGACCACGGTAACCAAAAATCAATTTGAGTTCATGCCTGGAAGGTCTACAATAGAAGTTATATATCTTATTAGACAGTTAATTGAAAAATATCGGGAGCAAAAGAAAGATCTACACATAGTATTTATTGATTTAGAAAAAAAAACTTATGATAGGGTCTCAAGAGAAATTATATGGAGAATTCTAGAAAAGAGAGGTGTTAACATAATATATATTGAACTAACTAAGGATATATACGAAGATGTAATGACTAGAGGAAGACTTCATGCGGATTAACTAAAGCATTTCCAATAAGGATAGGATTACATCAAGGATCAACTCTAAGTCCTTATCTTTTTACACTAATCATGGACGAACTCACCGGACACATTCAAAATACTGTACCATGGTGCATGTTGTTTACAGATATTGATTTGATATACGAGACAGGTGAAGGAGTAAATGCTAAACTAGAATCTTGGCGGGAAACACTAGAAATGAAAGATTTTAGGCTTAGTAGAGTAAACACAGAATACATGAAATTTAAGTTTAGGAATATTAGACGTAACGAGATAATTGTTAAGATAGGAGATGACGAGTTATCTAAAACTAAGAGCTTTAAGTATGTAGGATCATTTTTGCAAAGCGATGGAGGGATTGAGAGAGAAGTCTTACATAGAATACAAGTAAGATGGTTGAAATGGAGGTTAGCGTTCGGTGTTTTATGTGATCGTAAAGTACCTCTAAAACTTAAAGGGAAGTTATATAAAACGGCTGTTAGACCTGCTATGTTATAAGTGTTGGAACCCGGATGGCTAGAGAGGGGGGGTGAATATAGCCAATCACTTTGACCTTTGGCACAAATCAAATTTCTGCACTCAAACTTATCAGTAGCACAGCGGAAGAAATAATCACAGAGTAAGCAGAAAACAGAAAACGAAAGCAAAGCAGACACACTAGCAAGATCACTAACAAGGAGGGTTTACAAGATTCGGGGATAACTTGCCCCTACTCCTTGGCGTGCCCTTAAGGTGGGCGATCCCTTGATCGTCGGCAGATCAAGCCCCGGTTAACACCGGATAGAAGACAACCTCCTTCTCGGTGGAGAAACCTCTCCACAGCGTTTCAATCACAGATATATGTTTAAGCTCAATGAAACAACAAGAAGGATCTTACTCAAACACTTAGCAAGGACAAGAACACAGCAAGCTTTCCTGAGCTCCACCCAGCGGCGATCTCACGTAAGAAACCCTTCCTCGTGTCTTCCCGCTGTTGGACTCCAAGCCTCTTGTTCTCTCCTTCAAGCGCTCAAGTAATGGATGATTGCTTCTCGATTGTAGTAGCTTGCTCAAGGCGATGAAAACTTCAGAACGCGCAAGCTAGATGTGGAGAACACACAGGCGCAGCAAGAACTTAGTTCGCAAAGACTAGAACTCAACATCTGCTTCAACGAACCCTTCTTCCACCCTTTTGTTTCTCCACTTAGCACCAGGTGACAGCATCTCCTGCAGCCTCCAGCTGCTTCCCTGCCAACGCCAGCTACCACTGAGCCCTCCCTGGACTTCCTGAGCTCCCCTCAGCCAAGCTCCAGTCAGCAGCTCCAGTCTGCAGCTCCGGCCGTTGCAACCTGAGATGGAAAACGGACAAACCTGCTCCAAGGAAAGCCTCCATTGACTTCTCCTTGAGTGTTTGAATCCTCCCCTGTCACCTGCAGCTTAATCAGAGTGTTAGAGCAACATATCACACAGTAAATCAAGTATCAGATGTAAGCAGCAGAAAATCGGATACGGTCAGGCGCGATCAGAGCGTCTGACAGTGCAATTTGAATTAAAGTGATCGGTCACCGGACCGATCAGAGAGCCTCCTGATCGGTCACCAGACCGATCAGGCTGGGTCCAGACCGATCAGGCTCCGTCCTAATCGGTCCCCAATGCTCAATTAGAAATTGCGATTTCTTTGGGACTCTCCTGGATCGATCACCAGACCGATCCCAGGTTGTGGGTCGATCACCCGACCGATCCACCCCTTTATCGGGCGATTTCTGAGTTTCGCAGTCTAGACCCCCTGATCGATCACCGGACCGATCAGGAAACCTCCTGATCGGTCACCAGACCGATTAGATAGTGACCAGACCGATCAGGCTCCGTCCTGATCGATCATAGTGAGGAACCTGCGATGCTGGATCGTTCTCCAGAACGATTTGCACAGTGATCCTGATCGGTCACCAGACCGATCAGGAGCAGATCAGCAAGGGAACTCAACCTCACTGTTTGCTCCCTGATCGGTCACCAGACCGATCAGGAGCCAAGCAGTGGGTGAAACGCATACTCCCTGATCGGTCACCAGACCGATCAGTCATCGCTGGATCGGTCACCAGACCGATCCACGAAGGAGCACCGTGCCAACTCCCTGATCGGTCACCAGACCGATCCAGGGGCTCTAACCTAGCCCTCCAAGCTAGGGTTTCATCCACCTTAGCCCTCCAAGCTAAGGATTTTTTCACCTAACCCTCCAAGTTGGGAATTTGCACCTAACCCTCCAAGTTAGGACTTTTCACCTAGCCCTCCAAGCTAGGACTTTTCGCCCAACTCTTCCGGATTAGGACTTTCCAAACCTAGCCCTCCAAGCTAGGACCTGACCCTCCAAGCCAGGACTTTTTCACCTAATTCTCCAAGATGGGAATTTGCACCTAACCCTCCAAGTTAGGACTTTTCACCTAGCCCTCCAAGCTAGGACTTTTCACCCACCTCTTCCGAATTAGGACTTTTCACACACCTAGCCCTCCAAGCTAGGATTTTCAACACCTAACCCTCCAGGTTAAGATTTTCCAACACCTAGCCCTCCAAGCTAGGATTTTCCATACCATGCCTGATCCCCGATCAGGACTTAATCATCATCAATAATCATCCACCTAAACTAAAATCGGTGTCAACACCAAAACAACAATCAGGGCCAGACTGCATCAACAATATGGTGTTGAATGTTGGGCTATGACTCGGGCACATGAGCAAAAGATGAAAGTTACAGAGATGAGGATGTTAAGGTGGATGTGTGGACATACGAGAATGGACAGAATAAAGAATGAGAGTATTAGAGAGAGTCGGAGTTGCATCTATTGAAGAAAAACATCGAGAGATACGTTTGAGATGGTATGGACATATACTTAAATGACCAATAAATGCCCCTGCTAGGCGATGTGAAACTATGATAAATACGCACATTAAACGAGGGAGAGGAAGACCAAAAAAGACTTGGTTAGCAACAATAAAACATGATAAATTTTGTTTAAATATAGATGATGATATAATAGGGGATAGAGCTCAATGGCGTAGAAGGATCCATATAGCCGACCCCATCTAGTGGGATAAAGCTTGGTTGTTATTGTTATATACAATTTTAAATCAATTTTGTAGGTGTTATCAAAATAATAAAATATAATATTATAATAGCTGGCAGTCCTCTTTCTTGCTTTCTTAGTTATTAAAATTTTTTCAATTTTCCTCTTGGTCCTTACCTTTTGATCATTATCCATGGATCATTAGATTTGTTTGTATGCCTAGTTTTATTCAATGGGATATTCTTTTGGCTTTAGCTACGGGAAGCTTTAAAAGTTTCTACAATATGAATGCAACAAGTGTAGGTCTTTCTCAAATCGCATTTCAAATTTTTTAACTTTTATTACTTAAATTGTATATCCTTTTTTAATCATGAGTTAGGAATAGATCATTCATCAAATCAGTCAATCTTATTTCTAGAGCAACAACAAGCCAAGTATCCCAATTGTCTGAAGTAAGGCTTCAAGGATCCTATGCCACCATTCAGTTCGATGTAAATCCTTCCATTGACTTCCTATATTCATATAGGCCATTTTGATGCATCTTTGGTTAGGTTAAGGCTATATCTCTATCTCAGTCAATGACATTCTCATATTTATTTTGATTACTTCTTATAATTATTTTGATTACCTTTCTTTATCAAATGATTTTTTTTAATAATTTCAGTTAACTTTACAAGAATGACAATCAATTACACCCATGTTTTAGTTTTGAAACAACTGAATATCTTTAAATGAATGAATGCACAGGCAATAGACATATCACATGTGTCAATAACCATCTTCATCAAGGGATAACTTCTCCATTAGTCAACTAAATATCTTTAAATGAATGAATGCACAGGCAATAGACATATCACATGTGTCAATAACCATCTTCATCAAGTGAATTTTTTTTATAAAAAATGAGCAGTGTCACAAAAACTTTATCTCGATACATATATATAATTATAACGCATTCTCACAGATAAATAAATTCTCCATTGATTTAAAATATTGTAAAATGGTTGGTTTATGCATGCCGATGGTGACTGCTGAACATTATCTGGTTTAAGTATATACCTACAGTGTGTACTTCAATTGTTTTTTATACGTAGTTGATACATCCATCCATCTAACCTCACCTCAGAAACCAATCTTGTCCGATACTCTCTCTCAGTCGTCCACACGTAGCTGGAAATTAAATTCTTGGCCATTTAGATATATTGGCAATTAATCCTTGATAACATATATATTTGGCTAGCTGGAAATTAATTGCAGGTGATCTATCCTTTTCAGTGAGCTAGGTATTTGCTTCCAGTGGTTCGATAGCCATCGAAATTAAGCAGCTGGAAGCTTTATAGATATTGCCATGTTACTCAAATATCATTTTCTAGGTCCCCCACTGCACTGGGATTTTTATTTTCTTAGTTGAAGCATTTAATTTAGTTATAACGTAACGCATTTAATAATTATGCAGGAGTTTTTTTTTTGTTCGTAAAGATATTGCATGATGTCGGGGGCAAGGACAAGCTAGCTTTACACTAGATTTTTAATTATCGAGAATAGTTTTGGATTTATTTGGTGAGTGAATGGAGGAAAACCGTTCACTTCCAAGATTAGTCGGATCGATTTGGATATCTAGATTAACAAAAAGAAAAAAAATAGATCCATTGTCAAGTACTGAAAATTAATGTTGGGGAATTTTGACCCACATAGAACGCAAAGGAGGTTCATCGGAATTTTGTCTATTCTATAATTCCTCCTCTCACACGAGACCTACATAATTATTATACAACATGCACCAACAGATCCTCACCAAATAGTACCCAAATCTATTTACTCATTATAATATTCAATCTATAAACTTACTGCTGATCCCACCTAACCTGACACATATCATACGTATCATGCACCAAATTATTCTTTCTATTATTAATTAAAGAAACTTAGGCAATAATTACTTAAAATGGTATTCTTTCTATTCTTTCTATTATTATACAACATGCACCAACAGATCCCACCCAATTATATCAAGACCTTTGGCGGCAATAATTACTTACAATGGTATATTACAAGGACAAAGTGAAGATCCTTTGTATATAATAGATACATGGTATCAAGACCTTTGGCCACAGAATGTGAAGACCGAAGCTTCCTGGTTTCACATCCGAGAGAGGGAGAGAGCATATACTTGGTCTCGATGAAGAGATGATGTGAGCTAGAGTCACCAAATTTGGGAAGAACGAGAACAAATTGCTATTGGAGGTGAGTATAGTTCTACTACTTTTAAAATTTTCTAGCTTATTATGTAATTTGTTCTATACATAAAGAGAACTCAATAAACTTTTGAGGATTAATCGAGCTCAAAACTAAAAGGACTTTCTCTCTCTTTCGAGGAGAACATGCGAGTCTAGTTTCTCAGGTCCTTTCTTTCAGATTTATGATCATCTGTTGAAGTGTTTGCAGAAACCAAGATGCATGATATCTTTAATTTCTCTTTGCTTATTCTAATCGATTGCTCATTGTGTTTTGCCAAGCTCTCATCTTTCAGTTCTCAAGTAGACCAAAAGAAAAGAAGGATAATGGAAACTCCCTGGAACAATTTGTTCTCAGACAGTGTAAGTATTGTAATAAAAGAGGCATCAAATTGTTCTTGTTCTCAAAGAAATCAAACAAAATATTACAGGAAATTAGTGATTTAGTGTTTCTGGAGCAGTGGGAAATTGCATCAAGCAACAACAAAAGACAAGATAATATAAATATTAATCAGCAGGTCGCAGGAGCAGCTGCAGTGGGAATGGCATGTGATGGCCAGAACTCGCCTCACTCTTTGCATTATATTGTGGGTCACTCATCAGATCTTTATGGATCAGGAACTAAAGCTCAAGATACCATCAGCTGGAACTTCAACCTAAGCAATAATAATCAGATGGAGCTTGATCATGGCTCTTGCTCATCACCAGGGCTAATGCCACTTGACTTGCTGCCTAGTAATCCAACTAAACATGTTGCTTTTGCGAGGCCAAAGGAGGAGCTGAAGCGCGAACTACCTATCCAACGAGGGATGACCACCACCACCACACTGTCGCAAGCGCAAGAGCATATCATTGCGGAGAGGAATCGGCGAGAGAAGCTCAACCAGAAGTTCATTGCACTCACTGCATTGATCCCTTGCCTTAAAAAGGTAGGCAAATTATGTGTTTTTTTTTGGGTTTCTTTATCATGCTTCATCCTATTGTTTTGCCATTGTTTGTATCCTACAAACTTTGAAGCAGCAAATAAGCTAAAGGAGTGAAATTCTCCTCTCTTTTTCTTTGATGTTTTCTAATAATCCAATGAAGGCTATATTGTATTAGCTTCTATAATACATCCTTAAATATTTAAATTATGGGTATTAATTTGTTCCTCATCACTCCTTGAGTGACTATTTACATCAAACATAATGTTGGATCATATATAAGTGAACTATGTTTTCTCTTCCTCTTCCTACCCTTATATTTCCATCCTAGTTAGTAAACCAAGTTATTAGTTGGGAAAAATGTATTGTATTAATTAGACCAAAAGAATGGTCAATTTAGGTGTACTTTGGCTTGTCAACAAATGTTTTAAAATTATAGATAATTATCATCACACGGAATACACATTCAAGTTCTTGTAAAGAACAATCTGGTAGATGAAGTTTCCGTCAATACAGGATCCTAGAAAAAGATCTATTGTATCTAATCTCAACCTGCATGCAAATTCTTGTATTTTGTTTTATTGTACTATATGTGGTTTTATTTGAATTCATTGCATACAAAATTTTCATTTTTAGGCAGATAAAGCTTCAGTTCTTGGAGATGCGGTGCGCTATGTGAAGGACCTCCAAGAAAAAGTGAAAACCTTAGAAGAACAAAACACGGAGAGGACCGTCGAGTCAGTGGTCTTCATCAAGAAGTCTCATGTCTCTGTCAACGACGATGAAGGTTCATCGTCGAATCAGAACACTAGTGATGAACCACGGCTGTCACAACTTCAACCTTTACCCGAGATCGAAGTGAAGGTCTCGAGGAGGACGGTGCTCGTAAGAATCCATTGTGAAAACCGCAAAGGTGTTCTTGTCAAGGTCTTATCGGAGATCGAGAGCATGAACCTCATCATAACCAACAACAATGCAATGCCTTTTCTTGGCTCCTCCATCAATATAACAGTGGTAGCACAAGTAAGCCAAAATATTATGTTCAAACAATGGAGACTTATTACCATCAAAATATCAAAACCTAATTCTCAATTCATTCAAAAGCTTAAAATATAGTGATGCATTCATTTTTGGTGTACAGATGGATGTGGAATTCTCAATGACAGTGAAGGACATTGTGAGGAAGCTGAAATCTGCTTTGGAGTAGGCCATAAAATATATGTTAAGAAGCTAATTAATAAAGAGGGCCATATGATGTTATGTAATCTTATACCATTTCTGATTTTGAGGGGGAAAGTGTTTCTCTTTTTCTTCAGCGATATAAATTCTAGGGTTTTTCTTCACCAACCTTGTGTAATCGTCTCTCATGAAGAAATATAATTGAACTGTCATTTGCACCACAGGTGGTGCATTGTTGCATGCATGTGAAGCTCAGCAACTCCCATTTTATAATCCAACAGGCTAACTAGCTTTCTGGCTCCCAACTGCATGACAACAATTGTTATTTCTTCATTTGTTAAATATATCACAACAGGTTGGCTGAGGATTCTGTTTAGCATCTATGATCATGTTTGATCGACTTTATTTTTTGTACACGAAGTGTTGAGCAGTCCTTTCCAACTGGAGATTGCAGTCTTCTAAAGAATTGTATGTGAACTCTTTGTGCTTTAGCATAAATGATCTGTGTGTCTTTGATCTTATTTAGTGTCTCATATATGTACTTGACATGATCATGCATGCACTTTCTTCACAATTGTTCAATGTGTGAGTAAAATAATGACCATGTTAGTCTACAATATGTTGGGAATCGTACGGTCGGCAAGAGAGATAAATTGCCCCTACAAATAAAAATAATCTTTTGTCTTGCTTAAATAAAGATGGGGTTAGATCACAAGCAAAATAATAACATTAAAAACAATAAGCAAAAGAAACAGAGGCACAAACAATTTACTTGGTTTGCAACCAGGAAGGTTGCTAATCCAAGATAAGGTAAAGTTCGATTTCTTGATTAACTCTTTTAGGCGGAGAAGCCTCTTTACAGATTTAGAACTCAGAGAGTAGAAGAGAAATTGTGAATAGAATTCGTGTACAATGAATTGCCGAAAAAGAATTGAGTTCTGAGGTCTATTTATAACCCTAGTGTAGTTTATCAGTTTGATGACATGGCCCTATACGGGCGCCTTAGGGGCGCCTGACGCGTAGCTCATGGTTATCCGCATCGCAATGGCCACAAACGGCTAGTTCTGAATGAACCTTGGCTTCTCGAGCGGTTGTATTGACTGGGGCGCCAGGGAACATGGGCGCCCGAGTGCATAGGAGCGCCCGTGTTGACTTTGGTCAGCTTTTTGCTGACCAGTTTTTCGGCGGGTCTTCTTGGGTGATCTCGGGCCTTCCAGAGTTGGACTCACCTGAACCCTCCTCCGGCTTTCTCCTCGAGCATGCTCCCCCTCCTCCCTAGCTTCTCGTCCCTCGGACGCCGCGCGCGTCTTTCTTGCTCCACCGGCATACTCTTCCGTAGACCTCCGCGTCCCTCGGATGCACCGATCCCATCAGCTCCCTTCCAGTGTCATCCTTCTCGACTGTTAAGTTTTCCGCTCGACTCCCTGCGCTCCTAAGCTCCTGCACACTTAGACACAGGGATCAAAACACAACAGGACCTAACTTGACTTAGTTGACCATATAAAACTCACTCAGAGTACTTACACAATATGTTATCTACATTAAATGAGTGATATATATATATATATATAGTAGGTATTTGATGGATAGAAGATCCTATTAGATATGTTTAGCACAGAAATTTAAAATATGAGAAAGACAGAGGAATAAAAATGGAGATATTTTTATTGGCTCAAGTTGTTTTGCAAAAAAAAAACCTTTAATTCAAATGAAGTAAGATGTAGAAAAAGTAGATTAAATTGGGGGAGTGATTTGGTTTTGAAAAAGTATACATTATTGTGATAGGGGTTTAACCTTATAGCTCAAGGAATGCATGCACCTTGTGGTTAAGACCAAAAGAAGGTTTCCACATTGCATTAGAGATCTTCTTTGTTCGTTTGTAAACGAATGCAACTCAAGCAAAACACCGTATAAGGATCTCATCAAACATCTTAATTGCTATCCTTGGATCAAAGAGTTTGGATCACTCACCTTATGTAACGACCCGAAAAATTCTCTTAATATTTTCTTAAAATATTAAGCATGTTTAGATAATTTTCTGAGGAACCTAGAGGTATAATACGAACTTTGGCCTAGAAAATCCATGTTTTCTCAGTTAAATTGAGAAAACTAAGTATTAATGGGCCTTATGTGAGCTTTTTGGTACCCTAAATTTTAGGTGGATTTAGGTAATAATTAGGATAAATATAAATAGGATTTAATTAGGCATATTAGCATGATTACGGGTAAGTCTTAGCTTAATTTTCCTAGTTTAATGGAGAAATTAGGTACTAATGAGCTTTAAATGGGCTCCAAAAATGGGTATTAATTAGGTAAAATTAACATAAATATAAAAGAATTTTATTTAGGAATATTAGCACAATTATGGGTGATTTTAGGGGGATTTTCAGAATTTAGGAAAAATAAAAATAATAAAATAAATGAAATAAAAATAAAATAAAAATAAAGGTGCATGAGCCAAGGATTGAACCTTGGACCTCTTGTACAACCATGTATGCACTAACCAACTCACCTAGCAAGGTATTGTTAGGAGGGAATGAAGTGGATATGGGTTAAGGCATAGAAGAAGATGAAGGGTCATGGAGAGACTCTTCATTTGCCTCCTTAATGGATGATAAATAGGGGGTTTGGGAGTTACCTCTTCTTCCCATTTCCTTGCATTTTCGAAACTCTTCCTCCCCTCATCCTAGCCGAATACCCAAGGAAGGGTTTCCCCTTGGAAAAGCTCCACAAGAGGTCTTACCTCCAAGATCTAAGGGTTTTTCCCAAGGATACAAGGACAAGGAGGCAAGGATCCAAAGATTTTGCAATCTTCTTCCCTTTCAAGGTTCGAAAAATCAAGAAACCCAAGGTAAGACTCCTTCACCTGTGGTATAATAGTTTCTTATGATTTCCACAATTTTTAGCATGATATATTGGGATTTTTGGATTTGATGTTGAAAAGAAGAAAAAACCCAAGACCCCAAGGTCAAGGGTTTCGGCCACAATGTTTTAGGGGTCTATAATTATGCCTAAATCTTTATAATGTTGTTTAATATTCCCTTATGATGTTTAGAGGTTAAATGGAATTTTTGGGAATTTTTGGGGTACCCTAAGTACCCTTATGTTGAAAGAGACAAAACCAAGTACCCTAGAGACCCTATGGGTTTCGGCCACTAAGATTTAGGGTTTTTAATGGTGCTAAAAATCTTGATAATGATGTTTAATGAACTCTTATGATGTCTAGGGATTAAATACAATTTTTGAGAATTTTTGGAGTACCCTAGGACACCCTAGGGTTTCGGCCAACATGAAAGAAACAACATCAATACCCTAGAGACCCTATGGGTTTCGGCCACAAGGTTTTAGGGTCCATGATGATGCTAAAAATCTTTATAATGATATTTAATGTTCCCTGATGATGTTTAGAGATTAATTATAATTTTTGGGAATTTTTGGAGTACCCTAGGATACCCTAGGGTTTCGGCCAACAACAAGAACCCTTGTGTAGGGTTGGGTTTAAAACCTCAAGTGTATGTTTTATGTTTTATCATGATATTAAGGAGATGGAGGGTGTTTATGTGAATGTTCCACATGGCCTAGAGACCTCATGGGTTTCGGCCAAGTACCCTAAAGGGGGGAAAAGTTAGGACTTATTCCAAGTAAGGGTCCCAATGGCCCTATGGTAAGGTATGATTGGGGTTTAAGCAATGGTATCGGGGTTTAATGGAATTTTTCCCATACCCCCATGGCCTTGAAGTTTCGACCAAGAGTAGAATTAGGGCTAAAGGATTAGGGTTGGCCTTAAGTATGGGATCAAAGGGTCCTTAAGTAAAATGGAAGAGTTTCATGCTAACCAAACCATTAGTTATATGTCAAGATTTATATGATTAGGTCATGAATGTTTAAGACATGTGCCATGTTTATGAATGATATGTAGGTATGCCATGTTTATGAATGATATGTATGAATGCCATGTCTTATGAATGATAAGTATGTATGCCATGATTTATGAATGATATGTATGTATGCCATGTTTATGAATAATGTGTACCTATGCCATGTTATGAATGAAAGATGATGCTTATGTCTTTAAGGCATAAATATGCTAAACGGCACGGTTGATGGTTGACGGTACGACGGTCGTGAGGACCGGTAAATGGGCCGGTAGACGGGCCGAGCCGTAACAAGTTATGTTATGTTAAAGATGCCATGAATGTCTTATGAATGATGAAGCATGTAAAGTATTTTACTTTATGGATGGGCTTGTACCGGACCAAAGTATGGGTCCAAGGGATGGGCACCTTAAGAACGATCCGGTTCTGGACTACCGACTATGCTGTCCACGGTTCTGGCACTACCGTAGCTGTGCAACAGGGATGGGCACCTTAAGAACGCCTCGGTTCGGGGACTACCGACTATGCTGTCCTTACCCTAGTAGGTCGAGGCTAGCTACCTCGTATTTACTTAGGGATGCGCGCTTATGATGTATGTATGTGGTACAAGCCAAGGCCCAATGATATGATGAATATGTTTAAGCATTAAAAGTATGTTTTAAAAGGTTAAGCATCCTTATATATATGCAATTGCCTCATGCATCCATCAATGTTATGCATTATAATTATGATAAGAATATTATGCAAAGTAAGTTTATGCAAGATATGTTTATGCAAATGATCTTGTTTATGCTCATGTTACTATATGATGCCATGATTTGATTGTGTTTATGCTAATTTAGAATGCCATGATTTATCTTTGTTCATGTTAGTTTAGGATGCCATGATTTAATTATGTTTATGCTAAGTTAGAATGCCATGATTTGATTTATGTTCATGCTAGTTTAGAATGCCATGATTTTATTTATGTTCATGTTAGTTTAGGATGTCATGATTTAATTATGTTTATGCTAAGTTAGAATGCCATGATTTGATTTATGTTCATGCTAGTTTAGGATGCCATGATTTAATTGTGTTTATGCTAAGTGAGAATGCCATGATTTTAATGATGTCCATACCAATTTATGATGCCATGATTTAACTATGTTATACTGAGATAGGACGCCATGATTTTATTTAGGTTCGTGCTAAGAATGTTTATGAAGTTATATTTGTTATGTCTATGGCTATGCCAAGCACTATGCTATGCTATGAATGTTACGATGTTTATGTCTATGCCAAGTATTGTGCCATGCCATGAATGTTTATGGTTATGTTTATGCTATGCTATGAAAATGATTATGTTACGTTTATGCCATGACGAATGTATGCTAAGTGATGAAAAGGCTTATGTTCTAAGTAAAGCACTAAGTATGTAAAGCACTAAGTATGTACTGGCTTATGTGCTCATGAATGAATGATGAATGGTTTTAGTGAGTAGGAAAGAGTCTTACTAAGCCTGTGTGCTTATAGTCTTGTTTCCTTATACCGCAGATCACGCAAGGGGACAGTAATGAAGCAGCAGGAGGGCATCAAAGAATGTGTGTGATAGTGACTTGGCCAAGGAGCAATATGGTTGCTCGTCTCATGATAGAACTTTATCTTTACTGTTATGTGGTTAAGTATGACTCTATGACATGATACTAAGTATGACATGATGCTACGAATGACATGATGCTAAGTATGATATGATGCTAAGTATAAAGTTACTATGCTAAGTTCCCATGTTATGATGTTAGAAATGGTAGTAAGTGCATGTAGGAGTAAGTCAAGGGTTTCCGCTGCATTAGGATGTCTACATGCCCTAAGTAGGTTAACGTAACGCCGCTTTATGAAAAGAAAAAAAAAAGCGGGCGTTACACCTTACTAGAGAAGATAACAAATTGGTCTCCAATCTATCATGGGAAACCTAATTAAACAAGTGCACCCATGTCTAGTCGGGGACAATTGCTCAATTTCACTCGCTCTAAATAAAGATTGTCTAGCCACCTTCTGACTAAAAAAGACTTGTTGTAAACTCCTGTCTGAATTATTCTATTTTATTAGTTAGATACTTGGTCACCAAACCTTAATCACTTTCCATGGGACCTTAAAACAGATCAGCTTGCTAGACATTCTTCATTCAAGACCTGTTTCTATGCATTACTTTGCGCAATTGTCATTACAATAAAGAAAAACAGTGGATAACAAAGAGGGAGAAATCAACCCCACACACACACACACACACAAAAGAAAGAGAATATTCACATTAAGATCACCATTTTGAAATCAGCTAGATAGGTAATCCCCCTGGCTTCGTATCCGTCACACTATACATGCAACGACAAAACCAACATTCCGTTCCAACGAGAACAGCTACCTTTCTTGGCTATTTATCAGTTCCTGCAAATAATTGTGGGGCAAAGTAAAACAACTATATAGCAGCGATCTCTGTAACTTGAAGGATAAGTTGCACTACCTCAGGGACATTGGAAGCTGGTTTAGTATTCAATTCCGAGCTCACTTCAGAATTTCTTGCTTCAGACTTCTCATTTTAATACCTAGATTCATTGTCAAGAAGAATATAAGCTAAGATACAATCGGACAAGATAATAGAGAACAATGCTAAATGTGTTGAGAGGAAATTATGTTTATTCTTACATCGAGAGGATCGCCACCCATATTAACTCCACACAATCCACCCAAAGAAGTCTTTGTTCAACTGGAATAACACCATAAGTAATCAAGTGTGCGTGCAAAAGGCCAAAGCTTCCACCCTGCCTGTTAAGCTAGAAAAGTTAACCATTGGCATTCGTACTGACAATTGTTACATACAATAACAAGTGGAAAGGTCCTTACAGTTAACATGAGCCAAAATGTAGCCTTCAATTCACTAAAAAAAATTGTTGGTGATTCGAGACGCAAGAAGCCCACCTCTATATAGTAGATACTGTTCCATAGGGCAGACCATGCAGTCTGGTCGAACACCACCTTAGCAGGCACAACCCACCAGTCTTGGAAAGGAAAAAGTGCTTGAAATGAAGGATTACTACATTGGATTAGTGTCGTAACATAAGTGCCAAAATTAGCACTCATGGTATCAAGAAGAAAATCTGTAATAAACATTAGATAGTGGCAGAAGTCTACCTCGCAGAAGTGGTAGTAAAATGAGAAAGTGACCCGTGAAGAGAAAATCCTACAAGCCCCGACTTGAACATGCGAGCACGATCGTATTCAAAGAGTGGTTTTCCTTTGTAGCACTGCATCAATATTTATAAATTACACGATTAAGATGGAATGCATCTGAACATATCCTTGAACTTGTAAAATATTGAGTGAAATCCACCTGGGCAATCCAATCGCCTAGAGAATAAACGACACCACTTATCATCATTTTTGCAAGCACTGGATTTGTTTTTAAAGATTGCTCATAGGCAGCCCAATTATGTTGGGGTGCATACCTAAGTATCTTGTTCAACGTCCAACCTTGAAATGGATCAAGAAGACGAGGAGACAATGAGCTTAGCCGCCAAGTATTACCTACTTTGACACAAGGAAAGCCAATGACAATAGATAGCACTACATTATTTTTTTTATCTGTATATTCTAATCTTTAATTTTTAGATAATCTTTTAAGAACACTGAATTCTAAAGCTAATATTAAGAAAACATGCACTATAACTGTTGAAAACCAAAATTTTAATGGGCTTAGTTGAAATTTTCCAAACTTGGAGGACCTTTATGTAAAACTGCTTTAAAAAAACTATTTAAAACCCTAAATCCCTTCCCGTGAACCCTATCTCCCCGATTCCTCTCGAAACCGCCCAACGCCGCACGCGATCTCGGTATCTTCCTACCTTCTTGAGTTCGCCCGATCGCAGGCTTTTCTCCGCGCGACGCCGGACTGTTGTTCTTTGGTTGAATCAATCGCCGGTTTCTTCTCCCCTCGATCTCGCCGGCGGCTGGGAGAGGCACGACAAGTCGACCGATCGTCCTCCACCTTGGTAAGTCCAATCCATGAAGTGGTTTCGTTTCTTGGACTGTGGTGTCGTGTAGATGTTTGGGCGTCTTTGAAGCTGCTAGGTTCTGATCAATTATGAAATTCTAAACTTCCTTGATCTTATTGCTGTAAGTTTTGGGATTTGGTTGGGTTTTAAAGCACCATGCTTGAGCTAATTGATTAGGCTATTATATTTACACTTTAAAGACTCAAGGGTCTCAACTATTAGTCGTGAAACAAATCCTTTTAGCAATATGAACAAATTAAATAAAGCATGTTAATTAAAATAGCAGAAGTTTGCTTTGATGGTAGTAGTGTTTAACCAAGCATACAAAATGATAGGTTGTATCATCATCAGAATTAAATCTAATTAGCTAACAACTTGTTAACCATGACACATGATATGGAAACGTAATATCTCAAGGTTTTATGTGGTTGAAACATTAGTGGCTAGTTGGCATTGATAAGCTTCTGGTGGATTAAGGTTAATCAAATAGATATTGTAATTAGGATTTCTTTTAATTTTAGTTTATATGGAGTTTGAATAATTTATTTTATTTTTATAAACAATAAAACTTAGTCCTTGATTCAGGACCTTGATTCGGACTCGTTCAGTTGATCGTGGAAGGTTCTTTTTTACGGACTTCTACAATTATAAGGCGGGTACTTCTTCTTTGTACTTGAGTAGTTTCTTTTACCTTAAAGTATGAGTATTTTATGTCTAGTAGGTTGCTTGACCTTATTCCTTGTTGTTTGTTATTTTAACATCGCCGTTGATACTTATTTTTCGTTGATCTTCGAGTATTCCAAATTTGTATCTGCACAGTCCTCTGTTGATTTTCTATTCTGTAGAGTGCCGCTTGTACGCAAGTACTTAGAAGTCCATTAAACACAATTAGGTTTATTTGACATTAGAAATAGCCTACCTAGTAGTGTAGGTGCATAATCGTTAGTTTTTTATTTCTGGTTGGTTGTATCATTTACTTGTTGGATTTTGGTTGCATCGTTGTTTCTCCGGTGGTTTGTGCATCTTGTAGCATGCACCATATCTGCACGTTGCATACTAATGACTGTTGGGCTTCCATATGGTTAAGCCGTCGTTAGTCATTTTGTTGCTTGATTCACTCAACCACTTGTTGTCGTGGTAGTTGTTAGAGTGTGAGCAACTGTCCTGTTATGCCACACATGTTGCAGTTGTAGGCAAACAGTGACACCCTCACCGTTGTTTTCGAGGGATACTAGAGCTGTTGGTGACTCCCCCCTATATATCGGGGTTTTTGGAGTAGTTGGCTCCCCAGCATCCTGTCCACTCAACCATACCTTTTTATGGTATTCGTTGGAGTGCGTACAGTTGTCACAACCCTACCCACTTGGTCACACAGATGGGATGTGTTGACGGCTTGACTGGCGTCAGGGGTGACACATGTCATTGCATCATATGCATATGTATTTCATTTATGCATTTGCTTGTGTTTGATGCATTTATATGAGCTATGATTGTTGCACTTGGTTGACATGCATGTATATGTTGGATTTATTATTGTCGCGTTGTTTTATACCTGTTAAGTTGTTATTCAGTTTTATAACATGTTGTTCTATATATGTTATGCATGTTTAGGTATTCCTATATTCTTTATGGACTGTACTCTGTTGGTTCTCTACTTATTATATCTTTTGTTATGCCATGCTGATTGTCTACTCATATACCCGCAGAGTCCGCCTGTCACGCCCCCAGAGGCACATGCTTCCTCAAAAATCGGGCAGCATCTCCCCTGTACGGCGGACAATATGGGGCAAATATACATACACTCTCCACCAATATTAGCTCAACCACAAGCGGCTGGCATCACAATAATAATTAAAACACACATCCACGCAGTTTATAACGAAACAGAATAAATGGATGGCTCAGCCATCATTAACATAAAGAATGTCTACATACCGGTAGTAATGACAAACCAAATATATACTCGACAAATAAAATAACTGCGAAAATAAAACAGACACTAAATCAAACCAAAACGACCGACACGGTGGAACCGAGGGACTGGGGACTGGCAACTGGATCATCTCCTGGCACCAAGAAATACGTCTACCTGCTATCTGAAACAACAGAAAGGAAAGCAGGGGTGGTGAGTCCGGGAGGACTCTGCGGGTATATGAGTAGACAAATAAGCATGGCATGATACAAGATAACCAAGTAGAGAATCCAACAGGGTACAGTCCATAAGAAAATATAGAAACCTAATCATGCATAACATATGTAAATCGACATGGTATAAAGTCCGAATAACGACTAAGCAGGTATAGAACAACTCAACAACAATAATATCAAGATATACATGCATGTCAAACATATGCAACAATCATATCTCACATAAGTGCATCAAACACAAGCAAATGCATAAAAGAAATACGTATGCACATGATGCAATGACATGTGTCACCCCTGATGCCAGTCAAGCCGTCAACACATCCCATCTGTGTGACCGAGTGGGTAGGGCTGTGACAACTGTACCACTCCAACAACAACAATAATACCACATAAGGCGTGGGTGAGTGGACAGGATGCTGGGGAGCCTACACTCCAAACCCCGGTACATCGGGGGAGCTACTACAGCTACAATATATCCCTCGAAAAACAACGGTGAGGGTGAGCCACCAACAACTCATCCCTCTAAAAACAACGGTGAGGGTGTCACTGTCTGGCATGACAGGACAAACACTCGCACTCTAACCACTACCATGACAACATGTGGTTGAGTGAATTGAGCAACAATATGACTAACGACGGCTTAACCAAATGTAAGCCAACAGTCGTTAGTATGCAACGTGTAAGTATGGTGCATGATATACGATGCACGAACAACCGGAGAAACAACGATGCAATAAAAATCCAACAAGTAAAACATGCATCGATACAACCAACCAGAAATTGAAAACCAACGATTATGCACCTACACTACTAGGTAGGGAATTTCTAATGCCAAATAAACCTATCTGTGTTTAATGGACTTCTAAGTACTCGCGTACAAGCGGCACTTTATGGAACAGAAAACCAACAGGGACTGTACGGATACGAATTTGGAATACTCAAATATCAACGAAGAATAAGTTTCAACGGCGATGTTTTAAATAACTACAAAGAACAAGGTCAAGCAACCTATAAGACATAACTAGCCATGCTTTAAGGTAAAAGAACTACTCGAGTACAAAGGAGAAGTACCCGCCTATTATTGAAGCACGTATACGAACAGAACCTCCCACGATCAACGGAACGAATCTGAATCAGGGTCCTGTATAAATGATAAGTTTAGCTAATTATAAAATCAACAAATTAGCTAAACAAAATACTAAATAAAATTAGGACAAATCCTAATTATAACCTCTATTTAACTAACTCACAATTTACAAGATTAGGTCATTACGTTAAATCCAAACCAACCTAAGAAACTACCACCAATGCAGAAGCAATAATTACCCCTTAGTAATCCAATTCAAATTCAGCACCAAAGCAGGCTGGACACCTACTAACTCAACTCATCCAAAACATAACCATTAAGATATGACTTATATCTAAACGTTTTGATTACAATCTGTTGTAAACCATTATAAGTTATCAACAACCATTGAAAGACAATGTTGTCCACAAGTTTAGATAACATGAATGATTATATAACCTCAAGGCTAACTCCATTAAACGTAGCAAATTTAGGAACTCATCCAACACAACCCACAACCAAAATGGCTCACAGCAGGCGTAGGGATCAAGGAAAAACCCAACTGCCATACTGCCATACTCAAATCAACACAAGAAATCCATCTCTACTGACCAACATACAACTCAACTAATCTCCCAACCAAACAATCAACTTTTAATCCCTTACCTTGGTCAGTGGTCGGCGCTAGCAATAGGGGCGGTGAGTTCAAATTGTAGGCTGATGATTTCCGTTCGGTGGTGGCCAAGGGAGGTAGTTCGTCGGCTTCGCTCGTCGGGCAAGGACTGTCGGCACCGCTGGTTTTGGGCGACAACACAGAAGAGAAGAGATTAGGGCTTGTGGCCGGGAGGAAGAAGGGCGGCCATCGACGACATTCGCGTGAGGGAGAAGGAAACTCACCACCTCGCGAAGAAGGACTATGCTCCAGCGAAGGGGTGGCGACGTCGGCGGTCGGCTAGGGATCAACGACGTCGGGGAGAAACCGCTCGCGAGAAACCACCGCGGAGAAAGCCAAGGGATCGGCGCGTGCGTGTGTCGGGAGAAAGGGAAGAGTTTGTTAGTGATATGAGAGAAGTGTCCTAAGGCAATCGCCTTATGATTGTAAACATTTATTTTAATAAATGATAATTCACTATTTGAGTATACATGTTTGTGTATTTGATTGGGATCTTAAACTCATCTACTGAATGTCCGCAATACAACTCACAGCATAAGAGAATTTGTGATGGGATCACAACTAGTGATTATCTCTAAATGTGCAAATGTGAAGTATTGAAAATATCCCTAGTCGATGAATTGATAAATACGGACACTATCAATTCTGTGGAGACTAGCATGGGTTATTCTCTAATCAGCTGATTCTCACTGGCTGGTGACATTGGGATGTCCGGAGATAAACATGGATGCTAGTTAAGGGAACTAGTTCATTGGAGTGACTAGCTGTAAGACTTCATATGGTTATCTATATAGATATGTCAATGAAGTTCTTACTGCAGCTTAAGTGCGATGTTCCTTTGACTTGCGGTGTTCAAGTCATCTTGGTCATGGAGACTTATACTTTAACATCTTAAGCAAGCATCTCCAAGGAGGTGTGGACCCAGGATGATTGGGTATAAGCCGAAGTGCCCGAAGATGTTTGAACAGCCTACAAAGGATTCACCACTCCTTGCGAGGAGATGTATACCCAGGCCTATCGTCGGATTGTTACTCAAAACCTCTGGCCAGAGTATATCATGTTTAGAGTGCGAGTCTCTTAAATACATGAGAGTAATTAGAAATCCAAAGGTCGAGAAAGACACTACTTGGGCTAGATGTGACGTAGTCAGTCTAGTGGGGACTGACACAAACAGACCATGTCCTGAACCAAGTGGGTATAAGGTGGTGAAGGGAATGGGGCACGATTCATTAGAGCTGCTGAAGGGTTTCAGAATTACTTCTGAGGTCAACCGTTGATCTTTCGATTAATTGGGGGTCATGATGTACTACTAGGTGCCACTCATGATCGTTCTATGATTAGTTGATTATAGACGGCCAACATAAATCGAAAGCCTATTTAGTCACACGCACTACGAGTAATCCGAGGGATTTAAAACGAGTTAAAAATTGGATTTTCCGATCAAGAGAAATAAGTCAAATCTGAGTTAATCAGAGGCGCAACGGAAACTTAAAATGGCTAAGTCTTTTGAATGCTTATTGGGCGAATTAAATGAGTTTAATTCGCGATGGAAACGGCTTGGTTTGGCCGGCCAAAGAGGGTGTCCACCCTCTTGGTTTGGCCGGCCATTAAAAAGGGAATAAACCAATTTAATTGGTTTAATTAATAAAATAAATCTAGCGCGATTTGTTTTATAAATTATGGATAAATAAATTTGTATAAAGAAATTTATATAAATAAATTTATAGAAATTTATTCTTTTTATGGAAATTAAAATGATCCATGAAATGGTTTATTTTAATTTTATAAAATCAATTATGAATTGATTTTTTTTCATAATAAGAAAGTTTATAAATTTCTTATAAAATTTATTTCATAATTAAAGGAGAGAATTATTTGTTTTATTATAAAGTTAGTTATAATAAAACTAGGCATAACGGAATTATTCATAAGAAAATTTATAAGATAAATTTCTTATGAAAATTAATTCCGTTAATTCCGTTAAAGAGGAGACTTAGCAAGGGAGAGGTTACTATATAAAGGAACCAAAGGCTAGCCTTGAATTCCAATCAATTGAGCAATCAAGAGATTAATCCTCTCCCTCTCTCTCTTATTCTCTCTTCTCTCTTTTCCCTTAGGGCCGGCGCCCCTTAGGGCATCCTAGGGCCGGCGCCCCTACTTGAGAGCTAGGGCCGGCACTCCATCTCCTCCAAGTGGTTGCCGTGAGCCATCAAGAAGAAGGAGAAGCCAACCAAGAAGAAGAAGAAGCGGATCACCTCTCCTTCCTTCCCGGAATTTGGATTCCGACTCTTGGTGGTTAGTTTCCTATCTTTTCTCTTGTTCTTCTAGTTGTGCCTTCCGAGAATCTAGTAGTTCTCGTCGGCACAAAACTCGTGACTTTGCGAAGTCATCCCGAAGAGAACTCGGCGTGGACGCGAATAGAGGCGGAGCTTCCAAGGGACGCTACGGTTGGATCTCGTCCCTTACTTCGAGTTACGAGAGGTACTTAGTAAATTAGTTTACTTTTCCGCAAAGTTTTAATTTATGATTATGTCAACACATCATAAGGTTGCATGCTAGATACGTGGTTAAAATAATTTAGGAAATTATTTTATGCTAATTCTTCCGCTGCACGTAAAAATTTAAAATTTTACGAACCCGTATCCTTGTTGACATGCACCCGGACCCAACAGAGTTCAGGTGAGATTTTAGGGCACGGCTGAGTTTTTAGGAGTTTTATAACTGATTTTGACAATTTTACAAATAAGCCTAGCAGGTTTAGAAAATTACAACTAGGCCCTTTAAAATTTACAACTAAGCCCTTTAAGATTTCGGTTTTCAATACCGCCCGGGCTCACCACCCCTACTTTCTCTTTTTGTTTCAGATAGTAGGTAGTTGTGTTTCTTAGAGCCAGGAGAGGATCCAGTTGCCAGTCCCCAGAGTTGAGTTATTTTCTGCATTTGGTTTAGTTGTTTCATGTTCGGCATTTGGTTTGTTTGCATTTTATTTGCTTATCAGGTATTGGACTGGTTTTGTCATTATTATAGAGACATTTTGAGTTCTCTTTGGGTTGCGATATTTTTATGTTTAAGGTGGCTGAGCCACCCATTATCTTTTATGTTGATATAAAACTACGTGGTGATGTTTTTATTTCCTGTTATGATGGCTAAGCTATCCTTTATGATTGGAGTATATGTATATTTGTCCCAACTTGTCCGCCGTACAGGGGAGATGCTGCCCGATTTTCGAGCAAGTATGTGCCTCTGGGGTTGTGACAATTTTTGGTATCAGAGCAAGGTTTGCGAGTTCCTTTGGGATCTATGGATTTTTATGATGTTGTTTTTGGTGGATTATTAAATCATCAGTTTGTTGAGGTTTTCGTGATGTTTTGGTGACTGTGGGTTTACGGAGTTGTTTTACGAGGTCTATCTGTATTTTATGAATTTTTATAATTTTGCGGAGTTATTTTATTGATGTAGTTGTGTTTGAGACTTGGCAACAATGGACTTCTTCAGGCGACGAACAAGTAAGTGACTCTGGTATTCTCTTACATGTTACATGTACTACCTAGTTGATGTTAGTTAGACACCTTCCAATTTAATTAGATGGGATACCTATTTTTGTGCCTGTCTATTTGATATCCATTGTCTTTGTTTTAGTGAGACATTATCTGTGGTTGTAACGCAAGGGAATTGAACATACCCTTAATATCTGCCTCCTCATAAACAGAGCTTATTTGCATAAGCACTGCCCACGTCAATTGTGACAAGCACATGAGTCATACCTGCGATCACTAGCGTGCTACTAGACCTTTGTCAATGTGTGAGCATAATGACAGAACTTCTTGTTGATATATAAAAAAAACTCATCTGTTTTGGTCACATGCTCAAGCCTGAAATGTTTCTAGCCTCATCTCCTTAGATTCAACCATCAACATCATCAGCAATGCTTGTGCCCGCTACAAGCTTGGTTGAAGTTGTTGCTGCCATCCCTGCAGGGCCATTTCACTAGCAATCTCCAAGTTTAACTTGATAATAAGATCATCTTTGCTGTTTTCTTTGTCTTGCATGAAACTCCTTTGTCAAGCACGATTGGCACTGTCAACTTCTGTAGGCCAACCTTCCATGTTTTATAGCCTTATATGGTTTCTATTGTTGACCATTGGGTATTAGTTGATCTGGACTTCTTGCTGCTACAGATCCATAGGTTAAATAAACTTCTTCTTTTTTTTGTGTTGCTTTTACTTCCTCTTCATAGAATTTCCTCTTATCCTCATTGCTTGTCATCCTTTGGAAATCAATTCTATTTGTGTGTTATATTTCCACTGCTTGAGACAGTGAAAACTTTAAAAAAAAGGGAAAAAAACTCCTGCTCTCAGTGTGCTACTTCTAATAAAAGGCTAAGTTGTGTTAAGTATCTTCTGTGAAGATTTAACTAAACTTCTTGTTTTTAGTCTATTAGAAGGGTTGAGTTGAGTTACCTATCTTTCATTTAAGAGCTTTGAGTGTTTTCTTTTGCCTCGGTTTATTGCTTGTTACTGAATACACCGCATCAAGGAACTGCTCGAGAGATTTGTTTCTAGGATGTCTCTTCATTCTAGTTTTTCTTCTCTTTATCCTTTCTTTATCAATCTACTGATAAAGTTGAAGGGATCATCGGATGGGTGTTCTATTAATTATTTTCAGAGTTTTGCCTAACTGTCCTTTTTGAATTTATGGCCATGTCTTAGCCTACTCTATGTTTTAATTATGAGAGTTGCCTGGTTTATGTAATAGATAGTATTTGGGCTTCAGTTTGAAGAGGAAATATTAGTAATATATGTAATAAGGTTAGTGGTATAATGGCTTTAGTCCCACATTGATAATTTCAATTAGGAATTTCTACATTGAGTTTTCAATTTTTTTTTTTGCCATCCCCACCCTCCAAACAGGTTGTCGATTTTCCTTATATTTGTAGGCCTTGATGTGTCAGCTGGGGAGGGTCAAACCAAGTTATTATCCCTTTCAAGCTTTAACTTTATGGAAAAATACCTACATCACCATGTTTGTAATTGTCTATTTTAGCAAATACATTTCTATGGTCAGGACATCTCAAATTGGCTTGGTTGCATATCAACATAGCTAACATTGCTTGCTATTAACTGGCCTGACTGACATGGTTGTCCTTGGATAAGCCACTCTATGCCTTTGAGACCTATCTAGTAATTCCCAACTGTTGGGGCAATCCGCCCTGAGATGATCTGGAGGATCATGATATTTTGATGTGTGGGCAATATGGTTAAGTTAGGATTTGTGTTGTTCTCATATGTGTACATAAGTGTGCAGGGATACAGGTACACATGGACTTGGTTGATGTCTTCAGGTGAAGGATGACATGGAGGCAAGCTGGAAGTTTACGTGCTCATCCGAGGGACCGTTGGATAGCAGAGATGATGAGCCGAGGGATGCAGACTTCGAGGTGTACGTGAAGGTGGCATGGAGGCAAGCTGGAGGCTTGCGTGCGCATCCGAGGGACGAGGGCCAAAGATGAAGAGGGCGTGAAGGCAACAGTCAAGACTGCTGGTGAAGAGTCAACTGAGTTGTAAGGGTCTGAGTATGAGTGTATGTACTCAGGGGCTAAGCTGGGAGGGTTTGAGTGCGGAGAGACTTGTACTCGGGAGTAAAACCCTAGGTTTAGGTGTGTACCAGTCGACTGCCCCAGGGGCAGTCGACTGGTGGTGACTGGAACAGCCTAGTAGATTTGAACGTTGTACTGTAACGGTCAAATCTGAGTGGGATCAGTCGACTGCCCCAGGGGCAGTCGACTGGTAGCGGCTGTTTTCATATTCGAGCCCTATTTAAAGGGGCTCGTTTCCTACTATCTTCTTTGACGAAACTTGCTTGGGTAAAGTGAGTTAGTAGTCTACTGTGATCAGAAAGCGTCTCAAGTGTTGTGGTGAGGTTTCTCCACCCACAAGGAGCGACAGATTTAGCCGGAGGTTATCCGGGGAGTGATCCACCGACGGATTCTTGGATTAGTCACCCAACCGGGGTGGATACCAAGTAAACAATAAGTGTTAGCATTGTTTTGATTTTCTTTGCATATTATTTCCGCTGCGCTAACAATTCTGTAGAAATCCAAAACACGAAAAAGTGCTATTCACCCCCCTCTAGCACGCCTAGACGATCCTTCAGTTGGTATCAGAGCAAGGACCGCTCTTGATTGGAATAACCGCCAAGGGAGCAAAGCAAAGCTAGAGGGAAATATGGAAGATAAGTTGGGGGAAGACATCAACACACCACCATCCTACAATCATGAAGAATTCGGCCATTGGAAGGCAAGGATGGAAAATTGGCTAGGGATGGATTGGGAGTGTAGAATGATGATTGAAGATCCCTTTGAAATTCCGAGAGACAAGCACGACAAGAGGCTTCGGCCTAGATATTGGACAAATGAACAATGAGAGCAATCTAGGGCAAACGAAAAGGTAATCAATATGTTGATTGATATTTTGCCTAAAAAAGTGTTGAGGTGTGTAGGAGAATATAAAAATGCGTGTGAATTATGGAGCAAACTAGAAGAACTTCACAAGAACTCTTCACAAGCTAAATTAGTTGAAATATCTGAAGAAGTAAGTTCAAGGGTCCAAGAAGATCAAAACGAAAGGGAAGTGTCAAGTTCATCAAGTGAAGTTGAAAACTCAAGTGAGGAGCCAATCACCTCATCAAGAGAGGAAGAAGAAGAGGCATCAATATCAAGGGTTGAGGGGGAGGAGAGACCCTCATCCACACAAGAGCAAGAAAAGACTTCCACCTCCACCAAGGCTAAATCAAAAGAGCATATCGTATGCTTTGGTTGCAATAAAAAGGGGCACTACAAGGATAAGTGCCCACTAGGTAAAAAGGAGGTAATTCCTAAGCCCAAATCAATTCAATTTAAAGCTAATATGGGTTGTAGGAATGAGGAAGCTCAAAACAAAAGAAGGAGAATTCGATGTTTCACATGCGGGGAACTCGGGCATTATCATACAAAATGTCCAAGAAGTAGAGAGCTCAAGAAGATGGAGCACCTTAGGAAATGGGAGAAAGAAGAAAGAAAGAGGAGCACTCATCAAGGGAGAGCCTCAAGGGTAAGGGAGGTAACCTCTAACTCTACTTGTGGTTCAAATTATTTCATGAATGCTCAAAATGCTTGTATAAATGATAGAATTAATGACAATTGTGTGTCCATGCGTGTGTTTGGTTTTAAATATCATGATAGGAATAGAAATAATTTTGTATGCCAAAACACCAACAATTTCATGTTTCATGATAAATCTAGGAACTCTAGGAACAAGGACCAAGGACCAAGGAACAAACTCCAAGAAAGGAAGAAATATGCCTAGAAAAATAGGCAAACCTAGAAGTGATCAAATCAGATCTAGTGATCCTAAGGTTAGGAAGTTAGAAAAGGAAAATCAAGTTTTAAGAGCAAAACTTGATCAATTAGAAAGAAACCTAGGTAGAGTTATTCAAGGGGCCAAGGATGTGAACATGATCTCAAATGACCAAAATCATAGGAATGGTAGGTCGGGTTTAGGATACCATTCTAGGAGGGCTTATGTTGATCGAGTATCATATTCAAGGATGCCCTATAACTATGGTAGAGAAAAAGTCAAAAATGGCAAGGAAAAGCCATTTAAAGGAAAAGAAAAGAAATTGACTAAAGAAAAGGTCTATAGGGTTAAGAGAGTAATAGTGGAAGGTCAAGAGGCACCGGAGGAGCACCGGTGTGGTCTAGCTCTTGTCGAAGAGTTACCTAGGGAGGTAATTAGGGCTAGGAGCTCAAGGGAGAGCTCTGAACGTCAAAATGGGGTCTATGGTCAATGGATCTCAGGTGGTCTCCTCCTAGGAGATTGAAGAGGACTATAGGGTGTGCCAAGAGGCTTAAAAGGTTAGGGTTGGTCTTAGTCATAGAGAATTGGCACACTAAAGGGAGAATTATGGACTAAAAGGAAGAAATGAGGATTTTAATAGAGAAAGTGGTTTTAATGTCTAAATACCATATAACTTGATGCTATGAATGGATTATGAATGAGTATGGGAAGAAGCATCAAGGTAAGGTCAAAATTAGAACTTTTGGGAAAGGTTTCATGATATATTTTTAAAGAAACTTGAAGTTTGTACCAATCTTGGAAATCGAGATAATTTTGGTTGAAATTATATTTTTCCCAAGTAGACCTAGGCTCCATAAATCCATCCATGAAGTTTCATAATTTTTGGGAATTTATGGAATTAGTTAGGCATTTCTGAAGTTCGGACTGAAAATCTGAAATTCAGAACATCAGACACCAGTCGACTGGCAAAACCCGCAGAATGTAATTACACTCTGACCCAGTCGAATGCCCCAGGGGCAGTCGACTGGTGCGCGGGTTTTTTAAAAGGAAAGGCCGCGCCGGGAGGAAGCCAAACCCTACGGTTTTGGCGATTTCCCGGCAATCATCACCTCTCTTGAGCTCCTTCTTCAATCTTAGCCCCTTTCAAGCCCTAAAATCAGTCTCTAAGGCCTCCCCTAACTCCGATCTATCTCTAGGGTTGGTGGAAAACCCCTCTTCTCAAGCCATTTTCTCAAAAACGAAAACATGAAGAGATTAGCAAAGAGGTATGATGATTTAAGGTTTATTTCTCCATTTAGACTTCATATTGATACTAATATGACGATTTATGTATGTTTTCTTTGGTATTTTCTCTTTTGGGGGGGGGGTTTCTTGGTATGTATGCATATGTTTGGTATATTAGGGGTGTGTCTAAGAGGTCTAGGGGTGAGGGTTCATCCCGACCAGGTCCCCAAGCTCCAGAAGAGTCGATATTTAGGAGCTTAGAGTGCAAAAAGAGGTTCGAGGAAAATGAGTTTGTTCCATTGCCTTGTCGGTATCTTAACAAAGCCTATTTCGAGGATAAAGCGCCACAAATTATTGAGATGGTGACTCACTTCGGCATAAAACAATTGGTATATTGCCAACATGACATTAACATTGATCTATGTAAGGAGTTCTATGCAAATTTGACCTGTACTGATTCATAAAATGATATTTATGAATCAAAAGTAGCCGGAGTCACCATTCCCTTCACAGCCATGATTCTAGCTAGTTTCTTAGAATGTCGGGCGTCAAACAATGTCAACACCTATTTTCCCAATGTCATTGAGCCGCTTGAGTTTCAAAACATCACCATTGATCAGATTCATCTACACTATTTTAGATGACATAGGCATGAATCTGAGCGTACATTTGATGCAAAGCTCATGAGTCCATCCAGCCATGTTCTGTATAAGATTGCGGTAGAGTGCATCCTACCCATTGTTACTAAGGGGAGGGCAAGGATTAGATTGCATCACTTAGTGATGATGTATGCTCTTGAGAGACGGCTAGACATAGATGTGTCGTTGCATGTTTTTGCCTCCATTTGTCATTTTTCCCAGAGTGTGAATGGGAAAATCTATATGCCTTTTTGCCACATGTTGACTGAGTTCTTCCAGCTACGATTTGGCATTCGTGTCACCAGTGGTCAGGTCAGGCACCTGTCCAAGGACTATGATCAGATTGGCACACGCCAGTTGTCCTTGGCAGGGATTAAGTGTAGACAGGGAGCATTTGTTTGAGAGAGCGCCCAGAGGCCGCTGATACAGATGAGGAGCCCGCCGAACTGGTCACCCAAGCAGAGATTACCCAGCTCCAGGCAGATGTTCATGGGCTCCGGGAGGATGTTCACGTCATCCGCGAGGACATTCACGGATGCCAGCAGACGGAGCAGAGGCTTGAAGCAAAAGTTGATAGGATGACCAGCCGTCAAGATGAGATGTACGAGATGATGCAGCAGTGGCATCTCGCCTATCAGGCTCCTCCTCCTCCTCCTCCTCCCTCTGGTGGTGATGATCACATGTACTTCTGACCAGTGGATGCAGCTGTTGAGAGTGATTCCAGTGTTGAGAGTGTTTTGTCTTGATGTTTTCTTATACCTCTCAAACACTTTATATTCTGATGGTTGTATTTATGTGGATGATTTCAGGGCATTGGCCATAGATACTATTTTAGATTCTATGTATTACTTCATTTTATCATTTTTATGACATGTAACTTGTTTTCCTATGTTTCTATTGAAATATTGAGGTGTTATCATGCCTAGATTTGTTTTAAAAAAATTCATAAAATTTTTAAGTGCTAATGGATGCTTCTATTATGCTCTATAGTTATGTGTTCATGATATAATTTGAAAGTTTTATATTATCTATCATCTAATATGATTTGGTTGAAAACTTATAGAAGGGATGATCATTTGGAGGGGGAGTTATTGTCACAATGAGAATATCTATTTGGAAGAGGGAGTTTGGGAATCATTTTGAATATCAAATAGAGTTGCTAGAGAATGACAAGTATAGGATACAATGGTTAGAACTCTAGGTTGATACAAAGTTGGTTTTATTTGAGAATTTTTGAGTTTGTACCAAAAGTCAAGCACGGTTGATGTTTTTCATGAACCAAATTTTTTTAGGGTAGGAAATATCTTAACAATCGTGCTTGCAGAGTTTCCCATTTTTCTGGATTTTTCTGAAATTTTTTTATTCATTTCTAAATTTCGACTGAAATTCTGAAACACTGCGTATCAGTCAACTGCCACAGGGGCAGTCGACTGGTAATGTGGGCAGAATGTTTTTTGTGATTTCTGAAGGGTTTTTTCAGAAATCTGGTTATGTTCTATTTGACACTTAGGGTAGGGTTGCTTGGGGCAATCTTTTGATGGTGTCAAAGGGGGAGAACTAGGGTGTTAAGTTAGATTTGGGTTGAAACTTAACTTAGGTTTGGTTACAAAACTTTAGAGTTAAGTTGGGATTAGCAATAAGAATTGAAATTTGGGAGAAAGCATAGGTTAAGGGAGAGTTTGCCTCTTGTGTGTTATGCTTAAATTTCAATTGCTTTTGCTATTGTTATTACTATATGCTTACCTAACTTAACATATTGCCACACATCAAAAAGGGAGAGATTGTTGGGGCAATCCACCCTGAGATGATCTGGAGGATCATGATATTTTGATGTGTGGGCAATATGGTTAAGTTAGGATTTGTGTTGTTCTCATATGTGTACATAAGTGTGCAGGGATACAGGTACACATGGACTTGGTTGATGTCTTCAGGTGAAGGATGACATGGAGGCAAGCTGGAAGTTTACGTGCTCATCCGAGGGACCGTTGGATAGCAGAGATGATGAGCCGAGGGATGCAGACTTCGAGGTGTACGTGAAGGGTGGCATGGAGGCAAGCTGGAGGCTTGCGTGCGCATCCGAGGGACGAGGGCCAAAGATGAAGAGGGCGTGAAAGCAACAGTCAAGACTGCTGGTGAAGAGTCAACTGAGTTGTAAGGGTCTGAGTATGAGTGTATGTACTCAGGGGCTAAGCCAGGAGGGTTTGAGTGCGGAGAGACTTGTACTCGGGAGTAAAACCCTAGGTTTAGGTGTGTACCAGTCGACTGCCCCAGGGGCAGTCGACTGGTGGTGACTAGAACAGCCTGGCAGATTTGAACGTTGTACTGTAACGGTCAAATCTGAGTGGGACCAGTCGACTGCCCCAGGGGCAGTCGACTGGTAGCGGCTGTTTTCAGATTCGAGCCATATTTAAAGGGGCTCATTTCCTACTATCTTCTTTGACGAAACTTGCTTGGGTAAAGTGAGTTAGTAGTCTACTGTGATCAGAAAGCATCTCAAGTATTGTGGTGAGGTTTCTCCACCCACAAGGAGCGACAGATCTAGCCGGAGGTTATCCGGGGAGTGATCCACCGACGGATTCTTGGATTAGTCACCCGACCGGGGTGGATACCAAGTAAACGATAAGTGTTAGCATTGTTTTGATTTCCTTTGCATATTATTTCCGCTGCGCTAACAATTCTGTAGAAATCCAAAACGCGAAAAAGTGTTATTCACCCCCCTCTAGCACGCCTAGACGATCCTTCACCAACAAGTATCCCCTACCTCGTATTGAAGATTTGTTTGATCAGTTGAAGGATACCTCAGTGTATTCTAAAATTGATTTGCAGTCCGAATATCATCAGTTGAGGATCAGGGTTTCGGATATTCAGAAGACAGCTTTCCGCACCCGGTACGGACATTACGAGTTTTTGGTAATGTCATTTGGGCTTACCAATGCTCCTGCAGTATTTATGGATCTGATGAATCGGGTTTTTATGGAGTATTTGGATCAGTTCGTTATTGTTTTCATCGACGATATACTGATTTACTCCCGTTCCGAGAAGGAACATGCGCACCACCTTCGCATCATCCTGGAGACGCTCCGACGGGAGCAGTTGTATGCAAAGTTTAGCAAGTGTGCTTTCTGGTTGTCTTCTGTGGGTTTTCTCAGACATGTTGTTTCTAGTAGAGGTATCTTCGTAGATCCCCAGAAGATCGAGGCTATCACCAGTTGGGAACAGCCTAAGTCGGTTCAGGAGGTGCACAATTTTCTCGGATTGGCTGGTTATTATCGCCGATTTGTTGAGGGGTTTTCCACCATCGCTTCACCATTGACATGTCTGACCAGAAAAGGCGTGAAATTTGTTTAGACAGAAGCTTGCGAGACTAGTTTTCAGGAACTCAAGTGGCGATTGGTGTCTGCGCCTGTATTGGTGTTACCTTCAGGCGAGGACGGTTTTGTACTCTACACTAACGCATCACATCAGGGTTTGGGTGCAGTTTTGATGTAGCATGGACGGGTAGTCTCTTATGCTTCTCGTCAGCTGAAGGAGCATGAGAAAAATTATCCAGTTCATGACTTAGAGCTTGCAACCATTATTTTTGTCCTGAAGATATGGAGACATCATCTCTACAGCGTCACGTTTGAGATTTTCACGGATCACAAGAGCCTCAAGTATTTATTCACTCAGAAGGAGCTAAATCTTCGTCAGAGAAGATGGATGGAATTCTTGAAGAATTATGACTGTACTATTAGATACCATTCAGGGAAAGCTAATGTAGTTGCGGATGCACTCAGCAGAAAATCCCGGAGTGTTCTGGCTTGTCACCAGGTTATGGTCACCGATTTAGTTCAGAGCTTCTCAGAGTTGGGACTGGAGGAGCAGGGTCAGACAGAGAAAGGATTGTTGATGACTATGGTTGCTCAGTCTTCAATCAGGACTAGGATTAGAGAGGCTCAGGGTAGTGATCAGCATCTGCAGTTCCTAGGCAGCCGGATAGCCTCAGAGCAGCAGACTGATTTTACACGTGATGACGAGGGTATTATTTATTTCTGAGGGAGATTTGTGTACCTAAGTCACATCCGGTTATGGAGGAGTTGCTTCAGGAGGCTCATCGATCTCGGTTTGCTATACATCCAGGTGGCACCCGTATGTACCGAGATTTTAGACGTTCCTATTGGTGGGACGATATAAAGAAAGACATCGCGGATTTTGTTGCTAGATGTCTAGTGTGCCAGCAGGTGAAGGCCGAGCATCAGAGACCTGCTTAATTACTTTAGAAGATCCCTATTCCTGAGTGGAAGTGGGAGCACATCACGATGGATTTCGTTGTTGGATTACCGAGGTCTCGTAGAAGACACGATGCGATTTGGGTGATTGTTGATCGATTAACCAAATCCGCTCATTTCTTAGGAATTCAGAGGACAGATTCACTGGACAAGCTGGCAGAGTTGTACTGCCGTGAGATTATCAGACTACATGGTGTTCCTCTGAGCATCAGATCAGATAGAGACCCGCGTTTCACTTTGCAGTTTTGGCAGAGTTTGCAGCAAGCTATGGGTACCGAGCTTCTATTCAGTACATCCTTTCATCCGCAAACGGACGGACAGCCTGAGCGTACCATTCAGACACTGGAGGATTTGTTGAGATCTTGCATTATGGACTTTGGAGGCAACTAGGAGGATCACCTGCATTTGGTTGAGTTTACCTATAATAATAGCTATCATTCGGCTATTCAGATGGCACCTTTCGAGGCATTGTATGGTAGAGCTTGCAGGACACCCACCCTCTGGGAGGAGGTTGGGGAATCTCAGTTGCTAGGTCTTCAGAGTATTCAGCATGACGCAGAGCTAGTCCGTCCTATCAGACACAGGCTATCAGAGGCTCAGGATCATCAGAAGAGTTATGTAGATCGGAGACGCAGACCCTTGGAGTTCTCCATGAGCGATCATGTGTTATTACGAGTGTCACCCACGAAAGGGGTAAAGAGGTTTGGGTTGCGAGGTAAGCTAACTCCCCGCTACATTGGACCTTTCCAGATTTTGGAGCGGATTGGAGCAGTCGCTTATCGTCTGGCGTTACCACCGTCTTTAGCCGGAGTTCATGACGTGTTTCATGTTTCCATGCTGAGGAAATATGTACCAGATCCTACACATGTATTATCGGAGGTGCCGGTCACACTACAGCCAGACGCGACTTACGAGGAGGTGCCTATGCGGATTCTGGACCGCAAAGAGCATCGGTTAAGGAACAAGACAGTTCGATTGGTCAAAGTTGGTTGGCAGCACCATTCTGATGAGGAAGCTACTTGGGAGCTCGAGGATACGATCAGAGCTCGCTATCCTCATCTATTTACTTGAGGTGCATATGATTGTTTTTCATTCTGTATTCATATTATATCTAGGCTGTTGATTTCTCTTGTTGTTGACCAGTACTCGTTGCGGTTTATGGTTTATGGTTGTGGACTAGTCTGGGTTAGTTTTATGGTTGACTAGTGCTAGTTGTGGTTTACTAGTTAAATTTGGGGACCAAAATTTTGTTAGTGGGGGAGAATGTTGAAAATCGAAATTTTAATGGGCTTAGTTGTAATTTTCCAAACTTGGAGGGCCTTTATGTAAAACTGCTTTAAAAAAACTATTTAAAACACTAACTCTTGTTGGTGCAGGAAGCACCATATCGAACCTTGTTTTGATATTGGCAAAGGATTCAAAGTTAAGTATTGTTTGTTATATAATGTGCTCATTAAGTATGTAGGAAACAAAGTCCTAGCGAAGGGCTGCTAGGCACCTGGCAAAGGACTGCCAGGAAACAAAGTCCTAGCGAAGGTCTGCTAGGCACCTGGCGAAGGACTGCCAGTAAACTAAGTCCTAGCGAAGGACTGCTAGGCACTTGGCGAAGGGCTGCTAGGAGTCTAAGACCTGGCGAAGGACTGCTAGGCACCCGGCGAAGGGCTGCTGGGAATCTAAGACCTGGCGAAGGACTGCTAGGCACCAGGCAAAGGACTGCTTGGTAACGAAGACCTGGCGAAGGACTGCTAGGCACCTGGCGAAGGACTGCTGGGCAAAAGTCACCTGGCGAAGGACTGTTAGGCACCAGGCGAAGGACTGCTTGGTAACGAAGACCTGGCGAAGGACTGCTAGGCACCTGGCGAAGGACTGCTGGGCAAAAGTCCAACCGGAGGAGCCGGTTGGCAACAGGTAAATTCTACTGAGAGGAGTAGGTGAGGACGTGTTCCCCGTCGAGGGAACAGTAGGCGTCGGTTCGACCTAGGGTTCCATTTAGGAGACCCAAAGTCAGAACCAAGACAGCTACGACTGTAAAATTCACTAACATTCTTGCCTTGTTTTGTTTGGTACTAACCCTGGATGCAGGACCGAAGGAACGAGTTTCTGCAGCTCAGAACGCTCCAAAGGAGAGGGGCAGCAGCTGGGTTGGGCGCCCGGGAGGTCCCGGGCGCCCAAGGTCAAAGCTAAACAAGAGTTGAGCAAGAAAACGCTTCGGAAGCTCACTGGGCCAGGCACCCCCAAGCTCCCGGGCGCCCCCGTGCTCCCGGGCGCCCCGGATGCCTCGGGCGCCCTGGGTCCAAGCTAACGAAGTGATTGAAGCTGAGAAGTCAGCAGACCGAGTCAACCCGGGCACCCCCTGCGTCCCGGGTGCCCCCATCAAACCCCGAGCCCGATCCTGGAGGGATAAGGGCTGACCGAGTTGCGGATGAGGGTTTGCGGATCGGGAGACACGTGGAGGGCGCCCCCAACGTCCCTGGCGCCCCAGGTGCACTATATAAGGGGCTCGACCCCCCAAGGCTTCAGAACACAGTTTTCCAACGCCTCAATACTCTTCGCTCAAGCGCTCTACTCCGGAAACATCTGATCTCGAGGTTCTAGCGCCAACGACGACCCTACGCACCGAAGAACGATCAACAACGGGCGTCAGTAACGAAGAGTTAGATTTTAATTGTATTTTTACTGCACTAATATTGTACAAGTTCTTGTAATTACTTGCGCGATTATAGTATTGCCCGCAGTAAACGATCAAGGACCGTGGGCCTTGGAGTAGGAGTCGACCGCGACTCCGAACCAAGTAAAAAATCTTGTGTTCGCGTTTGTTGTTTTAATTTCCGCTCTGTATTCTCTAATTTTATAATCCGAAACGATTTTATGATATTCACCCCCCCTCTATCGTATTCTATCGATCCAACAAGTGGTATCAGAGCGGGGAAGCTCAAATTTGGTGCAACCACCAGTTTGAGATTTTTTCGAATTTTTCGCTTTTTCGGATTTTTTCGGATTTTTTGCTTTTTTCGGATTTTTCGCCTTTTTCAATTTTGAATTCTCATTTTTTCACCATAAGTTAGAATTGTTAAAACGATCAATTTTTGAAAATTTATCATAAAATTTTTTATTATTATTTTAATATTTTTTCTCGAAATTCGTGCTACCCTAATTCGAGCAAAGTTTTTTTTCAGACATTGACTTCTTACTTTTTCATCATTAATAAGAAGTGATAAAATCAACATTTTCAAAAATTTATCATAACTTTTTTATTATTATTTTACCTCGAAATTCGTGCAATTTTTTTTGGGCTATAGCTTTTCTCTCCCGCACTACTAATCCAAGACCAAGTCTTGGTACATTTCTGTTATTTCTCTTGTATGCAAGGTTTAAACTAAATGGCCAACCAAGAGTGGAACAGTGCCCGTCCACCGCTATTCTCTGGCGAGAACTTCAATGTTTGGAGAAGTCAAATGGAGTCCCTTCTGAAAGCCCACATGGACTTATGGCTGATCATCCAAACGGGATTCTCTTTTCCCGTAGAAGATGAGTTATCAATCGAGTGGGATAAATTAGATGAACGAACTCTCAACCAAATCGAGACCGATGCAAGGGCAACTGCAATTCTACAATGTGGCCTAACCAAGGAGCAGCTCGAGCTAGTAGGTCCATGCAGATGTGCTAGAGAAATCTAGGAAAAATTGATTAACCTTCATCAAGAGATCTCAGATGAAGAAGAAAATCAGGTAAGTTATCTTGCCCTTTCGGTCCAAGCACAAACGACTGAGTCAGAGTCTGAACCCAAATCCAAAGTCGAACCAGAATCAGACGATGAATTGACTGAGACGGTAATCAATTTCGAATTCTTTTCAAAATTAGAATTAAATAATCAAACAGATACTGTAATGGTCGAGGAAGGTGTAAATTCTATTGCAGGGAAAACTCCTAAAGAACCACCAAAGAAGGAGCTTCAACCAGTACCCGAGTCCGACTCAGACACAGAATCAGAAAATGAGCCTAGATCCGAGACAACGAGAATCGAGGGGGAGATTCCCAATAAGGAATCAAAAGGTAAAAGTGTAAATTCAGATTTTAAAAATCATGTAATTTGTTACACATGCAGGGAGAGAGGGCACTACCAAAGTGAGTGTCCTACTCGTAAGATTCGAACGACACCACCGACGGCGACAAAGGAACCAGTTCCAAAAGCACGAAAGGACAAAAGTCGCATTCAATGCTTCAAGTGTCAGGAGTTCGGGCATTACAAAAGTGAATGCATAGATAAAAGAACTACCAAGAATGTCGGACAAACAATCGACAAAGGTAAATTTACAGTATTTGAAAATCCGTTATTTACCTTGAATAATGTGATTGATTCATGTAAATTAATTAAGGCAAATTTCAGAAAATTGAAACAAGAAAATGAAACCCTAAAACATAAGGTCATTATGTTAGAAAATTTAATTCATAATCTTGCTGATTTCGAAAATCCGGAGTATTACTCCAATTGTGACCTTACTTAGATAATTGTTTGCTTTAATTGTGTGTTTCTTTTTATTTTTATTTTTGTTTGTTTTTGCTTAGAATTAGGATTGACTAGTTTAAGGACTAAACCGATTAACTGAAATTTGAATAACATAGTATTGGGTGGAGGTGAGATGATAGTATGTTAGGGAAGCCATTTTGGCGGAACTAACCGAAGCTACCGATCCAAGACCCAAACTAGTTAGACCAAAATCTTTCAAGAAGTAACTTGATGATGGACTTTCAATAAAAGGCTACGTCCAAAGAAGGCCTAGTGTCTCGCCAAGACCTAGAAGCCGATTATTGAAAATCAAATTCACTTTACTATTATCAGATCTGAATCTAACACAGGTTTCAATTAATCATAGATTCAACCATTGTTTTCAAAAATAAATTTAAAAGCATAATTAATTGTTTTTTCAAAATTAATTTAACTTTTCAAAATTAATCCAACTTTTCAAAATTAAAATATTTATCTCACAAAACCCATAAGGTTAACATATTTGATCACGTAGAACTGGGTGAGATATCTAGGGCCTAAGAGTATATGTCACTATCCTCTTAAATAAAACTCAAAGTGCCTTCAAAAGTTATTCAAAATTATTTCTATTTTCCAAATTAATTCAGTTTACTTTACCCTACTTTTCCATCTCTAACATTTTTTTTTAAAATAGTGAATTTCATGTTAAATATCACAATAGACTCATGTTAAATAGAATCTAGGGCTTGTTTGATTTACTTATTGATTGGTCAAACATAGTCAACTGAGTCAAACTTGGTCAACATAGTCAAACCTAGTCAACATAGTCAAACCTAGTCAACACTGAAATCCCTTAAGGCACTTAGATAAAATCAAACGGATACAAGGGAAGTTTCTTTTAATATTTTTTGAAAAATTTAGATTTTTCAAAAACTTTATGCTTTAAAACTTATTATCATCTCAATATAAGGTTTTTAAAATTTGGCTCAAAAACCTTGGTATATTACTATCTCTTTGAAGAATTATTATTATTCCAAATTGTGTTTTCAAAAAAAAAATTATCTCCTTATCATACTCAGAAGGTTGTTCAAAATTATTTTTTTTTATTTTGATAAACCCTAAAGACACAAAGGAGGTCCACTTAATGTTCTACAAGGACTCTGAGGATGTGTCAAATTTAGGGGGAGTCTAAACCAAAAGAAATTATTTCTAACAAGTATTTTCTTTGGCAATTATCTTTGAAATTATTAAATAATTCTTTTGATCTCAACTGAACCCTAAGAACTCAGAGGAAGAATACTTGTTGTCAACAAGCTTCCAAGGACTGTGTTAAGTTTAGGGGGAGGTCAAATTAAAAGAGTTATTAAATATTTCTAAATAATATGTTTCCATACACTATATTCTCAAAATTATGTCGAAAATATAAGTAATTTGTCTTACAAAAGATTATTATTTTAAAATGTTTTTTTTGGCTTATAAAATTATTTTTGAAATACCTTTTGAAATAATATTTGCTTGAGTTTTGAGAATTTCCAGGACACTTAGGAAAATGTCCTTGTAGTTAACAAGGGTTCCTAGGATTGTATCAGACTAGAAAAGAAACCTAGTCAAGTAAAATATTATGGTTTCAAAAATGCATAATCTTCAAAAGTACTTATATTTTTCAAAAATGCATAATCTTCAAAAGTACTTATATTTTTCAAAAATACATAATCTTCAAAAGTACTTATATCTTCAAAAATGCATAATATCTTTCAAAAGTACTTCTATTTTTCAAAATATAATGTTTTCAAAAGTACTAATATTTTTCAAGGCAATAGTATTCTAAGTGCGTGAATTTTCTAAAAGACTTGCCTACAAATACAATTTTTTAAATACCTTTCAAAGTGGAGTTTGGCAATTTAAAGCTTTTTGCTATGCTTTCAAGAATTATGCTAAGTATTTTTATATTTTCAAGACTCTTAAGCACTGATACACAAATTTTAAAATTTCTTTCAAAATATATTTTTCAAAAGTTCTTTATTGATATATAGCCAAGGGGGAGAGTTGAAAAAGTGAAAATAAATTCTTCCTTAAACTTTTTCCCCTTTTCAATGAAAGTTTATCTTAGAAATGGTCTAAAACATAAGGAGAAGAGTTTCACATTAAGGGGGAGAGAAAGAAAGAGAAAAAGGAATTTTTTTTCAAAAGTAAAGCAAAAGTTTCTAAGTATCTAAGTATTTCAAATTTTTTTAAGTGAAATTTTCCTTAGTAAACAAGATTTGTCTGAGCAAAACTTTTTGAAAATTTAGGCAAATATTTCTAAGTAAATTTTTTTTAGAGAAAAACTTGTCTAGAAATTTCTTAAGAATTATGTTTTTCAAAATGCACAAAGTGTTTCCAAGCAAATTCGTCTAAATGTGCAAAATTGTCTTTTAGTAAACAAAATTTTTCCCAATTCTAAAAGTTGAACTTTTTTTTGGAAATTTAGCTTCAAGAATGGAAATTTTGCCTAAGTAAAATTTTTTTTAGGCCTTGTAAGTAAACATTTGTTTCAAAATTTAGGCCTGCAAAACTTTTCAAATGGAAAATTATCTAAGTGTAAAAAGTTTTGATAGTGATAATGCTTTTACTCTATTTTTGAAAAACACTTTGTCAAAAACATGAAGCACTTAGAAAAACTCAAAAATCCCTGTTAAATATGTTGTTCACCCATGTTTGTTTTTGATATATGTCAAAGAGGGAGGAAAGGTTAAAGTTAAGAAAGGTCAAAGTTAAGTATTTTATATTACATCATATAACACAAGTATTCAGGGTTTTAGGGGGAGTATGAGAAATAAAGTTTTTTCCTCATATACTTCATTGATCTCAAATCTATAACTGCTATACTTCATTGTGGTTTTTACCTTCTTTTATTAACTATTATAAATTTTTACTTAACTTTGAATTGTGTTGCCATAAATCAAAAAGGGGGAAATTGTTGGTGCAGAAAGCACCATATCGAACCTTGTTTTGATTGGCAAAGGATTCAAAGTTAAGTATTGTTTGTTATCTAATGTGCTCATTAAGTGCACCATATCTAAGTGTAAAATTTTTTACATTTTTCAAAATTAAATTACATCATATTATGACCTTAATAGGATGTAATTTAATTTTGAAAAATGTAAAAAATTTTAAGGTCATAATACTTGATTTGGTTTATCTTCCAGTCTGACACAATCATAGGAAACCTTGTTGACTACAAGGACATTTTCCTAAGTGTCCTGGAGGATTTTTCAAACTCAAGATATTATTTCAGATCAAAACCAGATGACTTTTTGAGAATAATAGTATATAATTATTTCAAACATTTCATAAGTCACAGAATAATAGGATGTAATTTAATTTTGAAAAATGTAAAAAATTTTAAGGTCATAATACTTGATTTGGTTTATCTTCCAGTCTGACACAATCATAGGAAACCTTGTTGACTACAAGGACATTTTCCTAAGTGTCCTGGAGGATTTTTCAAACTCAAGATATTGTTTCAGATCAAAACTAGATGACTTTTTGAGAATAATAGTATATAATTTTTTTTATTAAAAATATTGATAGTATTTTTAAAAGAATATTTATGTTTTCAACAGGATTTGAAAATACCGCGCTTGAAAACATTTGAAATATTCAATAATTCTTTTAATTTGACCTCCCCCTAAACTTGACCCAGTCCTGGGAAGCTTGTTGACCACAAGTACTCTTCCTCTGAGTCTTAAGGTTAATTCAGATTAAAAGAATAATCTAATAATTTAAAATAATTTACTTTAAAAGAAACTTTTTCAGAAGTTTGATTTAGACTCCCCCTAAATCTGACACGTCCTAGGAGTCCTTGTAGATTATGAAGTGGACTTTCCTCTGTGTCTTTAGGGTTTATCAAAATCAAACAAGACAGGTAAATTTTACAACATAAACCTTTTTTTCGAAAAACACACGTGATAACGATTTAAAGCTCAATTTTCGAAAAGTATTTTCAAATAATAGTAATTTTTTAAAGTGTAAATTTTTGAAAAAAATGAAAAGTACTCCCCCTGTACTCGATACCGTTTGACTCTATCTAAGTGCCTTAAGGAACTTTAGTGTTGTCCTAAGAGGCTTGTGTCTAATAGAGTGAGTCAAACAAATTTTTGAAAAGATATATTTTTGGAAAATGTATAATATATATAATCAAACAGACAAGCATGAATTCCATAAAAACATTATTATGTTGAAGCACTATTTTGAAAATATATTTTTATGAAAATATTCTAATAATTTTGAAAAACAATTTTGAAAAATATTTTTCAATTCATTAGTCCTTAACATCTCACCCATTTTAGATGTATCAATACATCAAGCATAGTTGCCTTATAGGTGTATTGTGAGATGCTTGAATCATTTTTCTTAATTTATTTTTAATTCTAAGATTTAATTGAAGCTTGTGTTAGATTTGAATTTGACATGAAGTAACTTGAATTTGAATTTCAAAAATTGGTTTCCAGGTCTTGGCGAGGCACTAGGCCTTCTTTGGCCGTAGCCTTATTGGATCATCAACCCTTTCCTTGACAAAGCCTTTTAATGAAATTTCATTTTCAAGATTACTTTTTAAAAAATTCTGGTCTAACTAGTTTGGATCTTGGATCGGTAGCTTCGGCTAGTTTCACCAGTCTAAAGAGACCAAGTATACTTGATCTTATTAGAATTGGCTTCCCTAACGTACTATCATCTCACCGCCACCCAATACTAGGTTGATCAAGTTTCAATTATTCTTTTTCCTATAGTCGTTCTAATATATGCATAAAATTTAAATATGAATGACATGTCATATATTTTAAAAGAATAGCAAATGCATGTCATGGCAGTTATGCATGAGTCAAACAAGTCAAATAATTTTATTTAAGTTTCTAAAATGTATCAAATTCCCGATTTGATACATGTCGAGTGAACCCGCGAATATGTCAACCCACTTTGACATATTTAATGTTATTAATTTTAATTGTTACAATTTGGGTAAAATTTTACTTTAGTTTGAGTTTAAGTTATTTAAGATTTTAGTTGGATTCAGGTTAATTACGAATTAATTGAGGTTGAATTAATTAGAAATTAATTGATTAGGATTAATATTGAAGTTAATTTAATTGAAGTTTTAATTTTAATTCAACTTAATTTTAATTTGAATTTAATTTGAATTAAATTGATTTAATTAAGATTTAATTTAGGTTTAATTTGAATTTAATTGAATTATTTGAATTAATTCGAATTTATTTGAATTTGAATTATTTAGAATTAATTAATTTGAATTTGAATTATTAAGAATTAATTAATTTGAATTTGAATTATTAAGAATTAATTAATTTGAATTTAATTAGGATTTAATTCGAATATTTAAGATTTAATTCGAATATCTAAGATTTAATTAATTTGAATTTGAATTATTAAGAATTAATTAATTTGAATTTAATTAGGATTTAACTTGAATATTTAAGATTTAATTCGAATATCTAAGATTTAATTAATTTGAATTTAAGATTATCATGATTAATTAATAATTGTGGGTTTAAATTCATCATTTTCATTATTTCGAAAATTTCTTCTTCATCTTTATCTTTCTTTTCAAGTTTTTCTAATAATTTTGATTTATTTGAATTTTTATAATTTTTATTAACTATGACCTTTATCTTAGATAATTCCATATCCTCCTCAAGATTAGGTCTTTCAATATCCTTACAGTAGGTGGAGTAATTTGGGCCACTAATTAATGTGTTGTAATAATCTTTAATATTATCTATAATTAAATTATTATCTAGGAGAATTTTATCTTCAAAATTATTCTCAGATATATTTTCAATATTTTCAACATTAATCTCTAGATTATCTTTAAGATTTTCAGAATTAATTTCTGAATTAATCTTGAGATTTTCAGAATTAATTTCTGAATTATCCTTAAGATATTCAAATTTGAATTCGGATTTATCCTTAGGATTTTCAAATTTGAATTCCGAATTATCCTTAGGATTTTCAAATTTGAATTTGTAATTATCTAAAGAATTTTCAGATTTAGAATTATCCTTAAGATTTTTGAATTCAGATTTATCCTCAGGATTTTTAAATTTGAATTCGGGATTAATTTCAGATTTAGAACTAGAATTAATTGTATCATTATCTGTAGAATTATCAGAGTTTATTTTAGATTTAATATCAGAATTAATTTTAGCAATTATTGAATTGGTATTAATAATTAAATGGTTAATTTTGGATATTTTAATCATATCCGTATTCTCTAATTTTTCATGCAAAATATTTAATCTACTATGCAGTAAATTTAATTTTCTAGAAAAATTAACTGAATTATCTAAAGACAGTGCAGGAAATTGTAAAACTTTTGGAACGTAAATCTTATGTACCTTCGTCGGACACTTGTTTTTGTAGTGTCCGTACTTCTCGCATTTGAAGCATCGTACGTGATCTTTGTTTTTCCGGACCTCTGGCGCTGGTACCCCCTGTGCCGCCGGAGATGTAAACCGAATCTTACGAGTAGGGCACTGATTTTTATAGTGCCCTCTCTCCCTGCATGTGAAACAAATAATATGCAATTTAAAATTAGACATTAAAAAAAATGTACCTGATTCACCCCTGGGCTCCCCCTCAACTCCTGGCTCGTTGCTCCGTCGGCGGTTAGTCCGGTGAAGAGCGGCTCGGCTCTGATACCAATTGTAGGACCGGTGCCGTCGATAGAGGGGGGGTGAATATCGATTGTGAAAACCTTTCGTGGAAACCTCGTGGGAAACTCGTTCGTTCTAGACTTAAAATATTAGTAGCGCAGCGGAAAATAAATAGAACGAAAAATAGAGCAAAAGACACAGCAGATTTTTACTTGGTTCCCGACCCCCCAGGGTCAGTACATCCAAGGCCTATGCACGGGAACGCCCGTCCACTATTGGTCTCCTTCCCAGACTTTCCGGAGGCGGAAAAACCTGACTTACAGTGCAATATTACAAGCAATAATATAGAAATTTAAATACAGTAATTAAAAAGCAAACCAACGAGACAAGGTTTGAAGCTCGGCCGATCTGGACCTCCGAAGTGCCGCGCACCTCCTCCTGGAGCCTCCCGGTCGTAGAGCCTCGTTTCTAGCGTGTTTCAGTTGGTCAGAAAGCTTGGAATGGTTCTTGGAATTCGTGTCTGAAGCAGAGGGGTCGAGGCCCCTTATAAAGGCCTCCTGGGGGCACCCCGGACGCTGGGGGCGCCCCGGAAGACTCGGTCAACTCTTATCCTTACGCCTACTTCGTTGCAGGTGATAAGACCTTTGACCAGGGCACCCCGAACATCCCGGGCGCCCTCTTGAGCGCTTATCCTGTGCTTCGGACTCGCAGCAGCGAAACAGTGTTGACCAGGGCGCCCTGGTGCATGAGGGCGCCCTGGTGCATGAGGGCACCCCCAACACTGGGGAGCACCCTGTATTAAGACTGCAAGGCTGGTTCTTCTGCTTGCTTTGTCTCCGGTTCTTGTTACCTGCAAGATACACAAACACAAAGCATATATGCATATAATATTAAGCTTAAGGGCTTGGTTCGGACTTCGGATTTGCACGAAACCCTAGGTCGAACCGGCACGAGTTCCTATCCCCGAGAACTCGCCCTTCACCTACTCCTTTCAGGAGACGGTTGCCACCCAGCCCTTCGGGTGGACTTTTACTTAGCTTCCGATACCTCCGGACCTCGAGACGCCCAAACCCTGACCCGTCTCTACTCCTGTCCTTAGTCATCGCTCAGCTAAGTTGCTTAGTCCCTTGAACCAAGACTTGATAACCTAGCAGTCCTTCGCCAGGTGCCTAGCAGCCCTTCGCTAGGTCTTCTATGCCTAGCAACCCTTCGCTAGGTCTTGTATGCCTAGTAGTCCTTCACTAGGTGCCTAGAAGCCCTTCGCTAGGTCTTAGGGTTACGATACCTAGCAACCCTTCGCTAGGTGCCTAACAGCCCTTCGTTAGGTCTTAGAGTTTCAATGCCTAGTAGCCCTTCGCTAGGTGCCTAGCAGCCCTTCGCTAGGTCTTTAGGGTTCCGATGCCTAGCTTAACTAGGACTTTTCTTCAACTAAGGTTACTTCACTTTTACTCCCCTTTGTCTATTCATTGTATCACTGACTTAAGTGTATTGTCAAACATTAAAACACTTAAAGAGGAACATCATTGATGCAACATGCACCAACACCCTGGATGCAAGACCGAAGGAACAAGTTTCTGCAGCTCAGAACGCTCCAAAGGAGGGGGCAGCAGCTGGGTTGGGCGCCCGGGAGGTCCCGGGCGCCCAAGGTCAAAGCCAAACAAGAGTTGAGCAAGAAAATGCTTCGGAAGCTCACTGGGCCAGGCGCCCCCAAGCTCCCAGGTGCCCCCGTGCTCCCGGGCACCACGGATGCCTCGGGCGCCCTGGGTCCAAGCTAACGAAGTGATTGAAGTCGAGAAGTCAGCAGACCGAGTCAACCCGGGCGCCCCCTGCGTCCCGGGCGCCCCCGTCAAACCCCGAGCCCGATCCTGGAGGGATAAGGGCTGACCGAGTTGCGGATGAGGGTTTGCGGATCGGGAGACACGTGGAGGGCGCCCCCAACGTCCCGGGCGCCCCAGGTGCACTATATAAGGGGCTCGACCCCCAAGGCTTCAGAACACAGTTTTCCAACGCCTCAATACTCTTCGCTCAAGCGCTCTGCTCCAGAAATGTCTGATCTCGAGGTTCTAGCGCCGACGACTACCCTACGCACCGAAGAACGATCAACAACGGGCGTCTGTAACGAAGAGTTAGATTTTAATTGTATTTTTACTGCACTAATACTGTACAACTTCTTGTAATTACTTGCGCGATTATAGTATTGCCCGCAGTAAACGGTCAAGGACCGTAGGCCTTGGAGTAGGAGCCGACCGCGACTCCGAACCAAGTAAAAATTCTTGTGTTCGCGTTTGTTGTTTTAATTTCCACTCTGCATTCTCTAATTTTAAAATCCGAAACGGTTTTACGATATTCACCCCCCCCCACTCTATCGTATTCTATCGATCCAACAAATCCCTTCCCGTGAACCCTATCTCCCCGATTCCTCTCGAAATCGCCCAACGCCGCACGCGATCTCGGTATCTTCCTCCCTTCTTGAGTTCGCCTGATCGCAGGCTTTACTCCGCGCGACGCCGGATTGTTGTTCTTTGGTTCAATCAATCGCCGGTTTCTTCTCCCCTCGATCTCGCCGGCGGCTGGGAGAGGCACGACAAGTCGACCGATCATCCTCCACCTTGGTAAGTCCAATCCGTGAAGTGGTTTTGTTTCTTGGACTGTGGCGTCGTGTAGATGTTTGGGCATCTTTGAAGCTGTTAGGTTCTGATTAATTTTGGAATTCTAAACTTCCTTGATCTTATTATTGTAAGTTTTGGGATTTGGTTGGGTTTTAAAGCACCATACTTGAGCTTATTGATTAGGCTATTATATTTACACTTTAAAGACTCAAGGGTCTCAACTATTAGTCATGAAACAAATCCTTTTAGCAATATGAACAAATTAAATAAAGCATGTTAATCAAAATAGCAGAAGTTTGCTTTGATGGTAGTAGTGTTTAACCAAGCATACAAAATGATAGGTTGTATCATCGTCAGAATTAAATCTAATTAGCTAACAACTTGTTAACCATGACACATGATATGGAAACGTAATATCTCAAGGTTTTATGTGGTTGAAACATCAAAGGCTAGTTGGCATTGATAAACTTCTGGTGGGTTAAGGTTAATCAAATAGATATTGTAATTAGGATTTCTTTTAATTTTAGTTTATATGTAGTTTGAATAATTTATTTTATTTTTATAAACAATAAAACTTAGTCCTTGATTCAGGACCTTGATTCGAACTCGTTCAGTTGATCGTGGAAGGTTCTTGTTTACGGACTTCTACAATTATAACGCGGGTACTTCTTCTTTGTACTCGAGTAGTTTCTTTTACCTTAAAGTATGACTATTTTATGTCTAGTAGGTTGTTTGATCTTATTCCTTGTTGTTTGTTATTTTAATATCGCCGTTGATACTTATTCTTCGTTGATCTTTGAGTATTCCAAATTCGTATCTATACAGTCCTCTGTTGATTTTCTGTTATGTAAAGTGCCGCTTGTACGCGAGTACATAGAAGTCCATTAAACACAATTAGGTTTATTTGGCATTAGAAATATCCTACCTAGTAGTGTAGGTGTATAATCGTTGGTTTTTGATTTCTGGTTGGTTGTATCGTTTACTTGTTGGATTTTGGTTGCATCATTGTTTCTCTGGTGGTTTGTGCATCTTGTAGCATGCACCATATCTGCACGTTGTATACTAACGACTGTTGGACTTCCATATGGTTAAGCCATCGTTAGTCATTTTGTTGCTCGATTTACTCAACCACTTGTTGTCATGTTAGTTGTTAGAGTACGAGTAACTGTCCTGTTATGCCACACATGTTGCAGTTGTAGGCAAACAGTGACACCCTCACCGTTGTTTTCGACGGATACTAGAGCTGTTGGTGGCTCCCCCTATGTATCGGGGTTTTTGGAGTAGTTGGCTCCCCAACATCCTGTCCACTCAACCACACCTTTTTGTGGTATTCGTTGGAGTGCGTACAGTTGTCACAGCCCTACTCACTTGGTCACACAGATGGGATGTGTTGGCGGCTTGATTGGCGTCAGGGGTGACACATGTGATTGCATCATATGCATACGTATTTCATTTATGCATTTGCTTGTGTTTGATGTATTTATATGAGCTATGATTGTTGCACTTGGTTGACATGCATGTATATGTTGGATTTATTGTTGTCGCGTTGTTTTATACCTGTTTAGTTGTTATTCGGTTTTATAACATGTTGTTCTATATATGTCATGCATGTTTAGGTATTCCTATATTCTTTATGGACTGTACTCTATTGGTTCTCTACTTATTATACCTTTTGTTATGTCATGCTTATTGTCTACTCATATACCCGCAAAGTCCGCCCGGACTCATCACCCCTGCTTTCTCTTTTTGTTTCAGATAACAGGTAGTTGCATTTCTTAGAGCCAGGAGAGGATCCAGTTGCCAGTCCCCGGAGTTGAGTTATTTTCTGCATTTGGTTTAGTTGTTTCATGTTCGGCATTTGGTTTGTTTGCATTTTATTTGCTTATCAGGTATCGTACTGGTTTTGTCATTATTATAGAGACATTTTGAGTTCTCTTTGGGTTGAGATATTTTTATGTTTAAGGTGGCTGAGCCACCCGTTATCTTTTATGTTGATATAAAACTGCGTGGTGATGTTTTTATTTCCTGTTATGATGGTTGAGCCATCCTTTATGATTGGAGTATATGTATATTTGTCCAAATTTGTCCGCCGTACAGGGGAGATGCTGCCCGATTTTCGAGCAAGCATGTGCCTCTGGGGTTGTGACAATAACAAAAGGCCACAACAACAATTAGTACAACAAAAATCCTGTCAGCATAACCAAATATCTTCTTCAATGCCTACAACCAACTCATTATATTTGTTACTATATCTTTTCAAACTTGTTGTTTAGTACTCATGTACTCTTTCTTGTTGACAATACATGCTTTCAGTAAATAAGAAAGCATGTCGAACTACTAAATGGATCAGCAACATGAATGAGTCTCTTAATTCGCCAGATGGTGGTTACTACTCAAGCAACCAGCAAGGTGACTATTGATTTGCTTTTGTCAGGTTATGTTGATTTGGATAAGATCATATATGAAAAAAAGGTAGATCCGTTACGTTAACGACCCCACTAAACCCAGCCCCACGAATATGGAGGGAGGTTCATGCAGATACACAAACAACAGGTACATGGTGGGATCGAAAATTATCATATATAAAGAAATTACATTTATAGTTGCAATATGATTGCACCTTAAACCTATCTAGTATTTGCAACATTACTTATGTGAATTACAAATACACATCACAATTTTGATAATGTAATTTGGAAAGACTAACAAATTGAGATTAACAAATCAAGTGGTTTGAGTACCATTGCAGTCTTTCTGAAATTGTTACCCAATTTTCACAAGAACAATATGATTGCAATCAGAAAGTTTAACTTTTTGCAAGAACAACACTTGTTTATATCCATAGTGATTTATGCTTTTGAAAAAACTCAGTCCACTTAACAAGAGAAGGTAATGTGTCCAACAATGTCCTAGAATTTGATGTTTCAATTTCAAAAAAAAAATTATACACAATGTGACGACCTAGTCACGGCCGGTTCCAAGCCCGGATAAAGGAGGAGGGTTGCGTTAAGTTGTTAGTCAACGTAAAAAAAAACTATGGTAAATACTCAATGAATGGATCCTTTACACTATTATGCTAATACTAGGCATACCTGCTAACATAAATCAGGTATTAACAGAATATACAACAACTAAAATTTCTCTATCAACTTACTTGCTCGTTGCCAGAAGAAGTTCATCACCGCCAAGTCCCAACACATCCCAGTGTAGAAAAAGAAATTTCGAAAATCCGAAACCAAGTAAACCGAACAAAACCTCGTAAATCCAAAAATCCCAAAATAAATACATACGGCATCGCAAACCTCGTAAAACAGACATTCCGATACTTTACCAAAAATAACTCCGTAAAAATCCATAGATAAACTCTATAAAATTCGAAATCGAAAATGGGTAGGTATCGCAAAACCATGCTCTGATACCACTAAATTGGTATCAGATACAATCTACAAAAATCCGAAACCGTAAACAAACAGGTATCGCAAAACCTTGCTCTGATACCACTAAATTGTCATGCCTCCAGAGGCCCGGGCTCGCTCAAAAATCGGGCAACACCTCCCCTGTACGGTGAACAATCTGAAACTCATACACACATCACTCCACCCATAATTTAGCTCAGCCACACTCGGCTAGCGTTCACACCATCACAACCACGCAGTTAAATATTGTAACTGACAAATAATAAACATAATGAATAAATCTGAATAACTAAGCGTAGCAAACCGAAATCCAACAAAAATAAATAAATACGTCTAACGAAAGCCCAAACACCATCCGATATGATAATAAAACCAAAACGACACCAATACGATAAAAATAACACGAAAGTATGAATACACATCTATAGAGAAACAAATATCCTCCGAAACAAAATAATACTAACACGACCTCAACACGGCGAGAGAATGAAAACGGAAACAACCTACTCAAGACTGGGGGCTGGTAGCTGGATCCTCTCCTGGCGGCATGAGACACATCTATCGACTACCTAAAACATAAAGAAGAACAAGGGGTGGTGAGTTCCGGATGGAACTCTGCAGGTATAAGAATAGATAAATGCATGGTATATAAAAGGGTAAAACAAGCATATGGAAACAAAGAGTATACAGTCTCCGGAATAATGAACATAAACAAAATGCATCTATACAAATAAAACATACCTGAAAACCATGTAACAAGGGCAAAATCAAAAATCCCCTCTAACACCTCAATAAACAGTTAATATTGCTGAACATATCCAGATCATATAAAATGCAACTCATAACCGTATATGCATGTCAATCAAATACAACAATCATGACTCAAACAAATGCAGCAAACATAAGCAAATGCACAATACACAATATGTACATGATGTCATGACCTGCACTGTACACACACCAACCACCGCTATATTGGGTAGGTTGAGTGGACAAGATACAAGTGTCAAGCACCTGGGGCTATGCAAATACACCACGACAATCGTGACCTTGATATGAAAAATCCTGAAACACTTGGGGGACCTCCAAACAGCAGAGGAGTATAACTGTTTGCACACAGCTCCAACTGAGCGTGACACAACAAGAAAATATACCCGATGACCCGTCTCAACCACCAAGGAGTCTGCGGTCGTCGGCCTGAATACTATGATGCATGTCACTAATATACACCACCTCAATCAAACTCAAAACGATGCGAAACAGAAAACACCAATAATACCAAAATAAGGAAACATACGAAAAGCACAATCAACACCAAAGTAAATGAACATGCACTAATCTACTGGGTAGGGTTTATCTAATGTCAACCAAATCCTAGATAGGTCAAATGATTATTCTACAGTACACGCGTACACAAAGTAGACTTTAGATCAGAAGCCAAGAGATGAGACTGTATAACTGAACAATTTGAATGACTACTCAAAGGTCAAGCACAGAATAAGTATTAAGCAGGAAAACAAGAGGAATAGATTTAAGATAAATCATCCTACTCAGATAGTAAAATAACCATGCATTTAAAGATAAACAGAACTATAGAAACAAGCAAGAAGTGTTAAATACTGAGTTTTTAAGGGGCTAAATAGTAAATTTCAACAATTAGGGGCCTTTTTGTAAAACTGTTAAAAACCTATTTAAACCCTAAAAGCCCTAAAATTCTTTCGATAATCATTCTTCTCCCCGATCCTCTCGAAATCGCCCGACGCCCATCACCTCTGCGCCGACTTTCCCTGCGCGAAACCGCAGTTGCTCCCTCGCGACCGCCGACCACCGCCAGCCCTAGCCTTCTCCATTTCCCTTCTTCTTCTTCGCTGATTTCGACGCCGAGCCAAGCCCTAGCCGTCGCCTTTGCCTCGACGCCGAACCCTAGCCGACGCCCGACGCCGCAGCGAGGGACGCCGCCGCCGCGCCTCTTTTTCCTTCCTTTCTCCTCCTCTGTGAGATCGCCGCCCTTCTTCGCGATCATTCTGCATGCGACCAAGCCGCCGACGGTCATCATCCTGGTAAATCCATAGGTTTGGTTGCGTCTGTGAGTGTTGTTAGATTTGGGTCGAAAGTTGTAATGGATATGTTTGGTTTTGGCGATGTTCTTCTTGCCGCAATTTGGTCTAGAGTTGTGTTCTACTTCTGACGATCTCGGCGAGCAAAAGAAGATTGTTGTGGCGCCAATACAAGTAAGAATGTTGCGTTTTGGGTATGGTATGGAATTTGTATTGTAGATTCTGTATACATTCTGTTTTTGGTCAGATTTGTTTTTAGGAGCATATCTGTATACAAAATTTGTTTTGGATCAGATTATTATGCTTGCGAAATTCTTTTATATGCTAGATGTCCTGGTATGTTGTAATGCTTGTATATCTCTTTTCTACATTGGTAAGGGGCTGATCAAAAACTAAGGATAGGTTTAGTTTTGGATCAGTAAATGGATTAGCAGCGTAATAATGGTGCATTATGCTATGTGGGTGAACATTGTCTTGCTAAGTCTAAGCACATGTTAAACATGTTCAGATCGTCGTTTGTTAATTGTTGTTAAGGTAATAATTAGGGTTATTTTTGTTATGGTTAGTAGCTAATTAGCTATTTTTAATTTATTTTATAAGATGGCTAAATTAGGATTTTGGACGGGAGATTTATTTGGATACTTCTACAATTATAAGGCGGGTACTTCTCCTTTGTACTCAAGTAGTTTCTTTTACTTTTAAAGCATGACTATTTTATGTCTAGTAGGTTGCTTGACCATATTCTTTGTTGTTTGTTATTTTATCATCACCGTTGATACTTATTCTTCGTTGATCTTCGAGTATTCAAAAATTCGTTTCTGTACAGTCCTCTATTGGTTTTTTATTCTGTAAAGTGTCACTTGTACGTGAGTACTTAGAAGTCCATTAAACATAGATAGGTTTATTTGGCATTAGAAATACCCTACCTAGTAGTGTACGTGCATAATCGTTGGTTTTTGATTTTCGGTTGGATGTATTGATGCATCATTTACTTGTTGGATTTTGGTTGCATCGTTGATTTCTCCAGTTGTTCATGCATCTTGTAGCATGCACCATATCTGCACGTTACATACTAACGACGGTTGGGCTTCCATATGGTTAAGCCGTCGTTAGTCATTGTATTGCTCGATTCACTCAACCACTTGTTGTCGTGGTAGTTGTTAGAGTGCAAGCATCTGTCCTGTTATGCCACACATATTGCAGTTGTAGGCAAACAGTGACACCCTCACCATTGTTTTCGAGGGATACTAGAGCTATTGGTGGCTCCCCCTATGTATCGGGGTTTTTGAAGTAGTTGGCTCTGTTGGAACTTGGATGGGCTAGAGAGGGGGGGTGAATGTAGCCAGACACTTAAACTTAGCACCTTTTCAAACTTTCCTGCACTTAGATGTTTAGTAGCACAGCGGAAGCAATAAAAATAGAGTATGTAGTAAACTAAACCCTAAGTTAAGCACAAACACAAGAACGCTAACAAGAGGATTTACAAGGTTCAGGGATAACTTGCCCCTACTCTTTGGTATGCCCTTAAGGTGGGCGATCCCTTGATCGTCGGCAGATCAAGCCCCGAAAAATCCGGATAGTAAGCAACCTCCTTCTCGGTGGAGTAACCTCTCCACAGCTTTTCAAGATGATGAAGTATAAAGTATAGGAAACACAAGAAGGATCTTACTTAGCACTTAGAACCACAAGAACACAAACAAACTTCTCTGAGCTCCACCCAGCGCAGATCTCACGCAAGACTCTCCTCTTCGTGTCTTCTCGCTGATGGACTCAAGCTTCTTGTTTCTCTTCTTCCAAGTGCCCAAGTAACAGAAGGTTGCTTCAAGGATCACAGTTGCTTGCTCAAGATGATGGAACAGCGTAGTTGCAAGCACAAGTTGTCGTAGAGTAGTTTCTTTGAGTTGCTCTTCAGTTGTTCAGATGTGGAGACTTCTTCGCCACCAAGCGCTTAAGTCCCTCCACTGATCGCAAGTCACCACCTCACTGCAGCCTCCAGTTGCTCACCTGCCAACGCCAGCTACCACTGAGCTCTCCCTGGACTCCCTGAGCTTCCCTCAGCCAAGCTCCAGTCAGCAGCTCCAGCCGTTGCAACCTGAGATGGCAAATGGACAAACCTGCTCCAAGGAAAGGCTTCCATTGACTCTCCTTGAGTGTTTGAATCCATCCCTATCACCTACACACTTAATCAGAGCATTAGCACAGCATATCAAGCATAGAATCAAGTATCAGAGATTAAGCGCAGAAAATCAGATGTGTTCAGACTTGATCAGAGCATCTGACAGTGCATTTTGAATTAAAGTGATCGGTCACCGGACTGATCAGAGAGCCTCCTGATCGGTCACCAGACTGATCAGGTTGGGTTCAGACTGATCAGGTTGGGTTCAGACCGATCAGGCTCCATCCTGATCGGTCCCCAACGCTCAATCAGAAATCGCGAATTCTCTGGGACTCTCCTGGACCGATCACCAGACCGATCCCAGGTTGTGGATCGATCACCAGACCGATCCACCCCTTTGCCGAGCGATTTCTGAGCTTCGCAGTCCAACCCTCCTGATCGTTCACTAGATCGATCAGGGCATGCTTAGACCGATCAGGCTCCATCCTGATCGGTCATAGTGAGGAACTCGCGACACTTGATCGTTCTCCAGAACGGTCTGAACAGTGTTCCAGATCGGTCACCAGACCGATCAGGAGCAGATCAGTAAGGTTCCCAAAAACCTACTGGATGCTCCCTGATCGGTCACCGGACCGATCAGGAGCAGAACAGCAGGGGAACTCAACCCACTTGTGGGCTCCCTGATCGGTCACTAGACCGATCAGGAGCCGAGTAGTGAGTGAAACGCATACTCCCTGATCGGCCACCAGACCGATCAGTCATCGCTGGATCGGTCACCAGACCGATCCACGAAGGAGCACCATGCCAATCTCCCTGATCGGTCACCAAACCGATCCAGGGGCTCCAACCTAGCCCAACAAGCTAGGGTTTCACCCAACCTAGCCCTCCAAGCTAGGACCTGACCCTCCAAGCCAGGATTTCATCCAACCTAGCCCTCCAAGCTAGGACCTGGCTCTCCAAGCCGGGATTTCATCAACCTAGCCCTCCAGGCTAGGACCTAGCCCTCCAAGCCGGGATTCCATCAACCTAGCCCTCCAGGCTAGGACCTGGCCCTCCAAGCCAGGACTTTCTCACACCTAACCCTCCAGGTTAGGACTTTTCACACCTAGCCCTCCAAGCTAGGATCTTCCACACCTAACCCTCCAAGTTAGGATTTTCCACACCTAGCCCTCCAAGCTAGGATTTTTCACAAGCTAGGATTTTTCACAAGCTAGGATTTTTCACACCTAACCCTCCAGGTTAGGACTTTTCCACACCTAGCCCTCCAAGCTAGGATTTTTCACACCTAACCCTCTAGGTTAGGACTTTTCCACACCTAGCCCTCCAAGCTAAGATTTTTCACACCTAACCCTCCAGGTTAGGACTTTTCCACACCTAGCCCTCCAAGCTAGGATTTTCTCACACCTAACCCTCCAAGTTAGGATTTCAACAAACCTAGTCCCACTAGGTATGCCTAGTCCACGACCAGGACTTAATCCCAATCATAATCATCTCATCAACCTGAACTAAATTCGGTGTCAACAGCAAAATAATAATCAGAGTCAGACTGCATCAACAGGCTCCCCAGCATCCTGTCCACTCAACCACACCTTCTGTGGTATTTGTTGTTGGAGTGCGTACAGTTGTCACAACCCTATCCACTCGGTCACACAGATGTGATGTGTTGGCGGCTTGACTGGCGTCAGGAGTGACACATGTCATTACATCATGTGCATACGTATTTCGTTTATGTATTTTCCTGTGATTGTTGCATTTATATGAGCTATGGTTGTTGCACTTGATTGACATGCATGTATATCTTGGTTTTATTATTGTTGTGTTGTTTTATATATGCTTAGTTGTTATTCGGATTTTATACAATGTCGTTTTCATATGTTATACATGATTAGGTATTCTTATATTTCTTATGGATTGTACTCTATTGATTCTCTACTTGTTATATCTTTTTATTATGTCATGCTTATTGTCTACTCATATACCCGCAGAGTCCGCCCGGACTAACCACCGCTACCTCCGATTTTTGTTTCAGATAGCAGGTAGATATATTGCTTGGAGCCAGGAGATGATCCAGTTGCCAGCCCCTCAGTCCCTCAGTTCCACCGGGTTATTTTGGTTTGGAGTTGTTTCAGAGTTGGTTCTTCTAGTTTCTTTGTTTTCGCATTTTATATTATTTCTGGTATGGTCTTGACAAATTTGTAGTCATGTCTTATTGGTCGGGTTTATTCGTTGTGGAGTTTCTTTTTAAGTTGTGGTTTCTTTTATGCCTAAGGTGGCTGAGCCACCCGTTATCTTATAACTGCGTGGTTGTGTTTATCTTCTATATTTTGTGATACTAGCCGCTTGTGGCTAAGTTATATGGTGAGATATTATGTATATTTGCCTCATCTTGTCCGCCGTAAAGGGGAGATGCTGCCCGATTTTCGAGTAAGCATGTGCCTCTGGGGCCGTGTGATAACTTTCATTTTATTGATTAAACTACGCCCTCAAATCCATGTTTTGATCCAATATTATATGCTTAAAGTTTGCATTTATATAAGGTTTCATGAATTACCTCAATTTTGCTCAAGATTCAATTCTTTCTATATTTAATATGTTTTAGCACTTAATTTGATATCATTTTGTAGGTTTCAAATGATCATGGACCTGGATCATATTGGGTCAAACTTGGGTCAGAATTAGATCCGGATCAAATGGATCAAGCATCGGGTTAATATGGGTCGTCCATTCAAGAAAACGGTTAGATCCAAGCCATCCTCCAACGTCTGGTCGATTCGAGCTCAAGATAGATTTAATCAAGTTCATGGATCAAGATCTGAAAGTTTGGGCCAGATCAGAGTTAATTCAGCCGTTGGATTAAGCAATGGAGGATCTTGACCGTCCAAGCTAAAGAAGAGAAGATCTGAGCCATCCACTTCAGATCTGAGTGATCCGAGCTAAGGAGCAGTAGATCAGAGCCCTTGATCAAGATCTGGGAAGTTTGGGTTCGATCTGACTTGATCTGACCGTTGGATGGGATCGGAGCAATCACATCCGTCCAAATTCAAAGGAAATTGGTTAAAATAGAAATTCCCTCCGCTTCGTCGTTGTCGCGTCTTCGCCACTTCCTTACTGTTCTTGCGATTTTTTTCTTCTCCGATTCTTCTTCCGATCGCGCGGCCACAGCAGTTGGAGCTTTAATTCAAGTTCCCAAGTCATTGAGATCAACTCCCCGTTAGGTTTCTGATGGATTCTCGTCATTGAAAAGCTCTGCAGAGAGGGTTTCGCCAAAGGGTATGTTTTCCGTTCGATCGCCTCTTGGATGCTTGACTTCACCGATCGGAGCTGCCAACGAATTCAGAAGGGTTTTCTGAAGTCCATTGGAAGGTTCTGACCATCAAGCTTAAATCGATTCGTAGATCAGGAGGATGTTTGGATGGAAAGACAGTTTCGACTTGATTCAGCGCAATCGCACAAGGGGAGCTCAGATCTGGGTGATTTGGCAAGCTAGAGGGTTTCTAGCTAGATCTTGGGTGACAACAAGATAGTTTTTGTATTGAAATTTCATTCTGTTGTTTATTTTTTGATTCGAATTCGTTTTCTGCATTAACTCAGTTCTGTATCATCTTGTTATCAGAATTTGAACGGACTATAGTCCGATCCAGGCAGCACCTGATCGGACACCAGTCCGATCAGGCTTGTATCTGATCGGTCTGCCGACCGGTCAGGGAATTTCCTGCATAAAACGTACTCTGTTCAGTATTTAGCATTGGTTCAATCCTTCAATTCCGAACTTAGACATAGCTCTAGTGTAACTCTACACTTGTTATCAGAATTATATCTCAATCATTCAATTTTAAATTGTTTTGTTCAACTTTCTTAGTGGTTGAGTTCATTCTTGCAAAACCTAGTTAACTCTACTTAGTTACATCAATTCCATTCCAATTGTTGATTCCATTCTTACTTGCAAAACAAAACCCCCATTTTATCTAGAAAATCCAAAACATTTAACGACAAATAACTTTCAAGCTCAATTGAACACTCGCAACTAGTCCTGGAAAAATATGACCTGAGGCCCCTATTCTACATTTCTACTTTGCTAGCAAGGGTTTTCAGCTTTATAAATTTCTAAATTTAATACCCACATTCGTGACATCTATATTGGGGAGCATCAAATTTTTGGCGCCGTTGCCGGGGAACTACTAGTTGAGTTTGTTTGATTTAGCTTGTGTGCTTACTTTCATATCTTGTGATCTAGTTTACTTGTGCTTATTTTTATATCTTGTGATTCATACTATTTGCTTAATTCTTTTGTATACATTTGTTGCGATTTTTTTTTGTATTTGTGTATGACCAGATCTGTAGGTGGTATTCTTGAAAACTTTGATCCAGAAATTGAAAGAACTTTCAGAGCCAGGAGGAATCAACTCAGTGTTTCACAGTCTATTGATATTCTTCCTACGCAGTCTATTATTTATTCAGTTGATCCTATGGCAGACCACCAGAAAATTATGAAGGAACTAGCAGCACCAGATGATGCCTTTCAGTACTCCTGCATTGCCTACCCAGAGTTCACTGGAGATTTTGAATTAAGATCAGGACTTATTCATCTTTTGCCTAAATTTCAAGGTCAGTCTGGGGAGGATCCCAATAGGCATTTACATGAGTTTCACGTTGTCTGCTCTACTATGAAGCCTCAGGGTATTTCAGAGGAAGATATCAAGCTGAGGGCATTCCCATTTTCCCTGACTGGAGCAGCAAAGGATTGGTTTTACTACTTACCTACTGGGCATGTTTCTAGCTAGATTTCTATGAAGAAAGCATTCTTGGAGAAATACTTTCCAGTATCTAGGACTGCAATCATCAGGAAGAGCATATGTGGCATACAGCAAGTAGTAGGAGAAACTTTGTATGACTACTGGGAAATGTTCAACAAACTTTGTTCTAGCTGCCCACAACACCAGATTAGTGAGCAGTTACTCATTTAGTATTTTTATGAGGGACTTCTTTAGATGGATCGGATCATGATAGAAGCTACAGCAAGAGGTGTCCTAGTAAACAAAACACCAGATCAAGCTAGGGAGCTAATTTCAAATATGGCAGAGAACTTACAACAATTTGGGAGTAGAGCTTTGTCTACCAGAGGAGTTAATGAAGTTTAGATGGTATCGAATGAGCAAAAAGAAATCATGAATTCATTGATGGAGCTCACATCCCTGGTGAAGCAAATGGCTCTAAATAATGTGAGTCAAAATCAAAATTTCTCAGTACCACCACCTTCAAGCCAAGTGATGAGGTTATGTAGTATTTGTTCAAGCCAAGACCACAATTCGGATCTATGTCCTAACCTCCAACAAGATGAGACATTAGCTGCATTGACTAGGGGCAATTCCAAGCCAAAAACAACCCCTACTCATCTACTTATAATCCGGGTTGGAGGGATCATCCAAACTTGAAGTATGGTAATTCTTTTTATCAGCAAAACCCATCATAACCACAATATCAGCAGCCCCAACAGAATTTCCAGCAAGTTCATCAAGGACAACAACAATTTCAGCCATTTCAACAACCTTTCCAACAATTTCAGCAACCCTATCAAGGAAATCAGCCACCTTTTCAAGTGAATCAGCAAGGGTTTCAAGGAAGTTCGAATTTTCAGCAACAAAATCAGTTTTCACAGCAAGGTTATCAGCCATTTAACCAAAATTTTCAGCCTCCCCAACAGAATTTCCAACCCACACAATTTCAGCCTTTACAACCACAATTGCAACCTCCACCTCAGAATTTTCAGAGTTATAATTCTCAACCATTTCAACCAAGTTCTCAGCAGAATTTTCAGCAATTTCCTCAACCATTTCAGCCCTATAATCAGCCCCAATAACCCTACTTTCAAGGTTCACAGCAAGTTCAACAATTTCAATCACCTCAATCATCATTTCAAAGCCAATCAAAGCCTTATGCAAACCAAGGGGGGGCTATGGAGGCTCTAGTGGAGGAAATGCGCAACAACAAAAAAATAGAGGAGATGCTTCAACAACTTTTGCAACAACAAAGGAATGATCCCACCATACAAAACCTTGAAAGATAAATTGGACAATTGGCTAGTGGGATGAATCAAATGCAAGCTCAAGGATCAAGCCAACTACCTTCTCAAGCTACTCCAAACTCAAAGGGAAACGTTAGTGCTATTACTTTGAGGAGTGGGAAGGTGGCTTCAACTCCAAATGGTCCAAGAGCTGAATTTTCTGAAAACATGACAGCAACTTAATTTTCAGCCCCAAACAGCCCTAAAATCACTTCAAAATCAGTTGGTTCCACCCCTTGTCCGAGCCTAACTCCTTCATCAAGTAATCCTGTGATTTTGGTGGGAAATGAGGGAGAAAACAGTAGCAAAGATGGGTTTACAGCAGCTACCTCAGTGGAGAAATCAGTCCCAATTTCAGCCCCTCATGTTTCAGCTCAAGAGAAGGATTTGAGAGTTCCTTTGCCATTCCCTCAGTGCAAAACCCAAGCTAAGAAGCAAGTGGAAGAGGAGAAAGCTAAGGAATACAATGAGCTAGTAAAATTGTTTAGTAAAGTAGATATCAATGTACCCTTGTTGACCATGATAAAACAGATTCCTAAGTATGCAAAATTTCTGAAAGATTTATGTGTTCACAAAAAGAAGCTTAAGGAGAATGAGTTGGTCAGCTTGGGGAAAAATGTTTCAGCACTTATTCATGTTATTCCTTAGAAGTGTGAAGACCCTAGAGTTTTTACTGTATCTTGTGAGATAGGGAGGACCATGTTCCATGATGCTATGCTGGATTTAGGAGCCTCCATAAATGTGATGCCCAGATCAGTCTTCCAGATGCTTGGCATAGACCCTCTACAGCCTACTGGTGTGGTGATTCAGTTAGCAGACCGGAGCCAGACCCACCCAGCCGATATAATTGAAGATGTGTTAGTAAAGGTAAAGGAGCTGATATTTCCTGCAGATTTTTACATTTTGGATATGGAGGGAGATTATCTTGCATACAGATCTCCACTTATTTTAGGAAGGTCATTTCTGAAGACTGCGAGAACAAAGATAGATGTTTATGTTGTCACACTTTCGATGGAAATTGGGGACACAGTAGTCCAATTCAGCATTTTTGATGCCATGAAGCACCCTAGAGAGGACCACTCCATTTGAGCATTGGAATCTTGGAGGAGTTGAATGATGCAGATATATTTGCTAAGGGAGTTTCATTTGATATTTCCAGAGGCGTTGGCAGTTCAGGGGAGGCTGAGGATATATTTGCTATTGAGGTTGAGGACATTTTAGAGGGTATTTCAGATATACTTCCAGCTGGAGAGGATTTTCTAGGTGTAGGGGATTGCACAAAGCCCCAAGGATCACCTATTTCTATTGATGATTCAGAGGATTCAGAGTTTAGGTGTGATAGTGTAGGGGATTGTACTGAGCCCCAAGGATCACTCATACCTTCTGAGCAGACCCAGATTGAACTCAAGCCACTACCAGACCATTTGAAGTATGTTTTTCTATAAGAGGAGCAGACTTTTCCTGGTATTATTGCTCAGCACTTGGAATCAGAGCAAGAAGAAAAATTATTACAAGTCCTGAGGCATCACAAGTAAGCTATTGGGTGGACTTTATCAGACATACCAGGTATTAGCCCAGCTATTTGCATGCACAGGATATTCTTGAAAGAAAATGTTAAACCAGTGAGGCAGCCACAAAGGAGACTTAATCCACTCATTTTGGATGTTGTTAAGAAAGAGGTGACTCGACTTCTACAGGCAGGTATCATTTACCCCATTTCTGATAGTCAGTGGGTTAGTCTCATATATGTGGTGCCCAAGAAATCTGGAGTTACAGTGGTGAAAAATGCAAGCAATGAACTAGTGCCCACAAGAGTCAAAAATTCATGGAGAGTATGCATTGATTACAGGAAGCTCAACACAGTCACGAGGAAAGACCACTTCCCTTTACCCTTTATTGATCAGATGCTTGAGAGACTGGCAGGGAAGTTCCATTACTGCTTTTTGGATGGGTATTCAAGCTACTTCCAGATTTGTATCGATCCGGAGGACCAGGAGAAGACTACCTTCACTTGTCCCTTCGGTACTTTTGCCTACAGACGGATGTCATTTGGACTCTGCAACGCTCCAGGGACATTTCAGCGATGCATGGTAAGTATATTTGGTGAGTTGTTAGAGCATTGCATGGAGATTTTTATGGATGACTTTTCAGTTTTTGTCACTTCATTTGATTCATGTTTAGATAACTTGTCTAGGGTTTTACACCGTTGCATTGAGACTAACCTTGTGCTTAATTTTGAAAAATATCACTTCATGGTAGAGCATGGTATTGTACTAGGACACATAGTCTCTAGGAGAGGTATAGAGGTAGATCCTGTTAAAATCAGTGTTATTTCTTCTTTATCTTACCCCGTATGCGTACGGGATGTTCGTGCTTTTCTTGGGCATGCAGGTTTCTACCGCAGGTTTATTAGAGACTTTAGCGATATTGCTCGGCCCTTGACAAGACTCTAGCAGAAAGACGTTGATTTTTGTTTTGATGATAAGTATAAAGAAGCTTTTCACAGACTCAAGGAGGCTCTTACCTCAGCTCCTATTATTAAATCACCTGATTGGAATTTTCCATTTGAATTAATGTGTGATGCATCTAACTTTGCAATGGGAGTTGTTCTAGCACAGAGGGTGGAGGGAGCACCTCATGTCATATGCTATGCCTCCAACACCCTAGATGCCGCCCAAGCAAATTACACCACCACTGAGAAGGAGCTTCCTGCCATAGTTTTTGCTTTGGACCGTTTTAGATCTTATTTATTGTGCTCACATGTCATTGTTTTTTCTGATCATGCAGCTTTAAAGTACTTATTGAAGAAGCCAGATGCTAAGCCTAGGCTAATCAGATGGATGCTTCTACTCCAGGAGTTTGACTTGGAAATCAGAGATAGAAGTGGCAAAGAAAACTTGGTTGCAGATCACCTGAGCAGGATTGAAGGAGATGGATCTCCTACCACCATTGATGATGATTTCAGAGATGAGCACCTTCTTGCAGTACATGGTGAGTCACCTTGGTATGCAGATCTTGTTAATTTCTTAGCTGCACATGTTTTTCCTACACACTTTTCTAAAGCTCAAAAAGATAAACTCAAAAGTGATGCAAAATTCTATGTGTGGGATGATCCATATTTATAGAAATTTTGTAATGACCAAATAATTAGGAGATGCATACCAGACCATGAGATTTGTTCAGTTCTTACTTTTTGTCATTCATCAGCATGTGGGGGACACTTTGGACCACAAAGAACAGCTAGGAAGGTTTTAGAGTGTGGTTTATACTGGCCCACCTTATTCCATGATGCATATGTATTTTATAAAAATTGTGATAGATGTCAGCGAACTGGGAACATAGGAGCTAGAAATGAGATGCCCCAGCAAACTATGCTATTTTGTGAGATTTTTGATGTTTGGGGTATAGATTTTATGAGACATTTTCCTGTATCCTATAGTTATTTGTACATTTTACTTGCTGTAGATTATGTTTCTAAATGGGTGGAGGTCATTCCCTCCAGGACTGATAACTCTTGTGTTGTTATTAGTTTTGTCAGGTCATACATATTTTGTAGGTTTGGAATTCCCAGGGCTATAATAAGTGACCAAGGTTCTCACTTTTACAACAAACACATGAAGGTCTTGCTTAGTAAGTATGGGGTGGTACACAAGGTTTCTACTTCTTACCATCCCCAAACAAATGGCCAAGCCGAAATCTCAAATAGAGAAATCAAAGCAATTTTGGAAAAGACCGTTGGGCCCAATAGAAAAGATTGGAGCAAGAGGCTAGATGATGCACTTTGGGCTTATAGAACGACATTCAAGACACCAATTGGCATGTCTCCCTACCGGTTAGTCTATGGTATAGATTGTCATCTTCCCGTGGAGATAGAACACAAGGCATATTGGGCGGTGAAGGCTTGTAACTATGATGCTACCAAGGTGGGAGAAGAGAGAAAACTTCAACTTCAAGAACTTGAGGAGATTAGACTAGAGGCATTTGAGAACTCAAGGATCTACAAGGAAAAGACCAAGAACTTCCATGACAAACATATAGTGAGAAAAGAATTTCAAATTGGTGACACGGTCTTATTGTACAAATCAAGGCTCAAGTTGATTAAGGGTAAGTTGAGGTCAAGGTGGGAAGGTCCATTTATTGTAACTAATATTTTTCCCTATGGTGTTGTTGAAATTAAAGATGAGACTAATGGTTTTGTGTGGAAAGTAAATGGCCACCGGCTCAAGAAATATTTTGAAGAACTAAAGGAGCTAAAGGTGGATGGAGTAGACATCAAAGATGCAATCTACCCAACATAAAGGGGAGTTTTCTTTTCCGTACGTTTTAATTCATTGTAAATTTCATTTTATTGTTTTCAAATAGTTTAATCTTTCTTTTCCAATAAATTTTTGATAACAAATGTTAGGAAGTGTAGATTGAATAAATAGTGATTGTAGATACCATTTCACCATTTTGGCACCGTAATTTTTACATGAGTAGGAATAAATGTATCCTTCTAGGTTTTCTCTATATCATCTTAGAGTCTTTTAAAAGCAAATTAAATTTGGTTGTCAAGACTTAGGATTTGAGCCTATGAATGAAAATTCTTGGTTGCTTGAGTACTACTTGGTTATGGACTCTAGAGTGATGACTTGGGATGAATTCTTTTTGTCTAGTGAGAACTTAGGGGGCGCTTGGTAAGCGGGTTTAGAAGGTGGGAATGGGAATGAAATCTATTTCATTCCCATTGATGATGCTTGGTATACGGGAATCGGAATCAAAATAAGGATATGATACCCTTGATTTCATAACCTACCCCCCACTAGGTTATCACCAAACCCATAAACCCCTCAATCAAACCCATTACCATTCCCATTGCCAAATTTATACCAAACGCCCCCTTAGCTTTATTTGTGAGATACACACATGTGATTGCACTCTAGAACTTGCTTAGGTTCTTTCAAAACCATATTTCTATGATTGAACCACATTCATAAAGGTTAGTAACTTTGTTTTCCCTTTTTCATGTAATTGTTGCATCATATATTGTTGATACATGATTAACTCTTCCCTTTCCCTATTTTTCTGCTCATTACCATATTTCTCTATAGACTTAGTTACTTGGAATTTTTCTTAATGTTACTTTGCCCGAGACGGATAAAAGTTTAAGTGTGGGGGAGGTGGTTAGAGTTTTGAAAGAAATTTTGGTGAGAAGTGGTGTATTTTGAAGTTCATTATCTATTTTATGGGTTTTAAGTTGGATTGTTTTTGTGGATTTCGAATGTTTGAAGGAACTCAAGGAATGGAAGAATATGAAGAACACAATGCAAAAACAGAAAAAAAAAGAAAGAGAAGAAAAGAAAAGAAATGGAGAATTGTGCCAATTTGATGGGTGATATATCAAAAATGAGTTGTGAGCGTTAAAAAGTTAAGATCATTTTTGGAGTAATCTGATTTATGGATGTTGTTTGGTGTTTCAACTCTATGAAGCTAGTTTTGAAAGGAATTGGAGCTCATAAAGGTTAGTTTTTAGTGAAACTTTTCAAGTCTATCAAAAGTTTCATTTAGACATGGAATTGGCAAGTGGAATTGTTTTCAAAAGTTCAAATTATTGTCATGACTTAAGTGGAGATGAATGAGTAAGATTTGGTCATGGGATCTGAATTGAACTTGCAAGAAAAGGAAAAAAAACAAGAATGTAGTTGAAAAAAAAACACAGAAAATAGAAAAAAAAAGAAGGAAAGAAAAGTTAAAGAAGATTATGAAGGTTCAAAAGATGGATAGATTTTTGAATTTGGAGTCGGGAATAAGAAGCTAGATGAATTAAGATTCAGTGATAATTGGAAGAAAGGAAAATTCAGGCAAAAGACAGCTCAGAATTCTGGAGTTTGGCTACTGATCAGCCCCTGATCGGTCACCAGTACGATCAGGGAGAACCAGTCCGATCAATAGACCGATCAGGAAATGTCTGATCGGTCTCTGGACCGATCAATGAAGCTGGCACGGCACAAAACACTATTTTCAGTATTGAACCTCCTCTAATTCATCTCATAATCACTTCCCTTGGCTCAGGATTCATAAGAAGCTATAGCAAAAGGGCAAAGAGCATCTAGAAATAATTTTGAGTATCCAAGTTTCTATTTTTCCTTACTTATCCATATTTCTTTTTCATGCTATATCTCTTTTCTAATAAACCTTTGTAGATGTGGATCCAAGGCAAGAATGATGGTGGAGAGTAGATAATAAGCAAGCCTATGGTAGTTCAAGAAACATGTTGTGTTTGAGTGAGCTCCACTTTCATTGAAATGTAGAATTTAGGAAGAGAGCCACTACAAATTCCTTTGGGAGGTTTTGTGCGCTGATTTCATCTCTATGAATCATAAAGGAGAAAGTATGCTAAGTTGTTGATTTAAGGACAAGTTTCTAGTTCATTAAGCTCAGATTTTTTAGAATTGACAACCCTAGGTAATTTCTTTTCAATTGCTTCTTACAATGATTAAGAATAATCTAGGAGGGATATATCTTAGGTTCCTAGTAGCTTGTACGAGACGCCCATGAATAAGTATGGGGGAGTTGATAACTTTCATTTTGTTGATTAAACTACGCCCTCAAATCCATGTTTTGATCCAATATTATATGCTTAAAGTTTGCATTTATATAAGGTTTCATGAATTACCTCAATTTTGCTCAAGATTCAATTCTTTCTATATTTAATATGTTTTAGCACTTAATTTGATATCATTTTGTAGGTTTCAAATGATCATGGACCTGGATCATATTGGGTCAAACTTGGGTCAGAATTAGATCCGGATCAAATGGATCAAGCATCGGGTTAATATGGGTCGTCCATTCAAGAAAACGGTTAGATCCAAGCCACCCTCCAACTTCTGGTCGATCTAAGCTCAAGATAGATTTAATCAAGTTCATGGATCAAGATCTGAAAGTTTGGGTCAGATCAGAGTTAATTCAGCCGTTGGATTAAGCAATGGAGGATCTAGACCGTCCAAGCTAAAGAAGAGAAGATCTGAGCCATCCGCTTCAGATCTGAGTGATCCGAGCTAAGGAGTAGTAGATCAAAGCCCTTGATCAAGATCTGGGAAGTTTGGGTTCGATCTGACTTGATCCGACCGTTGGATGGGATTGAAGCAATCACAGCCATCCAAATTCAAAGGAAATTGGTTAAAACAGAAATTCCCTCCGCTTCGTCGTTGTCGCGTCTTCACCACTTCCTTACTGTTCTTGCGATTTTTTTCTTCTCCGATTCTTCTTCCGATCACGCGACCACAGCAGTTGGAGCTTCAATTCAAGTTCCCAAGTCATTGAGATCAACTCCCCGTGAGGTTTCTGATGGATTCTCATCGTTGAAAAGCTCTGCAGAGAGGGTTTCGCCAAAGGGTCTATTTTTCGTTCGATCGCCTCTTGGATGCTCGACTTCACCGATCGGAGCTGCCAACGAATTCAGAAGGGTTTTCTGAAGTCCATTGGAAGGTTCTGACCATCAAGCTTAAATCGATTCGTAGATCAGGAGGATGCTTGGATGGAAAGACAGTTTCGACTTGATTCAGTGCAATCGCACAAGGGGAGCTCAGATCTGGGTGATTTGGCAAGCTAGAGGGTTTCTAGCTAGATCTTGGGTGACAACAAGATAGTTTTTGTATTGAAATTTTATTCTGCTGTTTAGTTTTCGATTCGAATTCGTTTTCTACATTAACTCAGTTCTGTATCATCTTGTTATCAGAATTTGAACGGACTGTAGTCTGATCCAGGCCGCACCTGATCGGACACCAGTCCGATCAGGCTTGTATCTGATCGGTCTGTCGACTGGTCAGGGAATTTCCTGCACAAAACGTACTCTGTTCAGTATTTAGCATTGGTTCAATCCTTCAATTCCGAACTTAGACATAGCTCTAGTGTAACTCTGCACTTGTTATCAGAATTATATTTCAATCTTTCAATTTCAAATTGTTTTGTTCAACTTTCTTAGTGGTTGAGTTCATTCTTGCAAAACCTAGTTAACTCTACTTAGTTACATCAATTCCATTCCAATTGTTGATTCCATTCTTACTTGCAAAACAAAACCCCTATTTTATCTAGAAAACCCAAAACATTTAACGACAAATAACTTTCAAGCTCAATTGAGCACTCGCAACTAGTCCTGAAAAAATACGACCTGAGACCCCTATTCTACATTTCTACTTTGCTAGCAAGGGTTTTCAGCTTTATAAATTTCTAAATTTGATACCCACATTGGTGACATCTATATTGGGGAGCATTGGCGTGACAATTTTTGGTATCAGAGCGAGGTTTAGCGATGTTTTGGTGTCTGTGGGTTTACGGAGTTGTTTTACGAGGTCAATCTGTATGTTACAGATTTGTTTATTTTTGCGGAGTCTTTTTCTTGAGGGTTGACAAAGTTGTTTTGTTTTACGAGGTCTATCTGTATTTTTACGGATTTATTTTCCGGAGTCATTTTTCTGGTTATGGTTGTGATAGGACTTGGCAGCGACGAGATCTCTCCCGGCAAACAAGAAGTAAGTTGGTTTTAAATTTGGTTAAATTTATATCTAAATAATGTATGTTGGTTTTGTTAACAGATATGCCTCATCGTATTGAGTTATCTCCACCCTGTGCTCGTGGTCGTGGACGACGATCACGGGGGAGGCCAGAGGAGGCCGAGGGAGACACGAATCCGGAGGTTGAGAGGCCCACCAGAGTGGAGCCGACTAGTTGAGGGTCAGCTCACCAGGACCCTTCAGGTGAGCTGAGATCTCCGCCACGGAGAGTATCTTCTCCTGTATATCCGATAGCAGTTCCAGTTGTACCATCAGAGGCAGGTCCATCAGTACCACCAATGGCAGTTCCTGGAGTGCCATTAGGGGTACCCCCTGCCCAAGAAAATTGGCTTCTGGATAGAGCTCGGATTCCGTTGTTGGCAGCATCTGTGAAGGGTCGCTTCACACTATTCCATGGGGAACCAGATCCCTATGCAGCTCGTGCCTGGTTGGAGACATTGGAGGACACCTTCAGCTATATGACCCTCACAGACGTAGAGAAGGTGGAGTTGGCTACGTATCATCTTCGAAATCAGGCCGTCACTTGGTGGAATATGCAGAAGACTCTTATTGGTGGACGGTCGATTTCTTGGATTTCTTTCCGCGAGGCTTTCGAGGGCAAGTATTATCCTGCCATGTTTCGTACAGCCCGACGGCAGGAGTTTCTTGCTCTTCATCAGGAAGACCGCTCAGTTATGGAGTATGAGGCGGAATTCAATCGCCTGGCAGAGTTTTGCCCTCAGTTGGTTGCTACGAAGGCGTAGCGGACGACACAGTTTATGTTGGCTTAGCTGGATATATCCAAGTGTGTATGTCTGGATGGATTCCTACTTCATATCGAGAGGCATTGGATCGGGCTTTACACACCAAGATGATTCAGCATCAGTTGCATGGAGACAAGAACAAAGGGAAGCAGACAACTCAGGGTTCAGCTGCGACACAGAAACAGCAGGCAGTTGGACAGAAGCGCAGTAGCAAGAGTCAGGGTACGTAGGAGACTTTTGTGCCTCAATCTCGACCCCAGAAGTTTGGACGGTTTTCAGCAGGATCGTCGCAGGGTTCTCAGCAGACTCAGAGATGTACTACTGGTGCGACTCATTGTTTTCGGTGTGGTTCTGAGGACCACAACAGACCAAACTGTCCCCTAGAGCACCCTATCTGTTATTATTGTAAACTTCCGGGTCATGAGCGTCGAGGCTGTCCTTTGAAGTCTCAGCATAAGTCTGCAGCATTTACTCCTCGGGGTGGCCGATCAGGACAGCAGAGGCCATATCGAGGCGGCCGTCATACTCATATGTCATTCCGACCGCAACAGACAGGACGTCAGCAGGCAGTTCCACCACCAGTTCAGATGTATGGTATGCATGGGCATGAGTACTCCTCACCTGTGGGATCTCAATATTCTGGGACAGGATCATACTATCAGCAGCCACGTCCAGCATACCAGCCTGTAGTTTATTAGCATCAGCCGTCGGCTGGAGCTTCGGGTTATCAGTCTCAGCAGTCGGTTGGGCCTTCTGGATATCAGCCCCATCAGACTGTTGGACCTTCATCTTCTCAGCCGCAGCCGATTTTAGCGTTGCCACCATCAGCTACAGAGACAGGCCGAGATTATGCAGTCACCAGAGAGGAGGCACAGCGGGCCGATGGATCGGTCTTTCGTGGTATGATTTCAGTTTATGCATTTCCTGCTGAATTACTTGTTGATACCAGTAGTTCTAGTTCTTTTATATCACGACTGTTTGTGGGAAAAATTAGTAGATTGCTGATAAGTACCATTTTATTGATTATTTGAGTTGCTAAAATCCATGTTTGACCTATGTTTTTATTGCTTAATTGTGAAATTGCCCTAGGTTTTAGAACCTCCTCTTATTTTGGACTTAATTGCAAATTTACACATATTTGGATTATTTGGCCACTAAATTCTTGATCTATTTTTGTAGGCATGAAAGGTTCATGGACCTAGAGTATATTGGGTCAAACTTGAGTCGGAAGTGACCCGGATCGAGTTATCAAGATTAGGATTAAATCTGGGCCGTCCGATTCAAAAGCGGCTAGATCTGAGCCATCCGGGACCATCTGAAGCAATCCGAGCTAGGGTTAGGGTTGATCAAGTACTCTGATCAAGATCTGAAGGTTTCATCCCAATCAGAGCTCATTCAACCGTTGGATCAAGCTCGGAGGGCTCTAGATCGTCCATTCAAAGATTAGGGTGATCTGGACCATTCGTTGCACATCAGGAGGATCCGAGCTACAACGAGGCAGATCCTGACCCCTGATCATCATCATCAAAGTTTGGCTAAATTCAGAGCAAGATCAGCCGTTGGATTTCCTCAAATCAATCTGAGCCGTCCAATGTTAATTACTTAAGGAAAAATTCTGCGCAGCTTCCTCCTCATCGCGTCTTCGCCGCAACAGTTTTTTTCCTTCATTTTTCTTCGTGTTCTTCAAGCTTTTCATCCAATCGAAGGCGTGATCACTCAATCCTTCACTAGAGCAAGGGCTAGGTCAGTGGAGAGAGTTCTCTGTGAGGTTTTCAGATTGGATTTTGCTCAATAACAGGGCTGCGTGAGGTTTCAACATTTTTGTTATCCGATTTCAACAAGCTCAGCTGTGCACCATCGCCACTTCATCCAAGCTATCCAGAGGGGTTCCCTGGAAGGCTCGGATCATTCCCTAATCCCAATCGCAATCCACTACAGCGAGTTTGAAGAATTTGGAAGCAGTTTTCGGCTTGAGCAAGGTCTGAATTGATTCGGTAGCAGAGACAGTTCTTCCACTGGGTTGCTGAGCTTGCGGGTCCGAGGTTCTCCCTTGTGTGACGAACAAGGAGCTCTTGAGCTGGGGAAGGGTTGAGGAGTTGTTTCTTATTGAATTTGCTGTTTTTGAATTAGCTGTTCTGTTTTTGCTGCAATTGTTCTGAATTTCCTCTTATTTTGGACTTAATTACAAATTTACACATATTTGAATTATTTGGCCACTAAATTCTTGATCTATTTTTGTAGGCATGAAAGGTTCATGGACCTAGGGCATATTGGGTCAAACTTGAGTCGGAAGTGACCCGGATCGAGTTATCAAGATTAGGATTAAATCTGGGCCGTCCGATTCAAAAGCGGCTAGATCTGAGCCATCCGGGACCATCTGAAGCAATCCGAGCTAGGGTTAGGGTTGATCAAGTACTCTGATCAAGATCTGAAGGTTTCATCCCAATCAGAGCTCATTCAACCGTTGGATCAAGCTCGGAGGGCTCTAGATCGTCCATTCAAAGATTAGGGTGATCTGGACCATCCGTTGCACATCTAGAGGATCCGAGCTACCACGAGGCAGATCCTGACCCCTGATCATCATCATCAAAGTTTGGCTAAATTCAGAGCAAGATCAACCGTTGGATTTCCTCAAATCAATCTGAGCCGTCCAATGTTAATTACTTAAGGAAAAATTCTGCGCAGCTTCCTCCTCATCGCGTCTTCGCAGCAACAGTTTTTTTCCTTCGTTTTTCTTCGTGTTCTTCAAGCTTTTCATCCAATCGAAGGCGTGATCACTCAATCCTTCACTAGAGCAAGGGCTAGGTCAGTGGAGAGAGTTCTCTGTGAGGTTTTCAGATTAGATTTTGCTCAATAACAGGGCTGCGTGAGGTTTCAACAGTTTTGTTATCCGATTTCAACAAGCTCAGCTGTGCACCATCGCCACTTCATCCAAGCTATCCAGAGGGGTTCCCTGGAAGGCTCGGATCATTCCCTAATCCCAATCGCAATCCACCACAGCGAGTTTGAAGAATTTGGAAGCAGTTTTCGACTTGTGCAAGGTCTGAATTGATTCGGTAGCAGAGACAGTTCTTCCACTGGGTTGCTGAGCTTGCGGGTCTGAGGTTCTCCCTTATGTGACGAACAAGGAGCTCTTGAGCTGGGGAAGGGTTGAGGAGTTGTTTCTTATTGAATTTGCTATTTTTGAATTAGCTGTAATGTTTTTGCCGCAATTGTTCTGTTCTGCAATTCTTTTTCAGTTACTGTAATTCACGTTCTTAAGTTGTTTAGCTGTAATTTAGCTTCAATTCTTCAAGTCAAGTAGTTTAGGAAGTTTGTTAGTGATCAATTGAATTTTATTTCAGCTTATTTCTATGTCAATTTCTTGCGTGCCAAATCCAGCTTGCGTGCCAAGTTCATTCCTGCATTATCCATATTATTTCTGCCTTCTAGACTTTGTTACTGCATTCTAGATTTCAGTACAATCAAAAGAGTTTGGTTTGGTGAATCATTGCCTCAAAATTCTTCTGACCGAACTGTTCTTGCATTTGCTCTGTGGAAGAATTTCTGCACAGCTTGTCTGAATTTTCAGTTTCGATTGTCTTTCTTTTCTTTGCTTCAGATTGTGTCTGAAATTGTAGCTTATTTCTGAAATTCTAGGTTCACTACTCCTTAAGCTAGTTTCGAGTAGCTGTTTTTAGTTGCTTAATTCGATTTTGCATCCAATTAGATATTCCATTTCAATTTTGCTCATTTGCTGAATTTCTGCACATTCATTTTAGGTATCAGTTTGTTAATCCGACTTGAACAGTTTTGAGTGGATTTTCTTCATGCGAACCTGCAATTTTCTTTTACGCTACCTTGATTCCCATATTGATTGATACATAGGTTTTTACCTTCTTCCTTGGTATCAAGTTTGTATCAACTTCTTCATCTTGTATCAAGAGAGGTGTTGGCATTAATTGGTACCAAGTTAAAAGCAGTTTTAGTTAGCCTTAGTGTTAAGAATTAGTTAGGTTGCATTTGGCCAATTTTCTGAAATCTCCTTGCAATTGCTCGTTTCCAAAACTTGTAGCTAGTTTAAGTTTGTTGCTTATTTAATTTCTGAATTTCGCATGCTAGTATTGGTGTTAAGTTTATTGTTTCTAAATTGCCATCACTGCCTCTATTTCTTAGCTTAGCGTTTGTTTAGCATTTGAATTTAGATTTGTTTTTCCCATTTTAGTTAAGCTCCTTGGGTTGATTCGGTTTCCATCTCCTGCTATTGTTTGTTTAGTTCATTAGTTTAGTTCCTTTATTTTTATTGCACTTTTCTCTCTATTCGCAATCCAAACCCACGTCTTATTTGAAACCCAAAATCCAAAAATGACACATAAACCAAGTTAGAATCAAATTATATCAACTAGTCCCGAGGAAAAAAATGACCTGTGGCTCCTTTACTACGTTTTCATATTTTGATTACAAAAAGGGTTTCCAGCACATTTTATTCATATTCTAAATTTGGAGGACCCACATTCGTGACAGTCTATTTTGGGTCCGTCAATTGCCTACCCTTAGATCACAACGTTTATCAGTGTCTCTACCATCTGGTGAGGTATTGGATATCACGCAGGAAGTCAAGGCGTGTCCATTGGACTTCGGCAATTATACCCTCACCGTGGATCTGTCCGTTCTCGAGATGGTAGAATTTGATATTATTCTGGGCATGGACTCATTGGCAGCTTATCATGCCACAGTTGATTGCCAAGCGAGGGTGGTCACGTTTTGGCCTCCGAACCAACCTTCGTGGAAATTCATTGGCACCAGAGATGATGTGATTTCTATTATCTCTGCACTTCAAGCTCAGAAGCTTATGTCGCATGGATGTCAAGGTTTTCTATTATCATTGATCAGGACTGATGGTAGTAGTAGCCCTCAGCTCTCGGATATTCCAGTGGTCCAAGAATTTCCAGACGTATTTCCAGAGGAGCTACCTGGTTTGCCTCCCAGAAGGCAAGTTGAATTTGTGATCGAGTTGATTCCGGGGATTGCCCCAGCATCACCTTCATATCATTCTAGAGACGCTTCGACGGGAGCAGTTGTATGCAAAGTTTAGCAGTGTACTTTTTGGTTGTCTTCTGTGGGTTTTCTCAGACACGCTGTTCCTAGTAGAGGTATCTCCGTAGATCCCCAGAAGATCGAGGCTGTCACCAGTTGGGTGCAGCCTAAGTCGGTTCAGGAGGTGCGCAGTTTTCTCGGATTGGCTGGTTATTATCGCCGATTTGTTGAGGGGGTTTCCAGTATTGCTTCACCGTTGACACGTCTGACCAGAAAAGGTGTGAAATTTGTTTGGACAGAAGCTTGCGAGACTAGTTTTCAGGAGCTCAAGCGATGATTGGTGTCTGCGCCTGTATTGGTGTTACCTTCAGGCGAGGACAGTTTTGTACTCTAACACTGACGCATCACATCAGGGTTTGGGTGCAGTTTTGATGCAGCATGGACGGGTAGTCTCTTATGCTTCTCGTCAGCTGAAGGAGCATGAGAAGAATTATCCAGTTCATGACTTAGAGCTTGCAGCCATTATTTTTGCCCTGAAGATATGGAGACATCATCTCTACGGCGTCACATTTGAGATTTTTACAGATCACAAGAGCCTCAAGTATTTGTTCACTCAGAAGGAGCTGAATCTTCGTCAGAGAAGATGGATGGAATTCTTGAAAGATTATGACTGTACTATTAGCTACTATCCAAGGAAAGCTAATGTAGTTGTGGATGCACTCAGCAGAAAATCCTGGAGTGTTCTGGCTTGTCACCGAGTTATGGTCACCGATTTAGTTCAGAGCTTCTCAGAGTTGGGACTGGAGGAGCAGGGTCAGACAGAGAAAGGATTGTTGGTGACTATGGTTGCTCAGTCTTCGATCAGGACGAGGATCAGAGAGGCTCAGGCTAGTGATCAGCATCTGCAGTTTCTAGGCAGCCGGATAGCCTCAGAGCAGCAGACTGACTTTACACGTGATGACGAGGGTATTATATATTTCCGAGGGAGATTGTGCGTACCTAAGTCACATCCGGTTATGGAGGAGTTGCTTCAGGAGGCTCATCGATCTCGGTTTGCTATACATCCAGGTGGCACATGTATGTACCAAGATTTGAGACGTTCCTATTGGTGGAATGGTATGAATAAAGACATCGCGGATTTTGTTGCTAGATGTCTTGTGTGCCAGCAGGTGAAGGTCGAGCATCAGAGACCTGCTGAATTACTACAGAAGATCCCTATTCCTGAGTGGAAGTGGGAACACCTCACGATGGATTTCGTTATTGGATTACCGAGGTCTTGTAGAAGACACGATGCGATTTGGGTGATCGTTGATCGATTAACCAAATCTTCTCATTTCTTGGGGATTTAGAGGACAGATTCTCTGGACAAGTTGGCAGAGTTGTACTGCCGTGAGATTATCAGATTACATGGTGTTCCTCTGAGCATCATATCAGATAGAGACCCGCGTTTCACTTCGTGGTTTTGGCAGAGTTTGCAGCAAGCCATGGGTACTGAGCTTTGATTCAGTACAGCCTTTCATCCGCAGACGGACGGACAATTTGAGCGTACCATTCAGACACTGGAGGATTTGTTGAGATCTTGCGTTATGGACTTTGGAGGCAACTGGGGGGATCACCTGCATTTGGTTGAGTTTACCTATAATAATAGCTATCATTCGGCTATTCAGATGGCACCTTTCGAGGCGTTATATGGTAGAGCTTGCAAAACACCCATCCTCTGGGAGGAGGTTGGGGAATCTCAGTTGCTAGGTCCTCAGAGTATTCAGCATGACGCAGAGCTTGTCCGTGCTATCAGACGCAGGCTGTCAGAGGCTCAGGATCGTCAGAAGAGTTATGCAGATCGGAGATGCAAGCCCTTGGAGTTCTCCGTGAATGATCACGTGTTCTTATGAGTGTCGCCCACGAAAGGGGTGAAGAGGTTTGGGTTGAGAGGTAAGCTAGCTCCCCGCTATATTGGACCTTTCCAGATTTTGGAGCGGATTGGAGCAGTCGCTTATCGTTTGGCGTTACCACCGTCTTTGGCTGGAGTTCACGACGTGTTTCATATTTCCATGTTGAGGAAATATGTACCAGATCCTACACATGTGTTATCGGAGGTTCCGGTCACACTACAACCAGACGCGACTTACGAGGAGGTGCCTATGGGGATTCTGGACCGCAAAGAGCATCGGTTGAGAAACAAGACAGTTCGTTTAGTCAAAGTTGGTTGGCAGCACCACTCTGATGAGGAAGCTACTTGGGAGCTCGAGGATACGATCAGAGCTCGCTACCCTCATCTGTTTACGTGAGGTGCGTATGATTGAGTTGCATTATGTGTTGAATTCAGTATTTATATTATTTCTGAGTTGTTGATATTTGTTGCGGTTGACTAGTACCGGTTGAGGTTGACTAGTATCTTGTTGTGGATTGCTAGCGAAATTTGGAGACCAAATTTTTATTAGTGGGGGAGAATGTTAAATACTGAGTTTTTAAGGGGCTAAATAGTAAATTTAACAATTAGGGGCCTCTTTGTAAAATTGTTAAAAACCTATTTAAACCCTAAAAGCCCTAAAATTCTTTCGATAATCATTCTTCTCCCTGGTCCTCTCGAAACTGCCTGACGCCCATCTCCTTTGCTCCGACTTTCCCTGCGCGAAACCGCAGCCGCTCCCTCGCGACCGGCGACCGCCGCCAGCCCTAGCCTTCTCCATTTCCCTTCTTCTTCTTCTTCGCTGGTTTCGACGCCGAGCCGAGCCCTAGCCGTCGCCTCTGCCTCGACGTCGAACCCTAGGCGACGCCCGACGCTGCAGCGAGGGACGCCGCCGTCGCGCCTCTTTTTCCTTCCTTTCTCCTCCTCTGTGAGATCGCTGCCCTTCTTCGTGATCCTTCTGCATGCGACCAAGCCACCGACAGTCATCATCCAAGTAAATCCATAGGTTTGGTTGCGTCTGTGAATGTTGTTAGATTTGGGTCGAAAGTTGTAATGGATATGTTTAGTTTTGGCAATGTTGTTCTTGCCGCAGTTTGGTCTAGAGTTGTGTTCTACTTCCGACGATCTCAGCGAGCAAAAGAAGATTGTTGTGGCGCCAAAACAAGTAAGAATGTTGCGTTTTGGGTATGGTATGGAATTTATATTGTAGATTCTGTATAAATTCTGTTTTTGGTCAAATTTGGTTTTAGGAGCAGATCTGTATACAAAATTTGTTTTGGATCAGATTATTATGCTTGAGAAATTCTTTTATATGCTAGATGTCCTGGTATGTTGTAATGCTTGTATATCTCTTTTCTACATTGGTAAGGGGCTGATCAAAAACTAAGGATAGGTTTAGTTTTGGATCAGTAAATGGATTAGCAGCGTAATAATGGTGCATTATGCTATGTGGGTGAACATTGTCTTGCTAAGTCTAAGCACATGTTAAACTTGTTCAGATCGTCGTTTGTTAATCGTTGTTAGGGTAATAATTAGGGTTATTTTTGTTATGGTTAGTAGCTAAATTAGCTATTTTTAATTTATTTTATAAGATGGCTAAATTAGGGTTTTGGAACAGGGCCCTGATCTGATACGAGGTTTTGGACGGGAGATTTATTTGGATACTTCTATAATTATAAGGCGGGTACTTCTCCTTTGTACTCGAGTAGTTTCTTTTACCTTTAAAGCATGGTTATTTTATGTCTAGTAGGTTGCTTGACCTTATTCTTTGTTGTTTGTTATTTTATCATCGCCGTTGATACTTATTCTTCGTTGATCTTCGAGTATTCAAAAATTCGTTTCTGTACAGTCCTCTATTAGTTTTCTGTTCAGTAAAGTGCCGCTTGTACGCGAGTACTTAGAAGTCCATTAAATACAGATAGGTTTATTTGACATTAGAAATTCCCTACCTAGTAGTGTAGGTGTATAATCGTTGGTTTTCGATTTTTGGTTGGATGTATTTGTTGGTGCAATCTTGGTTAGGTCAGGGTTGACCTAGGTTGACTAGGCTCAGGTGAGCCGATGTCTTATATTTGAATGTTTCGATGTTTGATAATCATGTTTGAATGTCGTATGATGTCAAGTGGGTCAAGGTTAACTGGAGACTTGACTAGGTGAAGTCCAGGTGGATCAGGGAGATCGCACGCTGGCATGGGAAAAAACCTAGTGGGACTAGGTGAAGTCCAGGTGGATCGAGGAGATCACACGCTGGCATGGGAAAAGACCTAGTGGGACTAGGCACACCTAGTGGGTCTAGGTGAAGTCCAGGTGGATCAGGGAGATCGCACGCTGGCAATGGGAAAAGACCTAGTGGGACTGGGTGATGTCCAAGTGGATCGGGTAGTTCTCACGCTGGCAAGGTGGAAGTCTACCGAGAGACTAGACCTAACTCGAGGGTTAGGCAAACCTGGTTGGGAATCAGGTTAAGTCCTAGTTGAGAGCTAGGATGGAGAAATTCAGGTTGGTCAAAGGGGTTGACCGAGAAATCCAGGTTGGTCAAAGGGGTTGACCGAGAAATCCAGGTTGGTTAAAGGGGTTGACCGTGAACACAAGTTAGGTTGGACTCAATCGATTGGGAGATCGATTGGGTTGTTGTCTCGCGAGAATAGAAAGGATCTTAATCAATTGGGTAATTGATTAAGAAGGATCTTAATCAATTGGGTAATCGATTAAGAGAGTTTTGTTGCAAGAACAGAAGGTGGCTGAATCGATTGGATAATCGATTCAACCTATCGATTAAGGTTCAAAAACTAGCCGTTGAACGGCTAAGTCTACGTGGTAATCGATTGGGTAATCGATTAGGAAACCCTAGGCCTCGGGTATAAGGGTTTTCACGTAGGTTTTGAGCCACAACTCTTCTCCCCTTCTTCTCCTTCATCAGGGACATTTCAAGGGAAGCCTTGGAGGATATTGCTGCTGCATTTCCAAGGTTCTAGAGGCAATCACAAGCTTGAAGATAGCAAGGAAAGCAAAGCTTGAGCTTATCATTGTAAATCTTGTAAGATTTCATTTTGTATTTACTTAGATTCTTATTGTATCTCATTGGAAGTTTGTAAGAGATTTCTCCACCTCAAGAAAGAGATCTTTCATAGTGTATGAGAGAGTGAGGAGAGTGGATCCTTGGATTAGTCACCCGTCCGGGGTGGATACCAAGTAAATCCTTAGTGTTAGCGTTTGCTCGAGTCTTCCGCCGCGACAAATCATCATAGAGCAAATTGGAGCTAATCACCCCCCCCTCTAGCTCGTGTACTGGTCCCAACAAGTGGTATCAGAGAAAGGTTGCTCTTCTTTGGACTCATCGCCAAGAGGGCAAGAGCTAGAGGAAGAAGAAGAAGTTGGAAGACACCCTAATTTCAAGAAATCATCATCAAGAAGGTTCAACTTCAAAAATGGAGTTCGGCTACGACACCCGGGCACCTCCACCATTCGACAAGACAAATTTCGATCTTTGGAAGTCAAAGATTGAAAATTACTTCATGATGGAATAGAGCAATGGTTTGCTCTAATGGAGGGTTTTGAAGCTCCAACAAACACCAAAGGAAAGCTCCTCAAGAAAAGCGAATGGAATGAGGAGCAAATCAAGAGATGCGAGGTCAACGACAAAGTGACCAAGTTATTGGTCAATCTTTTGCCGAGCAACATCTTGGACAAGATTGGAGAATTCAAAGATGCCAAAGAGCTTTGGAGCAAATTGGCAAAGCTTCATAAGATCCCTCCACTATACCGTATCAAGGCAAATCCGAAGAGGGAGATTCATCAAATGAAGAAGACTCGGAAGTTGAGAGATGCTCAACATCCGGAGAGAAATTCAAGAAGCATTGGCCGAGGAGGAAAAAGAAGAAGTCTCTACCTCTAGGATTGAGGAGGAGTAAATATCACAAACTTCGGAAAAAGAAGAAGCTTCTACCTCCGGATCGAGTGAAGAGTCATGTGACACTCCTACAAGCAAAGGTATAAAAATTTCAATTGATAAAAATAAAAATCATATCATTTGCTTTGAGTGTAGGGAAAAAGGCACTACAAGAGTAAGTGTCCTACTTTGGTCAAGAAGAAGGTGCAAGTGGCACCCAAGACCAAGGAGAAGCCAAAGGAGGTCGACCTCAAAGTAAAGAAGGATAAGAACACATTGTGTGCTTCTCATGCAAACAAAAGGGACATTATCGGAACCAATGTCCAATGGGGAAGGATCCTACCAAAGCAAAGAGGAGGAGCTCAAATCAAGGGGAGCCTCCAAGAATAAGACTAAGGTACCATTAGGTAATGGTTCTTATTCTCATCATGATAATATGCATGCTAGAAATAATTATTATCAGTTTAATGCAATTTATCATGAACATAGGAGGCATGAGAAACCTAAGGAAAACTATAGAGCTTTCCATGCTAGGACTACCACATCTAAGGATAGAAACAAAGTAGAACTTTCCACGGTAGACCTACCCAACACAAGGCCAAGAGGAACAATCACCAAGGCTATATTAGAAAACCAAGCCTTGATGAGGTAATGATTGAAAATCAAGTTTTGAGGTTAAAACTTGATAAATTGGAAAAATCCCTCAAGAAAATAGAAAATCTATTTAAGGGATCAAAAATTCAAAACCTAGATTTAGGAAATCAAGGATCCTCTAGGAGCAAGAAAGGTTTGGGATACAAACCTAAAACTAAGGATGATGGTCCATCCTATCATAGAGTTCCAGATAGGTATGGAACTCAATCTAGGTCAAGGAGTCAAGTCAAGGCCACAAGGGAAGCTATCCCTAGGGTTGACCAAGACAAGATCAACATGACTAAGACTTTGGGGAAGTCTAAAAAGGTCATTAGGAAGTTATCAAGAGAAGTATCCCTAATGAATACTTAGAACACCCAAGGAGCACCAATAGATTTTGGGTTCCTAAGAGTGTGTTCGCCACACCCTCGATAGATCTAGGGAGTGTTAACTCAAATTAGAAGGGTAGTTAACCTAACCTTGATGATGTTGGCACTTTGGGACATTTTCAAAGAGTTACTACCCTTGAAAATGAAGGAATCAATTGTTTACTCTAGGAGGAGTAAAATTTGTGCCAAACTATAGTCTTGAAAAATTAAACTCAATAAAGTTGGCACAACTAGGTTAGAATCCAAAGATAGGCCAAGTTGGGGAGTTTTGGCATTATCTTGGAAATTAGGGGCAAAGCTAGGATTATCAATGACTTAGCGATGGGTTATTGATACTTAGATAGAAAATCTAAGTATTTTTCTTTTATGCTATTATGCCATGATTTATGTATGCCCTATCACATGTCATGACATCATAATCCATCATTCATATGTTATTATGAAAATATTATATGTCATGTCATACATGCATCATCTAGTTATAATATTATTTAAATTCTCATATGATGCATGTCATAGTCATTATCATGCATTAATTTAATTTTTTTATTGAAATTAAGGACATTAGTATTAATTAACATCCTAGGTGGATGATTAAAGGTTATCATGCCTAGGTAGAAATGCATGAACCCTTAGTTTAGGGGAAACATGACTTTTACATCTCACTAAGACCATAAGGTGACTTGTATGTGTTTTTGAGATACATTAGAAACAAGTAAGATGTTAGAGTGATGAACATAACTCAAGGTGTAGGTTTATATGCATCCTATTGAGTTGTAGATTCATCAAAATTTGAATATAAATGAACTCTAATCATTGGGAAAGCTAATGTACAAGTCATGTGCATTTAGCCCAATGAACATGGTTAGATATTATGTTTTAAAAACATTTCAAAACTATCTTGGAAAACCTTGATGAAGACTATCTTTTGATAGCACTCATCATTGATGAAAAGGATACAAAATATGTGAAACATTGAATTATTTCAATGGTTTCAAATTTTGTGTCAATCTTTGGAAATGAAGGTTATTTTCATATAAAATTATTTTTTCTTGATAGTATATGTCATAAATAATGTCTACACAAAATTTCACGATTTTTCAAATTTTGTAGAATTATTTAGGAGTTTCTGAAATTCGGACTGAATTTATTTTCAGAAATCAGAAATACCCAATCGATTGGGAGATCCTATCTGCGAGCACAGAAACTCGCGTAATCGATCCGTTGATCAATTAAGGGCAGTCGTAATCGATCAGTTGATCGATTAAGGCATAGCCTAATCGATTGGTTCCCAACACCAATCGATTGGTGAGACTGAAACTGTCTATTTTCAGTCCAATAACCCATTTTTGAGTAACCTAACAATCCCTAAACCCTTGAATTACTTTAATAAGTATATTTGGGTAAATTTCATTGTGAAATCAAAAGAGGGATAGTTTTGGTGAAAACTATAGGGTTAAGGAGAGGTTGTGATTCAAGTTTTGAATTACAAAATCTCATAACCTCGAGTTGAGATTTCCTAAAGTTTTAGGAACTCAAAAATCATTGTTGGTGCAATGATGGAGGGTTAGAGCATGTTTTGAGGGGGAGGTCTTCCTTAAAAGCAAGTGTTTGAATTTTTATTTTTGGGATAAGTGAAAGAATGAAGATTGGAAATCTTCATTATGATGAATGCTCCAGGATGAGCATAGGTTCAAATGGAAGGTGTGGGACTTTCATTGAGCAAGTCTTTGACCATATAGACTCTCGGGGAGAGTTTTTTTTATGTATGTCAAAGGGGGAGAAATTGAAAGGCTAATAGGGATTAGTCTTTCTCAAACATATTGTCAAACATCAAAAAGGAGGAGATTGTTTGTGCAATCTTGGTTAGGTCAGGGTTGACCTAGGTTGACTAGGCTCGAGTGAGCCGATGTCTTATATTTGGATGTTTCGATGTTTGATAATTATGTTTGAATGTCGTATGATGTCAAGTGGGTCAAGGTTGACTAGAGACTTGACTAGGTGAAGTCCAGGTGGATCGGGGAGATCGCACACTAGCATGGGAAAAGACCTAGTGGGACTAGGCACACCTAGTGGGACTAGGTGAAGTCCAGGTGGATCGGGGAGATCGCACGCTGGCATGGGAAAAGACCTAGTTGGACTAGGCACACCTAGTGGGATTAGGTGAAGTCCAGGTGGATCAGGGAGATCGCACGCTGGCAATGGGAAAAGACCTAGTGGGACTGGGTGAAGTCCAAGTAGATCGGGTAGATTGCACGCTGGCAAGGTGGAAGTCTACCGAGAGACTAGACCTAACTCGAGGGTTAGGCAAACCTGGTTGGGAATTAGGTTAAGTCCTAGTTGAGAGCTAGAATGGAGAAATCCAGGTTGGTCAAAGTGGTTAACCGTGAACACAAGTTAGGTTGGACTCAATCGATTGGGAGATCGATTGGGTTGTTGTCTCACGAGAATAGAAAGGATCTTAATCAATTGGGTAATTGATTAAGAAGGATCTTAATCAATTGGGTAATTGATTAAGAAGGACCGTAATCAATTAGGTAATTGATTAGGAAGGACCGTAATCGATTGGGTAATCGATTAAGAGAGTTTTGTTGCGAGAACAGAAGGTGGCTGAATCGATTGGGTAATCGATTCAACCTTCCCTTAATCGATTGGTCAATCGATTAAGGGCAGTCTTAATCGATTGGCTAATCGATTAAGGTTCAAAAACTAGCCGTTGAACGGCTAAGTCTACGTGGTAATCGATTGGGTAATCGATTATGAAACCCTAGGCGTCGGGTATAAGGGTTTTCACGCAGGTTTTGAGCCACAACTCTTCTCCCCTTCTTCTCCTTCATCAGGGACATTTCAAGGGAAGCCTTAGAGGATATTGTTGCTGCATTTCCAAGGTTCTAGAGGCAATCACAAGCTTGATGATAACAAGGAAAGCAAAGCTTGAGCTTATCATTGTAAATCTTGTAAGATTTCATTTTGTATTTGCTTAGATTCTTGTTGTATCTCATTGGAAGCTTGTAAGAGGTTTCTCCACCTCAAGAAGGAGATCTTTCATAGTGTATGAGAGAGTGAGAAGAGTGGATCCTTGGATTAGTCACTCGTCCGGGGTGGATACCAAGTAAATCCTTAGTGTTAGCGTTTGCTCGAGTCTTCCGCCGTGACAAATCATCATAGAGCAAATCGGAGCTAATCACCCCCCCTCTAGCTCGTCTACCGGTCCCAACAGTATTGATGCATCGTTTACTTGTTGGATATTGGTTTCATCGTTGATTTCTCCGGTTGTTCGTGCATCTTGTAGCATGCACAATATCTGCACGTGTTGGGACCAGGTGCATGTTGACATGGATGTGGGTTCGTAATTTTAAAAATTAATTACGTGCAGCGGAAGGTTTAGCATAAATAATTTCTCTATATAACCACACATCCAAGCATGCAATTTTATCTTGTGTAAACATGATCATATATTTGAAATTTTGTAGAAACATAAACTAATTTACGTATTACCTCGCGTAACTCGGAGGAAGGGACGAGATCCAACCGTAAGCGTCCCTTGGAAGCTCCGCCTCTATTCGCGTCCACGCCGAGTGTCTTCGGGATGACTTCGCAAAGCCACGAGTTTCGTATTCTCGAGAACTACTAGATTCTCCGAGAACACGACAAGAAAAACCAAGAGAGAAGTCGAGAGACTAACCACAAAAGGATGGCCGGAATCAAAATTCCGGCGAAGCAAAAGAAGAGGCTGGTTGGCGCACGGCAAGAAGGGGAGAAGAGAAGGAGAGAAAGAGAGGGAGAGAGCCTATGCCTTCATCTCTTCAATTCACACCCAAGCCTTACCTTGGGTCCTTTATATAGTGGCCTCTCAACCATCAAGCCTCTCAAATATGGAATAACTTATTCCATCATGCCAAGTTTGATTTTATATCATGGTTAAAATCATATTTTAATTCATGATAAAAATCTTCTTTCCTATGGAATAAATTTCCTTATCATGGTAAATCAATCCATGATTGATTTTATAAAATAAACCAATCCATGGTTCATTTTAATTTCCATGGAAAATAAACCAAACCTTGGTTTATTATATAAAAATTTATATCATCCATAATTTTATAAAACAAACCACACTTGGTTTATTTTATAAATTGAACCAAAAAAACTTGGTTCTCTCCCTTTGTTGTGGTCGACCAAGCAAAGAGGATGGAGGCCCTCTTTGGCCGACCCATCCAAGCCAAGCCCCAATGAATTAAACTTATTTAATTCATCTATTAAGTCTTCAAAAGACTTAGCCATTTTACGCTTCCGATGCGTCTCTGAAAAATTCAGATTCGACTTATCGTTTGGCTCAACCAAACTTAATCTCTCTTGATTGGAAAATCCAATTTTCAACTCGTTTTAAATCCCTCAGATTACTCGTAGTGTGTGTGACTAAATAGGCTTTCGATTTATGTTGGCCGTCTATAATTAATCAATTAATTATAGAACGATCATGAGTGGCACCTAGTAGTACATCATGATCCCCAATTAATCGAAAGATCAACGGTTGACCTCAGAAACAATTCTGAAACCCTTCAGCAGCTATAATGAATCGTGCCCCATTCCCTTCACCATCTTATACCTACTTGGTTCAGGACATGGTCTATGTGTGTCAGTCCCCACTAGGCTGATTACGTCACACCTAGCCCAAGTAACGTTTTCTCGTCCTACGGATTCTAATTACTCTCATGTATTTAAGAGATTCATACTCTTAACATGTCATGCTCTGGCCAGAGGCTTCGAGTAACAATCCGACGATAGGTCTCGGGTATACATCTCCTTGCAAGGAGTGGTGAATCCTTTGTAGGCTGTTCAAACATCTTCGGGCACTTCGGCTTATACCCAATCATCCTGGGTCCACACCTCCTTGGAGATGCTTGCTTAAAATGTCAAAGTATAAGTCTCCATGACCAAGATGACTTGAATACCGCAAGTCAAAGGAACATCGCACTTAAGCTGCAGTAAGAACTTCACTGACATATCTATATATAGACTACCATATGAAGTTTTACAGCCAGTCACTCCAATGAACTAGTTCCCTTAACTAGCATTCATGTTTATCTCCGGACATCTCAGTGTCACCAGCCAGTGAGAATCAGCTGATTAGAGAATAACCCATGCTAGTCTCAACAGAATTGATAGTGTCCGTATTTATCAATTCATCGACTAGGGACAATTTCAATACTTCACAATTGCACATGTAGAGATAATCACTAGTTGTGAATTCATCACAAATTCTCTCATGCTGTGAATTGTATTACGGACATTCAGTAAATGAGTTTAAGATCTCAATCAAATACACAAACATGTATACTCAAATAGTGAATATTCATTTATTAAAATAAATGATTACAATCATAAGGCGATTGCCTTAGGACACTTCTCTCATATCACTAACAGCACGTTGCATACTAACGACTATTGGGATTCCATAAGGTTAACTCGTCGTTAGTCATTTTGTTGCTCGATTCACTCAACCACTTGTTGTCGTGGTAGTTGTTAGAGTGCGAGCATCTGTCCTGTTATGCCACACATATTACAATTGTAGGCAAACAGTGACACCCTCACCGTTGTTTTCGAGGGATACTAGAGCTGTTGGTGGCTCCCCCTATGTATCATGGTTTTTGGAGTAGTTGGCTCCCCAATATCATGTCCACTCAACTACACCTTCTGTGGTATTTGTTGTTGGAGTGCGTATAGTTGTCACAGCCCTACCCACTCGGTCACACAGATGTGATGTGTTGGCGGCTTGACTGGCTGTTGACCTACAAACAGTGACACCCTCACCGTTGTTTTCGAGGGATACTAGAGCTGTTGGTGGCTCCCCCTATGTATCGTGGTTTTTGGAGTAGTTGGCTCCCCAATATCATGTCCACTCAACCACACCTTCTGTGGTATTTGTTGTTGGAGTGTGTATAGTTGTCACAGCCCTACCCACTCGGTCACACAGATGTGATGTGTTGGCGGATTGACTGGCTGTTGACCTACAAACAGTGACACCCTCACCGTTGTTTTCGAGGGATACTAGAGCTGTTGATGGCTCCCCTTATGTATTGTGGTTTTTGGAGTAGTTGGCTCCCCAATATGATGTCCACTCAACCACACCTTCTGTGGTATTTGTTGTTGGAGTGCGTATAGTTGTCACAGCCCTACCCACTCGGTCACACAGATGTGATGTGTTGGCGGCTTGACTGGCGTCAGGGGTAACACATGTCATTGCATCATGTGCATACGTATTTCGTTTATGCATTTTCCTGTGATTGGTGCATTTATATGAGTTATGGTTGTTGCACTTGATTGACATGCATGTATATCTTGGTTTTATTATTGTTGTGTTGTTTTATATATGCTTAGTTGTTATTCGGATTTTATACCATGTCGTTTTTATATGTTATGCATGATTAGGTATTCTTATATTTCTTATGGACTGTACTCTATTGATTCTCTACTTGTTATATCTTTTTATTATGTCATGCTTATTGTCTACTCATATAGCCGCAGAGTCCGCCCGGACTCACCACCGCTACCTCTCATTTTTGTTTCAGGTAGCAGGTAGATATATTGCTTGGAGCCAGGCGATGATCCAGTTGCCAGCCCCTCAGTCCCTCAGTTCCACCGGGTTATTTTAGTTTGGAGTTGTTTCAGAGTTGGTTCTCCGTAGTTTCTTTGTTTTCGCATTTTATATTATTTCTTGTATGGTCTTGACAAATTTGTAGTCATGTCTTATTGGTCGGGTTTATTCGTTGTGGAGTTTCTTTTTAAGTTGTGGTTTCTTTTATGCCTAAGGTGGCTGAGCCACCCGTTATCTTATAACTGCGTGGTTGTGTTTATCTTCTATATTTTGTGATACTAGCCGCTTGTGGCTAAGTTATATGGTGAGATATTATGTATATTTGTCTCATCTTGTCCGCCGTATAGGGGAGATGCTGCTCGATTTTCGAGTAAGCATGTGCCTCTAGGGGCGTGACAAGAAGTACCCGCCTTAAAATGTAGAACTTATCCTAATACAACTCATGATCACCCGAAACGAGTCTGAATCAACGTCGTGTATCAATGACATGGTTTAACTATTAATACAAGAAATAAAATAGCTAAATTAATTACCATTCACCATTAAGATCAAACCCTAATGAGATACCCTCCTAAGGGAACAACTACTAATACGTCTTAGTTTAATTTGCATTCCTGTTTAAACCAAACCACACCATTGTTTCGTAACCCAAATAAACACCTCACTCATCCCATTAACACACGGCAACCCTTAACCTCATAGCACACAACATAACCTTCACACGACAACCCAAAAAAACAAAAGAATCACATGAACTACTCATTAATCCAAAACAGAGTTTTATCCCAGAATAACCTCAAAATCCTAATTACCATCACAGCCCATCCCAAACCAATAACCCACAGCAGAGGAAACCAAATTTCCATCATATACAAAAAAAATCAAACTTGATTGCTATCCCACCATTCCAAACCCGAAACACAACTCAACGTTACTGATTAAATTCCAAGTATCAAACCCGAATCAATGAACCCTTACCTCAGTTCCCTTGCTTCGATCAAACTCCGATCAAATCTGTTGCCAACAGACTCTGCCGGAGAAACTGTTCGGGATTCGGGGAAGAGCGCTCTACAGTCGAAGGAGGCACAGTCGCCAGCTCAATCGCGTGGAGAAGAGGAAGACTAGAGGTGGCGTCGGCGCACGGTGATAAAAGGAAGCGCACAGCGGAGGGGTCGCGATGGAGGCAATGAAAGGAAGGAGAAGTGAAGGAGCCGACGGTGCACCAAACTTGGTCGGCGATTGAATCTGGCGTCAGGCAATTTGCACAGAGGAAGGAAGAGGCGGCGGCGTTCCTATCATCGGGCGAAGAGAGGAAGAGGGGATCGGGCAAGGTTGGGTCGGCATGGAAGATTAAAGCACGGGATATTTAAAGAAGTAAACAAATATATATAAAAAATATAAATTCCGAAAATAAATTTTTCCTTAAATAATTCGTAACTAACCTTTTTTGCCCAATTATTCTCACAAACCTTTTCAAAAATTTCAGAAAATTATTCCAAATTTTCATGTGATTGATTCCAATTTTAATTTCAATTTATGATCAATATATATAATTATATATATATATATATATAACTATATATATCTATCTATATACCACTTTTATTTTTATTATATATATTTATTTTTACTTTTATTAATTAAGCGTATTTTACAATAGCTGGCAGTCCTCTTTCTTGCTTTCTTAGTTATTCAAATTTCTTCAATTTTCCTCTTGGTCCTTACCTTTTGATCATTATCCATGGATCATTAGATTTGTTTGTATGCCTAGTTTTATTCAATGGGATATTCTTTTGGCTTTAGCTACAGGAAGCTTTAAAAGTTTCTACAATATGAATGCAACAAATGTAGGTCTTTCTCAAATCGCATTTCAAATTTTTTAACTTTTATTACTTAAATTGTATATCCTTTTTTAATCATGAGTTAGGAATAGATCATTTATCAAATCAGTCAATCTTATTTCTAGAGCAACAACAAGCCAAGTAACCCAATTGTCTGAAGTAAGGCTTCAAGGATCCTATGCCACCATTCAGTTCAATGTAAATCCTTCCATTGACTTCCTATATTCATATGCCAATACTAAGACCATTTTGATCATCTTTGGTTAGGTTAAGGCTATATCTCTATCTCAGTCGATGACATTCTCATATTTATTTTGATTACTTCTCATATTTATTTTGATTACCTTTCTTTATCAAATGATTTTTTTTTAATAATTTCAGTTAACTTTACAAGAATGACAATCAATTACACCCATGTTTTAGTTTTGAAACAACTAAATATCTTTAAATGAATGATGAATGCACAGCCAATAGACATATCACATGTGTCAATAACCATCTTCATCAAGGGATAACTTCTCCATTAGTCAACTAAATATCTTTAAATGAATGGATGTACAGGCAATAGACATATCACATGTGTCAATAACCATCTTCATCAAGTGAATTTTTATATACCTACAGTGTGTACTTCAATTGTTTTTTATGCGTAGTTGATGCATCCATCCATCTAACCTCACCTCAGAAACCAATCTTGTCCGATATTGTCTCTCAGTCGTCCACATGCACGTGGCCATTAGTCTGAGCAATAATTGAATTCTTGGCCATTTAGATATATTGATAATTAATCCTTGATAACATATATATTTGGCTAGCTGGAAATTAATTTCAGGTACGGTGATATTTCCTTTTCAGTGAGCTAGGTATTTGCTTCCAGTGGTTCGATAGCCATCGAAATTAAGCAGCTGGAAGCTTTATAGATATTGCATGCATGTTACTCAAATATCATTTTCTAGGTCGCCCACTGCACTTGGATTTTTATTTTTCTTAGTTGAAGCATTTAATTTAGTTATAATGCATTTAATGATCATGAAGGAGGTTTTTTTTTTGTTAGTAAAGATATTGCATGATGTCGGGGGCAAGGGCAAGCTAGTTTTACACTAGATTTTTAATTATCGCGAATACTTTTGGATTTATTTGGTGAGTGAATGGAGGAAAACCGTTCAGACCGTTCTCTTCCAAGATTATCGGATCCATTTGGATATCTAGATTAACAAAAAGAAAAAAAATAGATCCATTGTCAAGTGAAAATTAATGTTGGGGAAATCTTATTGATGTTCCTTAATTAAGTGCTCGAATTCTACAAGATTATTTTGATGTTAATTTTGAGGTACGTACTAATATATAGGCAACAAGTATATTTGCAAGGATTTTAAATAGTGCACATGGAGCTAGCAAATTTTGGTGACTCAATGCCGTTGAGTTGGTTTATGAGAAGATAGCGACGGAGGAAAAGAACAACACCGCTCTAGCTATCGCCAAGGAGACGAGAAGATAGCGACGGAGGAAAAGAGAAGAACACCACCCTAGCTACTGAGTTGGAAGGTGTCAAGGCTAAGCCGAGCCAAAACTTCTAAATGATCGTTTTTGAATTATTTGTTTTTTTTAATGGCATAACTTTTAGATGGCCATTATTGTATCATTTTAGTTGTTTTAATAGAATGGATGCACTTCGATAGTGAATTTGAATGGATAGATAGCTAGATACACTCTAACATGGCATCAATTTACCAAACTACTAAAAAAATGGCAATCAAGAAATTTTACTATTGATAGATGCACCCTTGGAGTTCATCTATAATTTTAAAATAATTAACAATTTAAAAATGACCATCTAGAAACTGTAGCCAAACTTCTAAAAGGTCCTTCCTTATTTTAATTGTCTGCAGCTTAAATGGGATGCAATAGTGAAAGCCATTAAAGTTAAATTATTGAGTGAATAGATGGTGTATATGTATTCAAATATATCACATATATATAACATTTAATCATACAAAATATGATATTTAGAAGACCCAACAATCGCACTTATAATGTAAAATACAGCGATTCAAAAATCCGGACCAGAAAATTTTTCGGGATTTTTCCGGATAGAGTCCAAGGTTTCTGGCCCTGCGGGAGGAGTCAAGGGGCTTTATTGTAAAAATTTAAAACTTATCAAGGGTTTCATAAAAAAAAACCTCGAATAAGTTGGCTATGTAAATTTACTTAAAGTTAAGGGGTTAAGTTGATAAACTATTTAACTTTAGAGACTTGAGGTGTATTATATAAATTTAGAAGGGCTAATCTGCGAAAAACCTTACCCTAAGGGTAATGTTTGGATTACGGAGAATTAAGGGGCTTTTCTGCAAAAAGTCCCGCACACATATATATTTCTTTCCTTTCTCTTTACTCACCTGCAGCACGCCCGAATCTTCTTCCCTTCCCGTGCCCTAGCCGCCGCCAAAGCCCCAAACGCCCGATTCCTTCTTCGTCTTCCCTCCTTCGCGAGCTTGAGATCGCAGCCAAGCCCTAATGGAGGCCACTCCTCCTTCCACCTTCTTGATGCGTAGAAGAGCTGTGACGCCAAGTTTGGGCCGTGGTGGGTTCGCGATGGCGGGAGCCCTAGTTCCTTTCTTCCTCTCTGCTTCGCCCGCAGCCAAGAATAAGATGGAAGGAGATACGATCAGTTGGAAGGCTATCTAGTTTTGGAGCTTGTTCTCGTTGGATCTGGGCAGAGCTTCAGGATCACGGTTGTTTGAGGTGAGGGAACTTCTCTTTAGGGATTTCATTTGTGAATTGGGTTCGATTTTGGATGGTGGATTAGCAATCAAATCTGGTTTTGGATTAAGGTACGAACGGTTCCTGTTGGTATCGATCTTGGAGGTTGATTAGCATGACGAATTGGTGTAGTTGATCGTTGGTTTTTTCGGTATGGATTGCCACTGTAATAGAATTAATAGGTTCTTTGGTTTTGATCAGTTGATCCTTCATTTTCCAGGTTCTGGTTTCTTCCAACTGGCTACCGAGAGACTTCACAGCAGGTAGTTGTCAATTGATTTCCTATCTGCTCTTGTTTCTTTAATTCAGTGGATTTTTATGGTTTGAATTCTTGTTTAGATGGGTTCAATGATAGGTTAGAGTTTGGTTTTGGAGTTAATGTCAGTTGATTCCTTGATCTTTCAATTCTCCACCTTTAAATGGGAAGCAGTGTTTTATTTGGGATTTTATGGAGGAATAGGTTTATTTTGTTTAGCCTTGTTTCTATTTGATCGGTTCTGGGAATTTATCCCTGTTTGGATTGTTTTGGTTTAAGGTATACGGGGGTGTTCATGCCTTATACAACTTAGGTCTTGGAGCTATTGGGTCCTTAGATTAGGATGAAAAGTGTGCTAAGTAAATTGTTGTGTTGGCAGTAAATTTGAAATCAAATTGTTTTGCTCATAATAAATGTGATGGTTTATTTAGTTCTTCAGATTGGGTTTCCTTTGGGTTTCCTTGTTGTGTTTGGATCAGTAGTTGAACAGCAAACCTAATATTAGAAGGATGAATGTTTAGCTGACATGTGGAGACTTGGACTATTTTAGATCGGTAGCTTGCTACTCTAATATGGGTTATGTTCTTCAGATCTGTGTTCTTGGATATATTTGGTATCAAATTTATCATGTTTAATTTATCTGATCTTGGAAGGATTTAATAATGAATTGATTTGGATTAATAGAATTGAAATGGAATTTTTGGAATTGGGTATGGTTTATCTTCATTTGATTCGTGTTCTGATGTGAAGGGTAACACACAATGAGATTGAATTCTGTTAAGATTTAGTTATCTTGGATTTTGGGTTGTAGTGTTGTGGTTGGATCTTGTAATATGATATATTGGTTTCATATGGAGTAGAACATGTGGATGAGTCGGTTCAAGAGTTGTTGCGTAATTGTCTTTCCCGGATATTCACCTCGGTTGCTTTGTTTTACTCGCCATGAGGTTTCTGTTTTGAGAACTCGATTTGATATGGTTGGATTCGGTTATGTTTGGTGGAGGTTTTGATCTTGAGTTAGATTTTGGGTTAGGTTTAGATTAAACCTAAGTTTGAATCTAATCGTGGAAACTTATGTTAATCATCTAATTTGGGATAATTAAATGATTACAATAATTAGGTTAACCCTGATACGGTTTAGGGAATTATTTAGCTACTTAATAATTGTTATGATAGCTACATTTATGTCCTTTGATACAGGGCATTGATTTGGACTTTTGGGTTGCGGAGTATCAGACGAGAGGTCTTCTTCGTATACGGACTCCTACTTTGAGGCGGGTACCCTTTGACTTATCTTTATGATATTGTCATCTTGTTATGCATAGACTGTTATAGATAACAGTAAGATCATACGCTATCCCTGTTTATTATGCCTGTTCTGGATACTTGTTATTTATCCCTGGTTATTATACCTGTTCTGAATACTTGTTGGTTATCCCTGTTTATTATGTCTGTCCTGGATACCTGTGGTTTATCCCTGAGTTATTATGCTGTTAGTTTCATACAGTATCAGGTAGTGTCATATCTATATGTATGCTTAGAGATCGTGATGTATCTCCTGCCTTTGACCTTGAGGGGTCTGTAGTTTTCGGCCAGTATACCTTGTAGGTTACTTGTATTTCCTGTTATAGGATTTCAGACTGAGACCTAGTATACTGAGGACTTGGGAGGGAGGTAAGTGTATCTATCATACACCATCCTTGCACTGTTGCATGCCGGCGATCAGCGACTCCCTTGTGGTTGAGCCTAATCGTCTTCCGGCATATGATATGCACACACGGCCACTCATGGGTTAGTAGATACCGATGGGTGTGTGCATTTGCCCGGTATTACTCTGCACGGTCACTATTTGGAGGGTGATTCCGGTGCATGGTAGCAGCCAGGGATCCCTTCTCTTCCCATAGACCAGAGGAGATGAGAGCGACGCTCCCTCATATATATATGGGGTAGGGGTGGTCCCCCGCCAGCATCCTGTCCACTCGGTCACTCAGGAGCAGTGATAGCAGGGTGCGTACAGTGTCACAGCTCTACCCACTCGGCCGACACAGTATCGCCTGTCTCGGTGGCTTGACTGGAGTTAGGGGGTGACCATGACATTGCATCATGTGCATATGATGCATTTATGCATTGATTGTGCTTGCTGCATTTACTTGCTGCACTTGTTTGACATGCATATACTGGAGACTTGTTATCTGAGATTATATGTCTGTTGGTGCTCCATAGGTATTGATTACCCTCTTTTCAGGTTAGATGGATTCTGGTATGTATCTTGATTCAGTATCTTCAGTATACCCTTTCATATTGTTCGTATGAGACTGTATCAGCGTAGACTCCTATTGTTATTATAACTTTCTACGCATATCTGTTGGGTATTCGCTGAGTTATGGACTCACCCCGTTGCCATATATGTTTTTATTTCAGGTTGAGATACTTGGAGTCGCCAGAAGAGCCCAGCAGCCAGTCCCTACCCATCGCGACCGTAGGATTTTGTTTTGTACTTGTTAGTGCATTGTTTTATTTTCCGTTTAGCGATTTGTATATGTCCTATGTGTCGTGAGCCCTAAGGGGTTGTTGTATTTGTTGTTTCGTCATAAGTCGGACAAGTCCGCAGTCAGGTATGATTTATTATGTTTTATCGTTATGGTTTCCTTACTTTTATGTTGTGTTTATATATATTTTGAGGCCTAAGGCCAATTAAACTGCATGGTCGTGTTCTGTGTATGTGTAAATTGTCCGCCGGACAGTGGAGGTGCTGTCCGATTTTCTATTGGATCAGCGGCTCCTGGGTCTCGGGGCGTGACAATTAAATTTGGTATCAGAGCCAGGTTTTGTCGGATATCTTGAGGACTTGTGGATTTTCGGTGTCTATCTGATACCAATTTATTTTGGTATCAGAACGTAGGTTTGCGATGCCTACTTGTTTTACGAGTCTTTCCGGATTTGTTCGGAGTAGTTTTATCGATGTGGTTGTCTGGGACTTGGCGAGATGGGACTTCTTCAGGTGACAGGTATTTCTCCTGATCTTTTGTATCCCTTATCCTATTTAGGTATTGGATAGAAAATTCTCTTATGTCATTGGATCATGTTATCACTCTTGTATATTTAGGTATGGTTAGTAGTTCTCTCCTGTTACTGGATCATGTTACTATACCTGTATATTTAGGTATGATTTAGAAATTCTCACATGTTATTGGATCATGTTACCCCTCTTGTATATTTAGGTATGGTTAGTAGTTTTCACATGTTATTGGATCATGTTACTATACCTGTATATTTAGGTATGATTTAGAAATTCTCACATGTTATTGGATCATGTTACTATACCTGTATATTTAGGTATGATTTAGAAATTCTCACATGTTATTGGATCATGTTACTCTTTCTGTACCTGCCTAGTAAGTACCATTTTAATTTGGTTAGATCTGATTACTTAAAGTCAATCAGTTTATAGTAATCATGGTCAGGATCAACCATGAAGGTGATTAGTTGGCTGTTGCAGACTTGTCTAAATGCGGAGAATGTTGATTATTGTGTGATACTGACATACGGGTTGGAAGATGAGGGTTGAACCTGTCAACAACATAATAAAGGTAAAGGATTTTTAATTTTTCCTGGACCTTACTATTTATAGTATTAGTAGTAGCTACTATTGGCTACGTGAGGACTAGGATGCCTATCATAATTGGCTCGATTAATATTGGATTAATTCACTTTAGCTCATGGAGCTACAAGTTTTCCTATGTTGCGTATATCTGGACAGATAAGCTAGATGTCATGTTTGGAGTACAGGATCTGCATTGATGCAATAGGGTAGCAGTAGCTACATAGTATTATGATTAGTAGAGGATGGATACAATATGTTCCTTGGAGACTTTGACCATGGATCACTTGTACTTGGTAGTTGACCTAGAAGGTACATGTTGATAGGTGATTTGGGCTAATATAGAAAAGTGTGAAGCTAGTTGCTTGACACTTACAGGTTACCGCTTGTACTTGGTTGAATAACTAAAAAGGTACCTACAGACTCATGATTTGCATGGAGGTAAATCACTTACAAGATGAGGTCACCTATGGTTAGATGATATCGAGGATGACCTATGGGAAAACAGAGGAATTGCTTCCTGAGTATGTTGAGATACTCCTGAAGGATAACACGCCTCTATCTCCTTGTTATGGAGTAGAACCTTAGAGGGTTTTGGACCATGGAGTGGAGGAATTGGATTGTATTGTACTACGAGTCGACGGTCGGTGTGACTCGCTAGTTGCTACGCTATGCTATGAGGGATCTTGACTCATAGATTGAGTGTATATGGTTGGATAATCTCGATGGTGTATCGGATTGTATGACCCGCTAAGGTACGGAGGATGTGGAGTTAGCTTTATCCTACCTTCCGGTGATATATTGGACATTAATTAGGAGGTTAAAGATGTCCACTGGTTTCGGTTATCGTACTCCTATCGTGGACCTGTTAGTTCCTCGGACGATAAAGTTGGTATCACCATGAACTTACTCGTTGGTGTTGAGCGGTGGATTGAGATTGACGAATCTCTATGATAGGTTGTATTTTGAGGATTCTATTAGTGGATATGGTCATACTGGATTTGTAGCTTTTCGATAGATCATTTGGTGGATATATGATCTTTCTGTGATGGTTGTCAAGAGATGACCTTTAGATCAGTAATCTCTAGTATGAACTCACTAGTTTCGAGATGATAGAGTTCGCGAGCTTGAATGGGAGATTCAAGTTCCATACCCCTTCTTGTTTACCTAGGTTGTATGCAGGTTCACTCAATTGTTGAGTTGAATGAACAGTGATTGTACTTATGTAGTACTGCATATGAGTTGATAGTCAGCCTTTATTTATTTGTTGATTGATGTGTGACCTTAGGTGATATTGATGGATTTTACGTTTTACGTTTGAGGACCGGAGTATAGACTGGGCACCAGTGATCTTAGGATTGAGTGCCACGGATAGTTGTGATGATTGAATGAGTGTTCGGGTGTATCTGGTTATCGGATGATAACCTCTGGATTGAAAACTCCAGTTGCTCCGTAATAGTGTAACCATAGGGTATCAGCCGAAGTGGTTACTCATGATGAGTACAGACATGTTTAGCGGTTAGTGTGTGCCGTATGAGGAATGGTGAAATTTGGGGACCAAATTTTTTATTAGTGGGGGAGAATGTAAAATACAGCGATTCAAAAATCCGGACCAGAAAATTTTTCGGGATTTTTCCGGATATAGTCCAAGGTTTCTGGCCCTGCGGGAGGAGTCAAGGGGCTTTATTGTAAAAATTTAAAACTTATCAAGGGTTTCATAAAAAAAAACCTCGAATAAGTTGGCTATGTAAATTTACTTAAAGTTAAGGGGTTAAGTTGATAAACTATTTAACTTTAGAGACTTGAGGTGTATTATATAAATTTAGAAGGGCTAATCTGCGAAAAACCTTACCCTAAGGGTAATGTTTGGATTACGGAGAATTGAGGGGCTTTTCTGCAAAAAGTCCCACACACATATATATTTCTTTCCTTTCTCTTTACTCACCTGCAGCACGCCCGAATCTTCTTCCCTTCCCGTGCCCTAGCCGCCGCCAAAGCCCCAAACGCCCGATTCCTTCTTCGTCTTCCCTCCTTCGCGAGCTTGAGATCGCAGCCAAGCCCTAATGGAGGCCACTCCTCCTTCCACCTTCTTGATGCGTAGAAGAGCTGTGACGCCAAGTTTGGGCCGTGGTGGGTTCGCGATGGCGGGAGCCCTAGTTCCTTTCTTCCTCTCTGCTTCGCCCGCAGCCAAGAATAAGATGGAAGGAGATACGATCAGTTGGAAGGCTATCTAGTTTTGGAGCTTGTTCTCGTTGGATCTGGGCAGAGCTTCAGGATCACGGTTGTTTGAGGTGAGGGAACTTCTCTTTAGGGATTTCATTTGTGAATTGGGTTCGATTTTGGATGGTGGATTAGCAATCAAATCTGGTTTTGGATTAAGGTACGAACGGTTCCTGTTGGTATCGATCTTGGAGGTTGATTAGCATGACGAATTGGTGTAGTTGATCGTTGGTTTTTTCGGTATGGATTGCCACTGTAATAGAATTAATAGGTTCTTTGGTTTTGATCAGTTGATCCTTCATTTTCCAGGTTCTGGTTTCTTCCAACTGGCTACCGAGAGACTTCACAGCAGGTAGTTGTCAATTGATTTCCTATCTGCTCTTGTTTCTTTAATTCAGTGGATTTTTATGGTTTGAATTCCTATTTAGATGGGTTCGATGATAGGTTAGAGTTTGGTTTTGGAGTTAATGTCAGTTGATTCCTTGATCTTTCAATTCTCCACCTTTAAATGGGAAGCAGTGTTTTATTTGGGATTTTATGGAGGAATAGGTTTATTTTGTTTAGCCTTGTTTCTATTTGATCGGTTCTGGGAATTTATCCCTGTTTGGATTGTTTTGGTTTAAGGTATATGGGGGTGTTCATGCCTTATACAACTTAGGTCTTGGAGCTATTGGGTCCTTAGATTAGGATGAAAAGTGTGCTAAGTAAATTGTTGTGTTGGCAGTAAATTTGAAATCAAATTGTTTTGCTCATAATAAATGTGATGGTTTATTTAGTTCTTCAGATTGGGTTTCCTTTGGGTTTCCTTGTTGTGTTTGGATCAGTAGTTGAACAGCAAACCTAATATTAGAAGGATGAATGTTTAGCTGACATGTGGAGAATTGGACTATTTTAGATCGGTAGCTTGCTACTCTAATATGGGTTATGTTCTTCAAATCTGTGTTCTTGGATATATTTGGTATCAAATTTATCATGTTTAGTTTATCTGATCTTGGAAGGATTTAGTAATGAATTGATTTGGATTAATAGAATTGAAATGGAATTTTTGGAATTGGGTATGGTTTATCTTCATTTGATTCGTGTTCTGATGTGAAGGGTAACACACAATGAGATTGAATTCTGTTAAGATTTAGTTATCTTGGATTTTGGGTTGTAGTGTTGTGGTTGGATCTTGTAATATGATATATTGGTTTCATATGGAGTAGAACATGTGGATGAGTCGGTTCAAGAGTTGTTGCGTAATTGTCTTTCCCGGATATTCACCTTGGTTGCTTTGTTTTACTCGCCATGAGGTTTCTGTTTTGAGAACTCGATTTGATATGGTTGGATTCGGTTATGTTTGGTGGAGGTTTTGATCTTGAGTTAGATCTTGGGTTAGGTTTTGATTAAACCTAAGTTTGAATCTAATCGTGGAAACTTATGTTAATCATCTAATTTCGGATAATTAAATGATTACGACAATTAGGTTAACCCTGATACGGTTTAGGGAATTATTTAGCTACTTAATAATTGTTATGATAGCTACAATTATGTCCTTTGATACAGGGCATTGATTTGGACTTTTGGGTTGCGGAGTATCAGACGAGAGGTCTTCTTCGTATACGGACTCCTACTTTGAGGCGGGTACCCTTTGACTTATCTTTATGATATTGTCATCTTGTTATGCATAGACTGTTATAGATAACAGTAAGATCATACGCTATCCCTGTTTATTATGCCTGTTCTGGATACTTGTTATTTATCCCTGGTTATTATACCTGTTCTGGATACTTGTTGGTTATCCCTGTTTATTATGTCTGTCCTGGATACCTGTGGTTTATCCCTGAGTTATTATGATGTTAGTTTCATACAGTATCAGGTAGTGTCATATCTATATGTATGCTTAGAGATCGTGATGTATCTCCTGCCTTTGACCTTGAGGGGTCTGTAGTTTTCGGCCAGTATACCTTGTAGGTTACTTGTATTTCCTGTTATAGGATTTCAGACTGAGACCTAGTATACTGAGGACTTGGGAGGGAGGTAAGTGTATCTATCATACACCATTCTTGCACTGTTGCATGCCGGCGATCAGCGACTCCCTTGTGGTTGAGCCTAATCGTCTTCCGGCACATGATATGCACACACGGCCACTCATGGGTTAGTGGATACCGATGGGTGTGTGCATTTGCCCGGTATTGCTCCGCACGGTCACTATTTGGAGGGTGATTCCGGTGCATGGTAGCAGCCAGGGATCCTTTCTCTTCCTATAGTCCAGAGGAGATGAGAGCGACGCTCCCTCATATATATATATGGGGTAGGGGGGTGGTCCCCCGCCAGCATCCTGTCCACTCGGTCACTCAGGAGCAGTGATAGCGGGTGCGTACAGTGTCACAGCTCTACCCACTCGGCCGACACAGTATCGCCTGTCTCGGTGGCTTGACTAGAGTTAGGGGGTGACCATGACATTGCATCATGTGCATATGATGCATTTATGCATTGATTGTGCTTGCTGCATTTACTTGCTGCACTTGTTTGACATGCATATACTGGAGACTTGTTATCTGAGATTATATGTCTGTTGGTGCTCCATAGGTATTGATTACCCTCTTTTCAGGTTAGATGGATTCTGGTATGTATCTTGATTCAGTATCTTCAGTATACCCTTTCATATTGTTTGTATGAGACTGTATCAGCGTAGACTCCTATTGTTATTATAACTTTCTACGCATATCTGTTGGGTATTCGCTGAGTTATGGACTCACCCCGTTGCCATATATGTTTTTATTTCAGGTTGAGATACTTGGAGTCGCCAGAAGAGCCCAGCAGCCAGTCCCTACCCATCGCGACCGTAGGATTTTGTTTTGTACTTGTTAGTGCATTGTTTTATTTTCCGTTTAGCGATTTGTATATGTCCTATGTGTCGTGAGCCCTAAGGGGTTGTTGTATTTGTTGTTTCGTCATAAGTCGGACAAGTCCGTAGTCAGGTATGATTTATTATGTTTTATCGTTATGGTTTCCTTATTTTTATGTTGTGTTAATATATATTTTGAGGCCTAAGGCCAATTAAACTGCATGGTCGTGTTCTGTGTATGTGTAAATTGTCCGCCGGACAGGGGAGGTGCTGTCCGATTTTCTATTGGATCAGCGGCTCCTGGGTCTCGGGGCGTGACATATAATATTCTAAATCATCATAAAAGACTGAGAGCTAATGGCCCAAATAGACTGATGATTAACGTATAAGGTACTATGAGGTCACGAATAGACTTGATCTCGTTTGCACTACTTTTAATCGTGACCGCAAAAGCTCCAACCCATGTAAATCAAAGCCAAGGAGGTTGATTATTACGTACTTTTGTAAGCGAAGGAGGATGAAAAAAAAACAAAGAAATCCGCAGGCGTTTAATCGGAATTTTGTACTATTACTCAACATAATTATTACACAACATGCACCAACAGATCGTCACCCAATAGTACGCAAATCTATTTACGCATTCTACTATTCAATATATCAAATTTAGTACTGCTGATATCACCTAACCTAACACATGTCATATGTATCATGCACCAAATTATTCTGTCTATTATTAATTAAAGAAACTTAGGCAATAATTACTTACAATGGTATATTACAAGGAGCAAAGTGAAGATCCTTTGTATATATAGATACATGGAATCTAGACCTTCGGCTACAGAATGTGAAGACCGAAGCTTCCTGGTTTCACATCCGAGAGAGGGAGAGAGCATATACTTGGTCTCGATGAAGAGATGATGTGAGCTAGAGTCACCAAATTTGGGAAGAACGAGAACAAATTGCTATTGGAGGTGAGTATAGTTCTACTACTTTTAAAATTTTCTAGCTTATTATGTAATTTGTTCTATACATAAAGAGAACTCTATAAACTTTTGAGGATTAATCGAGCTCAAAACTAAAAGGACTTTCTCTCTCTTTCGAGGAGAACATGCGAGTCTAGTTTCTCAGGTCCTTTCTTTCAAATTTATGATCATCTGTTGAAGTGTTTGCAGAAACCAAGATGCATGATATCTTTCAGGTCTCTGCGCTTATTCTAATCGATTGCTCATTGTGTTTTGCCAAGCTCTGATCTTTCAGTACTTCTCAAGTAAACCAAAAGAAAAGAAGGAACATAATGGAAACTCCCTGGAAAAATTTGTTCTCAGACAGTGTAAGTATTGTAATAAAAGAGGCATCAAATTGTTCTTGTTCTCAAAGAAATCAAACAATATTGCAGGAAATTAGTGATTCAGGGTTTCTGGAGCAGTGGGAAATTGCATCAAGCAACAACAAAAGACAAGATAATATAAATATTAATCAGCAGGTCGCAGGAGCAGCTGCAGTGGGAATGGCATGTGATGGCCAGAACTCGCCTCACTCTTTGCATTATATTGTGGGTCACTCATCAGATCATCATTATGGATCAGGAACTAAAGCTCAAGATACCATCAGCCTGAACTTCAACCTAAGCAATAATAATCAGATGGAGCTTGATCATGGCTCTTGCTCATCACCAGGGCTAATGCCACTTGACTTGCTGCCTAGTAATCCAACTAAACATTGTTGCTTTTGCAAGGCCAAAGGAGGAGCTGAAGCACGAACTACCTATCCAACGAGGGATGACTGCCACCACCACGCTGTCACAAGCGCAAGAGCATATCATTGCGGAGAGGAATCGGCGAGAGAAGCTCAACCAGAAGTTCATTGCACTCTCTGCATTGATCCCTTGCCTTAAAAAGGTAGGCAAATTATGTGTTTTTTTTTTGTTTCTTTATCATGCTTCATCCTATTGTTTTGCCATTGTTTGTATCCTACAAACTTTGAAGCAGCAAATAAGCTAAAGGAGTGAAATTCTCTTCTCTGTTTCTTTGATGTTTTCTAATAATCCAATGAAGGCTATATTGTATTAACTTCTATAATACATCCTTAAATATTTAAATTATGGGTATTAATTTGTTCCTCATCACTCCTTAAGCGACTATTTACATCAAACATAATTAATGTTGGATCATATATATGTGAACTATGTTTTCTCTTCCTCTTCCTACCCTTATATTTCCATCCTAGTTAGTAAACCATGTTATTAGTTGGGAAAAATGTATTGTATTAATTAGACCAAAAGAATGGTCAATTTAGGTGTACTTTGGCTTGTCAACAAATGTTTTACTCCTAGAAAAATATACATTCAAGTTCTTGTAAAGAACAGTTTGGTAGATGAAGTTTCTATCAATACAGGATCCTAGAAAAATATCTATTGTATCTAACCTCACCCTGCATGCAAATTCTTGTATTTTGTTTTATTGTACTGTATGTGGTTTTATTTGAATTCATTGAATACAAAATTTCCATTTTTAGGCAGATAAAGCTTCAGTTCTTGGAGATGCGGTGCGCTATGTGAAGGACATCCAAGAAAAAGTGAAAACCCTAGAAGAACAAAACATGGAGAGGACCGTCGAGTCAATGGTCTTCACCAAGAAGTCTCATGTCTCTGTCAACGACGATGAAGGTTCATCGTCGGATGAGAACACTGGTGATGAACCACGGCTGTCACAACTTCAACCTTTACCCGAGATCGAAGTGAAGGTCTCGAGGAGGATGGTGCTCGTAAGAATCCATTGTGAAAACCGCAAAGGTGTTCTTGTCAAGGTCTTATCGGAGATCGAGAGCATGAACCTCATCATAACCAACAACAATGCAATGCCTTTTCTTGGCTCCTCCATCAATATAACAGTGGTAACACAAGTAAGCCAAAATATTATGTTCAAACAATGGAGACTTATTACCATCAAAATATCAAAACCTAATTCTCAATTCATTCAAAAGCTTAAAATATAGTGATGCATTCATTTTTGGTGTACAGATGGATGTGGAATTCTCAATGACAGTGAAGGACATTGTGAGGAAGCTGAAATCTGCTTTGGAGTAGGCCATAAAATATATGTTAAGAAGCTAATTAAAGAGGGCCATATGATGTTATTTAATCTTATACCATTTCTGATTTTGAGGGGGAAAGTGTTTCTCTTTTTCTTCAGCAATATAAATTCTAGGGTTTTTCTTCACCAACCTTGTGTAATCATCTCTCATGAAGAAATATAATTGAACTGTCATTTGCACCACAGGTGGTGCATGTGTTGCATGCATGTGAAGCTCAGCAACTCCCATTTTATAATCCAACAGGCTGACTAGCTTTCTGGCTCCCAACTGCATGACAACAATTGTTATTTCTTCATTTGTTAAATATATCACAACAGGTTGGCTGAGGATTCTGTTTAGCATCTATGATCATGTTTGATCGACTTTATTTTTTGTACACGAAGTGTTGAGCAGTCCTTTCCAACTGGAGATTGCAGTCTTCTAAAGAATTGTATGTGAACTCTTTGTGCTTTAGCATAAATGATCTGTGTCTTTGATCTTATTTAGTGTCTCATATATGTACTTGACATGATCATGCATGCACTTTCTTCACAATTGTTCAATGTGTGAGTAAAATAATGACCATGTTAGTCTACAATATGTTGGGAATCGTACGGTCGGCAAGAGAGATAAATTGCCCCAACAAATAAAAATAATTTTTGTCTTGCTTAAATAAAGATGGGGTTAGATCACAAGCAAAATAATAACATTAAAAACAATAAGCAAAAGAAACAGAGGCACAAACAATTTACTTGGTTTACAACCAGGAAGATTGCTAATCCAAGATAAAGTAAAGCTCGATCTCCTGATTAACTCTTTGGGGCGAAGAAGCCTCTTTACAGATTTAGAACTCAGAGAGTAGAAGAGAAATTGAGAATAGAATTCGTGTACAATGAATTGCCGAAAAAGAATTGAGTTCTGAGGTCTATTTATAACCCTAGTGAAGTTTATCAGTTTGCTGACATGGCCTTATATGGGCGCCTTAGGGGCGCCTGACACGTAGCTCAAGGGTTATCCGCATCGCAACGGCCACAAACGGCTAGTTCTGGATGAACCTTGGCTTCTCAGGCGCTTGTATTGACTGGGGCGCCAGGGAACATGGGCGCCCGAGTGCATAGGAGCGCCCGAGTTGACTTTGGTCAGCTTTTTGCTAACCAGTCTTTCGGCGGGTCTTCTTGGGTGATCTCGGGCCTTCTAGAGTTGGGCTTACTTGAACCTCCTCCGGCTTTCTCCTCGAGCATGCTCCCCCCTCCTCCCTGGCTTGTCGTGCCTCAGACGCCGCGCACGTCTTTCTCGCTCCACCGACATACTCTTCCGTAGACCTCCACGCCCCTCGGATGCACTGAGCCAATCAGCTCCCTTCCCGTGCCATCCTTCTCGACCGTTGAGTCTTCCGCTCGACTTCCTGCGCTCCTAAGCTCCTACATACTTAGATACAAGGATCAAAACACAACAGAACCTAACTTGACTCAGTTGACCACATCAAAACTCACTTAGAGTTCTTACACAATATGTTATCTATATTAATTGTGTGATATATATATATATATATATATATATATATATATAGTAGGTATTTGATGGATAGAAGATCCTATTAGATATGTTTAGCAGAGAAAATTAAAATATGAGAAAGACAGAGGAATAAAAATGGAGATATTTTTATTTGCTCAAGTTGTTTTGCAAAAAAAAAAACTTTTAATTCAAATGAAGTAAGGTGTACAAAAAGTAAATTAAATTGGGGCAGTGATTTGGTTTTGAAAAAGTATACATTATTGTTAGAGGGGTTTAACCTTATAGCTCAAGGAATGCATGCACCTTGTTGTTAAGACCAAAAGAAGGTTTCCACATTGCATTAGAGATCTTCTTTGTTCGTTTGTAAACGAATGCCACTCAAGCAAAACACCCTATAAGGATCTCATCAAACATCTTAATTGCTATCCTTGGATCAAAGAGTTTGGATCACTCACCTTACAAGAGAAGATAACAAATTGGTCTCCAATCTATCATGGGAAGCCTAATTAAACAAGTGCACCCATGTCTAGTCGGGGGCAATTGCTCAATTTCACTCGCTCTAAATAAAGATTGTCTAGCCACCTTCTGACTAAAAGAGACTTGTTGTAAACTCCTATCTGAATTGTTCTATTTTATTAGTTAGATACTTGGTCACCAAACCTTAATCACTTTCCATGGGACCTTAAAACAGATCAGCTTGCTAGACATTCTTCATTCAAGACCTGCTTCTACGCATTACTTTGCGCAATTGTCATTACAATAAAGAAAAACAGTGGATAACAAAGAGGGGGAAATCAACCCCACACACACACACACACACAAAAGAAAGAGAATATACGCATTAAGATCACCATTTTGAAATCAGCTAGATAGGTAGTCCCCCTGGCTTCGTATCCGCCACACTATACATGCAATCGACATAACCAACATTCCGTTCCAACAAGAACAGCTACCTTTCTTGGCTACTTATCAGTTCCTGCAAATAATTGTGGGGCAAAGTAAAACAACTATATAGCAGCGATCTCCGTAACTTGAAGGATAAGTCGCACTACCTCAGGGACATTGGATACTGGTTTAGTATTCAATTCCAAGGTCACTTCAGAATTTCTTGCTTCAGACTTCTCATTTGAATACCTAGATTGATTGTCAAGAAGAATATAAGCTAAGATACAATTGGACAAGATAATAGAGAACAATGCTAAATGTGTTGAGAGGAAATTATGTTTATTCTTACATCGAGAGGATCGTCACCCATATTAACTCCACACAATCCACCCAAAGAAGTCTTTGTTCAACTGGAATAACACCATAAGTAATCAAGTGTGCAAAAGGCCAAAGCTTCCACCCTGCCTGTTAAGCCAGAAAAGTTAACCATTGGCATTCGTACTGACAATTGTTGCATACAATAACAAGTGGAAAGGTCCTTACAGTTAACATGGGCCAAAATGTAGCCTTCAATTCACTAAAAATAATTGCTGGTGATTCGAGGCGCAAGAAGCCCACCGCTACATAGTAGATACTGTTCCATAGGGCAGACCATGCAGTCTGGTCAAACATCACCTTAGCAGGCACAACCCACCAGTCTTGGAAAGGAAAAAGTGCCTGAAATGAAGGATTACTACATTGGATTAGTGTTGTAACGTAAGTGCCAGATTTAGCACTCATGGTATCAAGAAGAAAATCAGTAATAAAATATTAGATAGTGGCAGAAGTCTACCTCGCAGAAGTGGTAGTAATAATGAGAAAGTGACCCGTGAAGAGAAAATCCTACGAGCCCCGACCTGAACATGCGAGCACGATCGAATTCAAAGAGTGGTTTTCCTTTGTAGCACTGCATCAATATTTATAAATTACACGATTAAGATGGAATGCATCTGAACATATCCTTGAACTTGTAAAATATTGAGTGAAATCCACCTGGGCAATCCAATCGCCTAGAGAATAAACGACACCACTTATCATCATTTTTGCAAGAACTGGATTTGTTTTTAAAGATTGCTCATAGGCAGCCCAATTATGTTGGGGTGCATACCTAAGTATCTCGTACAACGTCCAACCCTGAAATGGATCAAGAAGACGAGGAGACAATGAGCTTAGCCGCCAAGTATTACCTACTTGACACAAGGAAAGCCAATGAGAATAGATAGCACTACATTGTTTTTTTTTATCTGTATATTCTAATCTTTAATTTTCAGATAAACTAATAAGAACACTGAATTCTAAAGCTAATATTAAGAAAGCGTGCACTATAACAAAAGGCCACAAGAACAATTAGTGCAACAAAAAACCTGTCAGCATAACCAAATATCTTCTTCAATGCCTGCAACCAACTCATTATATTTGTGACTACATCTGTTCAAACTTGTGTGGCACTATTTACTACTCATGAACTCTTTCTTGTTGACAATATATGCTTTGAGTAAATAAGAAAGCATATCGAACTACTAAATGGATCAGCAACATAAATGAGTCTCTTAATTCGCCAGATGGTGGTTACTACTCAAGCAACCAGTAAGGTCACTATTGATTTGCTTTTGTCAGGTTCTGTTGATTTGGATAAGATCATATATGAAAAGAAGGTAGATCCGTTACCTTAACGGCCCCCCTAAAGCCGGCCCCACGGATATGGAGGGAGGTTCATGCAGGTACACAAACAACAGGTGCATGGTGGGGTCGAAAATTATCATATATGAAGAAATTATCATTTATAGTTGCAATATGATCAACTGATTGCACCTTAAACCTATCTAGTATTTGCAGCATTACTTATGTGAATTACAAATACACATCAAAGATAAGAAAATAGAATAATAAAAAAAGTTGAGTAATTCAGTCTTTTTGTTAATTTTATATGCATCAAGTTAATTTGCAAAAAAATAATAGTGAATGTAAAAAACATTAAAAAAAATGTAAAAGAAATTAACAAAAAAAAAAATAACAATGTACGATAGTCATGCGGATAAAGAAGTTGCCAACCAGCGTAAAAAAAACTATGACAAATACTCAATGAATATCACTATTATGTTAATACTAAGATGTTCCCCAGAAGGAACGCGTTGCAGGGTCCGACTGTAATGTCTCGACAAGGACCGCTACATCTCCATAAGAATTTGGGTGTAGTGTTAAATAGGCAAGAGTTCTCACACCATAGGTGGGATAAGAATAAACATTATAAGAAAAGTAATAGTCTAATATTTGGAATATGGAATATAGAAACTCTCATTGGTAAAACAATGGAGGTAGTAGATACGATGATTAGGACAAAAATTAGTATTTTGTATGTGCAAGAGACAAAATGGGTAGGCAAGAAGGCAAAAATGATAGAGAACTCTGGTTTTAAGTTATGGTACATAGGAAAGAATAAAACAAGAAATGGAGTGGGTATTTTTGTAGATAGTTCTTTAAAAGATGAAGTTGTTGGAATAGTTAGAAAGGGGGATAGAATTATAGCTCTCAAGATGGTAGTGGCGAAAGAAGCTGTGAACGTAATTAGCATATATGCACCTAAAGTAGGATTAGATGAAGAAACCAAATCAAGATTTTGGAGCGATTTAGATGGGGTATTATAAAATATTCCGTCAAATGAAATGATTTTAATAAGAGGTGATCTAAATGGACATGTCGGAGTGAAAAAATGAAGATTATGGGAGGGATTAGGTAAGTAGTGTTGGATATACGACTTAATCATAATATCAATAGAAAAAAAAATAGTAGCTAAGGGTGTACTCGGTGAGTTAAAGGAGCATGCACCACCAAGTAAGGAATCTTGGTGGTGGAATGAGAAAATACAAGAGAAAGTGAAGGAAAAACGAATAGCCTATAAAGAATTATATATTTGTAAGAACAAGGAAAACTTAATAAAATATACAATAGCCAAGAAAAGGCTAAGAAAGTAATAAATGAAACAAAAAATAAAATTTTGAACGATTATATCAAAACTTGGATACAAAAGAAGGAGAAAGAGACATTTATAAAATAGCTAAAGTGAGAGAGAGGAAAATAAGAGACCTTAACCAAATAAGATATATTAAAGATGAATGCAATAGAGTACTAGTAAATGATAGTGAAATAAAAGAGTGGTGGAGAATGTACTTTCATTAACCTTTTAATGAAGGTTTAGGAGACCAACTTAACTTAGGCAATTTAAGTAGTTCAAATGAATATAGAAATTTTAATTTTTATCGTAGAATTCAAACTTCAGAAATAGAACAAGTTTTGAAAGGGATGCAAAATGGAAAAGCCGTGGGACCAGATAATATCCCAACAGAGGTATGAAAGTGCTTAGGGAGATAAGGTATTGAATGACTTACAAAATTATTTAATATGATATTGAAAACAAAAAAAATGTCTAATCAATAGAGGGTAAGTACTTTAGTTCCCTTATATAAGAACAAAAGAGACGTACAAAATTGTACAAACTATAGGGGTATTAAACTAATGAGTCATACCATGAAACTTTGGGAAAGAGTAATAGAAAAAAGATTAATGAAGGAGACCACGATAACCGAAAATCAATTTAGGTTCATGCCTGGAAGGTCGACAATAGAAGCTATACATCTTCTTAGACAATTAATTGAAAAGTATCGGGAGCAAAAGAAAGATCTACACATGATATTTATTGTTTTAGAAAAAGCTTATGATAGGGTCTCAAGAGAAATTATATAGAGAATTCTAAAAAAGAGAGGTGTTAGCGTAATATATATTGAACTAATTAAGGATATGCACGAATATGTAACGACTAGAGGAAGACTTCGAGCGGATTAACTAAAGCATTTTCAATAAGGATAGCATTACATCAAGGATCAGTTCTAAGTCCTTATCTTTTTACACTAATCATGGACGAACTCACTGGACACATTCAAAATACTATACCATGGTGCATGTTGTTTACAGATGATATTACTTTGATAGACGAGACACGTGAAGGAGTAAATGCTAAATTAGAATATTGGCGGGAAACACTAGAAATAAAAGGTTTTAGGCTTAGTAGAGTAAAGACAGAATACATGGAATTTAAGTTTAGCAATATTAGACGTAATGAGACAATTGTTAAGATAGGGGATGACGAGTTATCTAAAACTAAGAGCTTTAAGTATTTAGAATCATTTTTGCAAAGTGATGGAGGGATTGAGAGAGATGTCTTACATAAAAGACAAGCAGGTTGGTTGAAATCGAGGTTAGCGTCGAGTGTTTTATGTGATCGTAAAGTACCTCTAAAACATAAAGGGAAGTTCTATAAAACAGCAGTTAAACCTGCTATATTATATGGTGCTGAATGTTGGGCTATGACTTGGGTACATGAGCAAAAGATGAAAGTTACAAAGATGAGGATGTTAAGGTGGATGTGTGGACATACGAGGATGGACAGAATAAGGAATGAGTGCATTAGAGAGAGAGTCGAAGTTGCATCTATTGAAGAAAAACTTCGAAAGACACGTTTAAGATGGTACGGACATGTACTTAAACGACCAATAAATACCCCTGTTAGGCGATGTGAAACTATGATAAATACGCACATTAAACGAGGGAGAGGAAGGCCAAAAAAGACTTGGTTGGCAAAAATAAACAAGATAAATTTTATTTAAATATAGATGATGATATAATAGGGGACAGAGCTCAATGACGTAGAAGAATCCATACAGCCGACCCCACCTAGTGGGATAAGGCTTGGTTATTGTTGTTGTATACAATTTTAAATCAATTTTGTAGGTGTTATCAAAATAATAAAATATAATATCATAATAGCTAGCAATCCTCTTTCTTGCTTTCTTAGTTATTCAAATTTCTTCAATTTTCCTCTTGGCCCTTACCTTTTGATCATTATCCATGGATCATTAGATTTGTTTGTATGCCTAGTTTTATTCAATGGGATATTCTTTTGGCTTTAGCTACAGGAAGCTTTAAAAGTTTCTACAATATGAATGCAACAAATGTAGGTCTTTCTCAAATCGCATTTCAAATTTTTTAACTTTTATTACTTAAATTGTATATCCTTTTTTAATCATGAGTTAGGAATAGATCATTTATCAAATCAGTCAATCTTATTTCTAGAGCAACAACAAGCCAAGAAGGCTTCAAGGATCCTATGCCACCATTCAGTTCGATGTAAATCCTTCCATTGACTTCCTATATTCATATGCCAATACTAAGGCCATTTTGATCATCTTTGGTTAGGTTAAGGCTATATCTCTATCTCAGTCAATGACATTCTCATATTTATTTTGATTACTTCTCATATTTATTTTGATTACCTTTCTTTATCAAATGATTTTTTTTAATAATTTCAGTTAACTTTACAAGAATGACAATCAATTACACCCATGTTTTAGTTTTGAAACAACTAAATATCTTTAAATGAATGAATGCACAGGCAATAGACATATCACATGTGTCAATAACCATCTTCATCAAGGGATAACTTCTCCATTAGTCAAAATCATGACAAATCACTATTGATGATAAGGAGGAACTATTTTAGAATATTTGTGCATCGTTCATGAGAATTAAATTATAAACCTACAGATGCACTCCTCTACTAAAATGCACAGGTTTCATCAATGTTGATTGACAATCAGAAGGACAGCCAAATGCAAAACAACAAGTAACCTTCTCAAAAGAAACATGAATTTCACAATTAGATTCTTTCTATTAAAGAGAAGTTATACAAGAGTAAGAGAACATAATGTTTCTCAGGCAAATATGAAAACAAAGACTTGTTATGAATATAGGATAAGAAAGCATGTGTTCACCAGCTACAATAGACATTCTTAGCACTTTTACCAAGCTTACTCCTACCTTGATCAAGTGGCGAGGCTACTGGTTTCTAATTCTTCGTTGTAATTGATACAAAACTCGGCTCTTAATTAAGTAGACAATTGGGAAAAGAAAGTAAAAAGAGCATAACTTTCAGCAATCAACTTATATAACCAAGCATATTAAGTATGTAAAATGACAGCAATATCATTGTTCTCAGCATGTTCATCGAGTACTCTTTAAGGAAGTTCGATCAATTCAAATTCCATTTTGAAAAATAAATTAAATCAAACGAACAATTTAACTCACATGCCAATAGTCGCTGTCGATGGTAAGCAGCTTGGTGATGACGAAAGTCCCGGCGGCAAGAACAATTGCAGCGTTGATAGCCTGGTTCACCGACTTCTCAACGTCCTCCTCATCCTGTAACGCGGAAGAGAAACCAACGCCGCCGCTTCCACCGCCACCGAGGATTCCGCCTCCGCTCGCGAGAGCGAAGGCGCCGACTTGGCTGCCAGGCCCCTCGAGGGGTTGCTCCTCCTGCTGCTCCCTCCCGGCGGAGGGGATGACCCCGTCCTGCTGGTCGGTGGAGTCGCTGCTCTGCACGGGGATGACATCGAGGTCCTCGGCGAAGGCCGAGGCGGCGGCGACGAACGAATCCCGGCTCCTACGGTTGGATCCCTTGGGGGAAGAGATGGAGAGGCGGCGGGAGGAGCACAAAGGCAGCGATGAGATAGCCGCCCTGGTCGCCGGCTTCGACGACGACGACGACGGAGAAGAGGAGGAAGAGGAGAGGGCCAGGAACAATGACAACTGGGAGATGACGGCGGTGGCCATGGAATCCGGCGTTGGTCGATGGCACTGGCACTGGGCAGAACGATCCCGGATTTATCGGCAAAGATGAACCGGGGTCAAACGCAAGAATTTATATTATAATAATACCATAATAATCATGCATAAATATTGTGTAGATTGTACAAAGTTAATTGTAGTGGTAAAACGTCATTCGTTCTCCACCTGGATCCACGTCTATTTTGAAGTCCAAAAGATAAATTATAAAAATTATTAACCCTAAATACATAAGAGAGAAAAAAAATAATGAATGAGATATAAGATAAATCTAAAATGATCGATGGATCCCATAAAATTTTTATTGGTCGTTAAAATAAATCGGAAAGTATTCGTAATGGGCGATCTAAAAATCAAATGTCTCAGGATTCACGTCTCATTTGGAAAAAAAATTCGTATAGAATACACAAAAATACATTAAAAAAATGATTAACAAGTTTGGGTATCGTCAAACCTCGAACGACCGGCTCAGTCCTATGAAGTTTCTTACCGATCGCAAGGTACATCGAAAAGCGCTCGTAGTGGGAGGTCTAGAAGCCCAGCGTCCCAGAGTTCGCGTCCCATTTAGAGAAAAAATTCTTAAAATATGTCGAAAATCGAATTGCGAATAACTAGGATGACAATTAGTCGCCCTTCCGCTACACCATAATCCCGGAGACACCAAAAGACATAAGAGAAATGATTAACTAGGTTGGGTAATGTCGAACCTCAAACGACCGGACCCGCCCATGGAGTTTTCCCACCGACCGTCAGGGGTAAATCAATAAACCCTCGTGGCAGGTGGTTCAAAAGCTCAGGGTTCATGCCCCATTTAGAGATTTTTTTTTTATACAAAATACGCTATAATTAGGGATCAAATCGTGGATCTCTGGGATCCGAGATGATAATTAATCGCTTGTCCGCTGTACTATAACCCTGAGGTATCGAAAAACATAAAAGAGGACATACACTTTCATCAAAATTTAATATCAGTCTATGTTACGAGAGTATTAAATTTTGCATTTGAGGTGGTGAAAGACGATTCGTTAGCTTCAATACTCGCGTTAATCTATTTTAAGATTAATATAGAAAAAATAAATTTAAAAAATTATTAATTTAGATATTGTAACTAATACATGTAAAGATAATATACATACTAATATTGTTAAAAATTTGACCCATCTGAAGTGGCAACGCCACGCATCACGCACCACACACTTGCATTTGAGATTCAGTGAAGGCGATTGGACGAGAATATTAGAATAATAAGTTTAATTACATATCCACTATAAATTGGAGGCGGAGGATGATCCAACAATGAAAATTAATAATAAAATTTTAATTTCATTACGTTTGAAGCCAGAATATACTTCCACTGGATTATAAGATTCTGACAGATCTAGTTATCGCAATCTAACGTCCAAAGCGGCGGGAGCCAATCAATTAATGCGGCCGCCTACCAAAGAAAGAATCTACTCTCTTCTTCACGACCGCTAGTTTTTGATCGCCGTTGCTTTCAAATATCTAATCCACTTATTTATTTATTTAGTTATTTATTTATTCGCTTCGTGTTTATTGTCTTTTTTTTCCAATGATTTCTCTCAACCATGATTTTGAGATTTTGTATATCCACAAGATTTACAATGAGTCCAATAAACTCTTGTTCTATTATGTTTACTTTAACTGTTTATCACCCTTAAAAATATAAGAGAGAAGTAGGGCTACAAGTCATGTCAAAGTTTTCATTAACTTTTTGTTATTGTCTTTTCTCTTGAGGATCATTGTTTTCTTTTTAATCTGTTATGAGATTATAACGAAAAAACGACAACAAGAACAATAGAGAACATACCAGATTTACGTGGAAAACTCTTGACAGGAAAAAACCACGGGCAGAGAAGGAAAAATCACTAAGAACAACGGAATACAAAGTCGGCAACTCTCATACCATAATAAAGTAAAGAGAAGTAGAGAAAAAGAGAGATAGAGAAAAGAAAGAAGAGATAACCAAATAACTTTCTTGATTGATTGATTCAACTTTTCTATGAGATACATAATTTATAGGGACCTTAGAATACTTAGTCAAATAAAAATTAATAACTAAACTGTTAATTAACAGATTTATAAAGAATCTGTTAATTAACATATTAATAAGAAAATATCTAATAAATATTAACGGATTAAACAGAATTCGGGTCACCAAATTCTAACAATCTCCACCTTGATGCAAATTCCACAAATCTTCAAATGAACATTCTCCACCTTTTCCACAAAAGTCCCACAGGCAATGTCACGCCCCGAGAAGCCGCTCGTCCGATATCGACCGGACTGCCACTCCCTCGACCGACGGACAATTCGGAAACCTAACCGCTACGACCATCCCAGATGATTGTACCTCAGCCTATAGGGCTGGAACAACCGTCTGCTATTAACAGAAACGAAAACGACGACAAAGCTGCGTACCGGTACGACTTACGACAAAACCAAAACAAAATCGAGGCCTCCATGGCACACAAAAGTACAACTATCCTGCCGTAAAATAGACGTCACAAAAAGAGTATAACATACCAACAGCGGAAATGAAAAGAAATACAATGAATAAAAGAAACGGGTACCAACATGTACCCCAACCAAAAGACAAGCGAAAATCGTCTCGGAGACACATGAACTGGGACAGGCTGCTGAACAATCCAGACGATCATCCTGATAAGAGAAAAACATAGCCAACGGGGTGAGTCCTAAGAACTCAGCGAATACAGTCTAATGTGCATAGGAAGAAAATAATAGCAGCAAGTCACCATCAATCTATCTATCACAGTACTGAAGATAACTGCAGTAAGAAGAAATGCAGAACTGAACCATAAGCAGTAAAGGGACTACATACCTACCTGCGTCGATCCCAAACCCGGTGGTATGCATGTCATCCAGGTGCAACAATCAAGTGCAACAATCACAATCATATGCATCAATGCACAGTATGCTCATGATGCAGCATGGGTCACCCCTGACGCCTCGGTCAGTAATGCACACGCGGGACCATATGGGTAGGGCAGTGACCTGGTCTTCCCTGCACGAACAGACGGTCGATAATGCACACGCGAGACCGAATGGGTAGGGTCGGAGACCATAAACGTACCCCACCATCGGGTGAAGTAACGCTCTAAACGTCCCTTGCTATCATCGGATAGGTAGGACGAGTAGCAAGTACGACGACCCATCTCAACCTCTAGGGAGTCAAAGGTCGTCCCCAATGCTACGTGCAATAATGATACATGTCGCTATCCCATGCATCAACCACTATCTATCCCTACTGTCATCTACATGATATGCAGTAGTCCAGATAACCGGTATGCACCAATACCTAAATCCTAGCGTAAGGTATAAGGTAAACTGTGCATCATCAATCCATATAGAAACAGAAAGCGGTAAAGCTAACGGATACAACTACCGAAGCAAAAGCACAGAGATAACAATATCAGGTATCCCTACTGCTAACTATGTCTAGCTATGCATAAACAGAAGTACCCGCCTCTGAGTAGGTGCTTGTACGCGAAGAGAACCTCCCGTCCAAAATCCGCAATGCAAACCGTCGCGTCAATGCTCTGTATCAAAGGGAAAATTTAGCTAATCATACCATTACTAAATTAACTAAATTCTACACTAAGCATCATTAATAACAAATCCTTATTATCCATCCACCAACTTAACAACTCAAAACTCCTGCAACATTCAGCAGCCCACAAACCAAACACAACCTGCACCTACAACCATCCATTGATCAACTCACACACGCAGCCTACAAGAACCCAATCAAAATGATTCAAGTTCTATCCCAAGCTGGAACTTCACAACAAAACACAACTCGATTCCACTTCCAAAAACAACATCTGAGAAACCCGATCGACCCACTGTAATCGCAGGTTCAGGAGCATGAATCAAGTATCGATAGAAACGAAAATTGAACAAATCCATAGTTGAATCAATCATCCATGCAGCGAAATCCAGATTCATCAAGATTTACTCAAGCCAGTGGCATCAAGCTTTATGGATGCCATGAATCTTTCCAACAAGCATCTCCTTACCTGTAGTGTTGCGCTGGTCGAAAACCCTAGCTCCACACCAGCTGAACCAACCACCCAATCTCCCTCTACAAACTAGTCATAAGAAGGAAGATTAGACTAAGGTGTCGGTGATCTCATCAATGCTTACACCCAAACCATAGAACCAAGAAAGAATCCATACCTAAGGCTGAACCCGTACCAACGGCGAGTCTCCGGTGGCTAGGTCGATCGCCCGATGTCAGCCAACCCTCAACAACCGAATAGCTCAAGGCCAACCGCGTGAGGAAGGGAAATCACGCCAAGTTCGGAGGTGAGGTGGAGATCTGCGACCGGTTGCCGATCTTCTTGCTTGCGCTCGACGGAGAAGAAAAAGAGTCGGGAGAAAGAAGAAAAGAGAGGAAGAGAAACGGAACTGGGCTCGAGATCTCGATCGACCTTGATGAAGAACTAGGAGGAGACGAAGTGCTTCGGTCTCTCTCCGATGGCTGCGGCGGAGGGCGAAGAGGAGAGGGGAATCGAAGGGGTTAGGTTGTGGCTAGGTCACGCCGAATGGGGGAAAAGAAGAGTTTATTAGGGGTGGCTCTTTTTGCAGAAAAACCCTTCAACTTTTCGAAATCCAAATCATGCCCTCAATTTCGAAAGTTTTGCGTTTTAACCCTCAAGTTTCCTAGATTCTCACAGGCAAATCTCAGCATCTAGCATCAACCAAGTCTAAGTACTGCTTTGTTCTCTCATGAAACATCTGATCTTTCGTGAGGAAAATAACACTCTGACTATCACAAAAGACTGTAGTAATCTGTAAGTCTTCGCTAAGCTCACTGAAGAGTCCTTTCAGCCAAATAGCTTCCTTACAAGCTTTTCGTAAGTGATCTTCTTTTATCCATATCACCTTGTGATGGCAACATCACCTATTACTGTGGATCTCTGCAGAACATATAAACTGGTGGTTCTCCTTAGTCCCTTCATCACAACAAGAGACCCTTTACTGACCTTCACAACTCCACCTTCACCAATGTACTTGTATCCTTTAGAATCAAGAACACTCAAAGAGATCATATTTCTCTTCAAATCAGGAACGTGCCTCACATTACCAAGTGCCCGAATGACACCATCAAACATCTTAATTTTGACCGTACCAATACCATTAATTCTGCAAGATGTATTATTGCTCATCAAAACGGCACCACTCGACACCGTTTCATATGTTGAAAATCAGTCCCGATTGGGACACATATGAAACGTACAACCAGAATCAAGAATCCATTTTTCACTCTTCTTCAAATCAGCATCAGAGGCAACAAGAAGTTCACCATCACTGTAATTTTCGACAACATCAGTCTCACCAGACTTCTCTGATTGTTTTTCCTTCGAATTTTCACCTGCCCTTTTATTCTTATTCTGCAGCTTATAACATTCAGATTTAATGTGACCCTTCTTCTTGCAATAATTACAGATCTTATCGCTATTTCTGGATTTCGATCTGCCCCTGATATTACCATCAGAGTTTTCCTCCTGAGTCCTTCCTCGAATAATAAGACCCTCACTCAGAGTCTCAGATTCTTCGACAAGTTGTTTCATTTTCTCTTTTGAGAATAATGAATCATAAACTTCATTCAAAGTAAGAGTATCACGACTATATAAAATAGTATCTCTAAAAGCCGTATATGACGAGGGTAAAGAACACAGTAAGATTAATGCTAAATCTTCATCGTCATATTTGACCTCCAAAGCCTTTAAGTCAGAGACAATTTCCTTAAAAACGGTCAAGTGATCTCTTAACGACGTACCTTCTGCCATGCGATGAGAATACAAACGTTGTTTCAGACCCAATTTGCTCGTAAGACTTTTTCTCATGCACAACTGCTCCAATTTTAGTCATAGTGCAGCAGCGGATTTCTCCTTCAAAACATCCTGTAAAATCTCATTCAATAGGTGAAGGTAGATCTGAGATAGAGATTTTCGATCCTTACGTTCCTTTTCCTCCTTTGTCCATGTCGAGGGCATGTTGTCTATCCCGAATAGTACGTCGTCCAAGTCCATATTCGCTAGCACCGCTCGCATCTTAACCTGCCACAGTGTAAATCTGGTGTTGCGATCCAAAAGCGGAATATCATACTTCATGCTTACCGTTGTCATTAATCCCGTTTGAAATCTTCAAAACCAACCTTGCTCTGATACCACTTGTTACGAGATTACAACAGAAAAACGGTAACAAGAACAATAGAGAACACACCAGATTTACATGGAAAACCCTTGATAGGAAAAAACCACGGGCAGAGGAGGAAAAATCACTAAGAACGACGGAATACAAAGTCGACAACTCTCATATCATAATAAAGTAAAGAGAAGTAGAGAAAAAGAGAGGTAGAGAAAAGAAAGAAGAGATAACCAAATAACTTTCTTGATTGATTGATTCAACTTGTCTATGAGATACAAAATTTATAGGGACCTTAGAATACTTAGTCAAATAAAAATTAATAACGAAACTGTTAATTAACAGATTTATAAAAATCTATTAATTAACATATTAATAAGAAAATATCTAATAAATATTAACAGATTAAACAGAATTCGGGTTACCAAATTCTAACATAATCTAATTCAAAATTTGATGTGTCATTGATTGACTTCCTCTATTATTAGTGAAAATACTCTAATTAACTGTATTTATTAAAGTGTGAGATTTTGTATATCCACAAGAACGAATTAAGTTTGTTCTTGAACTTTTCTAGCCTGATTAAAAAAATAGTTGATTCCTATTTGAAATTATTAAATGTAAGTCCAAGTCCAATATATTTGATAATTTTTTCGAATCAAATTCAAGTTCATAATATTTTATTGATTATCCACAAATCGATCGATTATAGACCGAACTCAAATAGAACTTTGATTATTTTTATATAATTTCAATTAAAATATGTTCAAATTAAAATTAAAATTAAAATCATTTCAAATTAATTTCGATTATACTTGAATCAAGGTTCAAACCTAATTGGAGTGAATTTTATTTCGATTCAAATTTGAGCCGAAATAATTTATATTCCGAGCTTTGTGTCAAATTCAAATATCACATATATTTTTCAAGTTCTACATCAAATAGAAGTATTTTCAAATTATTTAACTCAATTTTCATTTGCCTGGAATAAAATGATGATATAGAAATCAAAGTAGCATTTAAGAAAGTAATTAGAGTTTAAAATTGATTACAATAAATAAAACATCAACGTTGTCATGACAATGCTTTTGATAGAATACTTTAACAATATGTGTGTGTATGTGTGTGTGTGTATATATATAGTATTATTATTTTTAAATATATTTTCTTTAATTTAAATAGTATACCCTAAATCTTAAAAAAAATTAAAAGTAAATACTCACGGATAAGTGTATAATATAATATATTAGCATAGTAAGGTCGGAGCTAAGATCTGAATAACAACATAATATACTTATAATTAACGAAGTTTTTTCAACTTCGAGCGATCGATCCGGCTTCACAGAAATTTCCAATCAGCTGTCAGGATAAATCAGGAAGTACTCACGATGAACAATCTAGAAGCTCAGTGTCTCAGAGTAACAACATAATATACTTAGTAACTACAATATGTTGAATAATTAGAGTCCGATGCATGGCATTATTATCAACACGGGATCATAAAAAAAGGATATATTATATATAGTCTTATTCTGTTTTACAAGAAGTTATTTCTGAGATTCGAATCCATGACTTCTAACGACTTTATCACTACACTAAGACTCTCCTTCTGTACTATAATATAATTAATAAAATAAAAAAAAATTATAATCATACAATTTTACAAAATAATTATCTTATAGTTATTCTTTTTGACTCTTTATATTTTGAAACTTTAGAAAAATAGCTCCATTATCGTTAAAATATATATATATTTAATTATCATTCATTCATCACTCGTTCGATTATACAATCTATCTTCTATAATTATCATGACAGAAAGCACTCTCTCTATGATACCAATCACAGCCAATGGGGCAGCCAGGGGCGTAGCCACCCAAAAGGCTGGGGTGGGTTCCAGCCCAGGTTGTATTTTTTTTAAAGTTAGTAATAAATATTGAATTTTATTTTTTATTGGACTTAACTAATATAATTGGGTTTACCTAGGTAGAGCCCTAGGTAAATTATTAACCATTCATTATATTAAATTTTATTGCGCTATGAAAAATCACATGACACATGTAGTATATATTGGGTTTTATTTTTTTATTGGGCTTAACCAATGCAATTGGGCTTACCTAGGTGGAGTCCTAAGTAAATTATTGATCATTCTTTTATATTGGATTTTATTGAGCTATGAAAAATTACAAGACATATGAGTTAGCCCAGGGTCGATAAATTTTCTAGCTAAGCTCCTGGGGGCAGCGATCACAGCGACCACGCCACTGCTTGGTGGGGTAGCGGCCAATTGGGAGGCTACCATGTCATTGCGTCGCTGGGTAACACGAGCGATTGCATCGTTGCCTTGCATCTTTTTCGCTAAATAGAAAAAAAAAGTTTAGTATTACCATTCTTCTCCATAATAAGAAAAGAATTATTTTCTTTTGTTTAACTTCCCATGCTCCTAAGCTCTTGCACACTTAGATACAAGGATCAAACAAATAAGCTCTAACTTGACTCGATTGACCACATTAAAACTATCCTGTGATACTTACAATTCAGAGTAGATCAACTTGAAATCGAGATTTGTATGTCGATCCTCTCAACCATGTACCTCATAATCTTCAAGATTTTGCTTCGCCACCGCTGCACACTGGGTTAGTTGACAACTTGAATCTGTAATTTCTTAATCATCACACGTTTGATTAAATTTATAACTTACCTCTGTAAATCCTTAATCATATCTTGGGTGTTACGACCATGGTATAAGGCTTCCTCAATCGGAACCTCTCTGTAAATCCTTAATCATTTACTGGGTGCTACGACCATGGTATGAGGTTTTCTTAGTCGGAACTTACCTAACACGACCACAAGTATCACCATGATGACTTTCCATTGGATCTGACATTGAATTTTCTCAAATCGGGCACTGCCAACTCTGATACCAACTGACGCTGAGCATGATAGCAATTATCCTATGGGCTTGATGATAAGAGGAAATTGAGGAGAAGACAAGACGAGAAAAATTGCAATCCTTAAGGTTAAAAAAATGAAATATTGTTTAATAAGAGAGGATTAATTATCTTACAATTAAATATATATTTATATAGACTTTAGATCCTAAAACAACAAAAAAAGAAAATAAATTTTAATTTACATACCGATCAATTCCTAACTTGTAATAAAGAAGAAAAAAGAATACTATAAAAAAGAAAAAGGACTCACATCCTAAAATTTCTAAACAAACTCAACATATAAAAAATATTAACAAAAAATTAACAAAAATACCTAATATACTAAAAATTACTTAAATATCAAAAAAAAATATCAATAATAATAATCATAATGTAAGACCTCGGAGATGAAGATGAAGTTTAAATTTAGGCTAAAAAATTAAATTAGTTTCATATGTTTAATTAATAATATATAAATATAATGATATTAATAAAAAAAATTATTTGTAAAACAAAAATAAATGATACAGACAATATTAATTAATGTCGTGTTTAGTGGACCAACATAGTAAAGGGATGGTGGCATCGGTGGTTCTTGTTTGAGTGCGACATCCTCGCTTACTCTAAGTTTCAGTGGCAGCATCGGTGTCTGCCTCAACGATAGATAGAGTGTTGCTTGTATTAGGGTAAAACTCCCTCATTTATTTGCTTGTTTTTTGTCGTGAGATCGATAATGTTGAGCCGCGATCACCTCTTGCTACAAAAGATGATGCCTAGATGAGTTGTAATTTTCTACATGGTCGGCATAGAATAAGTGAAAACAGGTTTCTAGCCCATTTTAAAGTTCGAATCCTAATTATATAGTACGTACACTGCATGAATTTTCCTCAATCCCGACTTATTTTTTGAATGCACAAATCATATATAGGTATCTCGCTCCTCACAAAAATGGGTCTCGAGATTAGCCCATGCTAGGTGCGCTGGCGTTGTTATAGGTTGTGTTCCATCTCGATCCATTTATGAGCCTTATTACCTATCAATATGCGCATAGTTCAATATTGAAGAAAGAGGCTGCCATGAACATGCCAACTTGCTTCAATTGTCCGCACAGGCACTGAAGGAGGCTTAGGTTATAAGCATCTATTCTAATGCCATTTGCAGCAGATGTATTGCATTGTGCAACCGAAAAGGATGAAAATTTCAGCATATAAATGATTTAAAGTATTAAAATAAGAGAAGTAGAGAGAGAAGAGAAGAGAAGAGAAAAGGTAATAAAATAATTCTTTTAATTAATTGAAAAAATTTATCCATGAAATATATAATTTATTAAGACCTTAGGATGCTTAGTTAAATGAAAAATTAATAAGAAAACTATTAATTAATAAATTAAACTGTTAATTAATAGATTAATAAAGAAAATATCTATTTGATCCTGTCGCGAAGCGAGGTGGTGATCCGTCGGTCCGGACGGTATCCCGGGTGGCACGAGCTGATGAGGTGGCTGCGAACTGGCCACGCTCTAGCATGACTCTGCAAAACTGTGACCGTTAGTAGACCCGCCGGGAATTTCCCCGATCAGGCACTCCGACGGTCAAGTCAGGATCCGCAGGCATAATAGTGGAGCGGTATTGAAATGAGGCAAGAGGCAAGAAAGCTTTCCCGCGCGTACCTGCGGTAGGGGGAGTGCAGAGTTTATATAGCCGGGGGAGTTGACAACCCTTGTCCGTATTGACGAGATAAGAGTGTGCTAGCCGTCAGCTCGTAGGGAGCGCCTAGGAGCGGTGCGGCATGGCGCGGGGGTGCTCGAGCAGTACGGAGGTACTGGATGGGCGGATTGACCGTGAGAAGTGTCAGAGATGAGTGAGGTGCGCGGAACCCTGTTAGCAGGATCGTACCCTGGATATGATGACATAGGGGGTGTAGGGGCGAGATAGCCCGTACCCCAAGAGCCGACTGGCGGGTCCGAGTGCTGGGGACCGAGTTGGGCAGTAGCCAATGAGCGTGGGCAGCCACGCGTCCGTCTGGTAGAATAGGAGCACAGGGTATGTTCTGAGTTGGGGGTTTACCAAGTGAGGTTTGTCTGCTTTTGTTGAGTATCCGATTCTTACGATGAGATTGGAGTGTGGATCATCACGCATCCGACTGTGGCGCTCGACCTAGCTCTAGGTCGGGAAATGGCCAGGGGGCATGGGCAACCATGCGTCCGACTGGGAGAATGGCTGATGGTCGGTCCGACCGACTCTGTTGGTGGCTAGCGAGACACCACTCCGAGGGCTCCTGGGCTCGGCAATCCACCCAGGGATACCTTTGCTGACCCGCCTACTAAACCTTCCTGGCGCCAGGCTGGCTGGCGGGCCTGGCCTATGACCCTACCCGTAGGCAAGCCGGGATCACTAATAATATTTGACGCGGTCAATAATTTATTCTCTTTTATCCCCCGTCAAACTTAACGGGAGATCTCTGACGTTAGATCTCCGACGTTAAGTTTGCATGATAATCTGCTAAAATATTGTCTGGATATTGACTTGGTAAAGATATCAACAATTTGATCTTCTACAGGGATATAAGAAACAGACAATTGTTTGCTTGTCACGCGCTCTCGAATAAAATGAAAATCAATTTCAACATGTTTTGTATAAGCATGAAATATTGGATTTGATGTAAGATATGTTGCTCTAATATTATCATACCAAATTTTTGGTGTAATATGCGATGCAAGATAAAGATTCAAAAGAAGGGATTGAAGCCAAATAATTTCTGACGTTGCATTGACTATAACTTTATATTCAGCTTCAGTGCTTGAACGAGATATTGTAGGTTGCTTTTTCGAATTCCAAGAGATAAAATTTCGTCTAAGAAATATTGTATATCCAGTAGCAGCAGAGTGTCTATCTTCAAGAGAATTTGCCCGATCCGCATCGCTATAGACATGTAAATCACAAGATGAATGTCGATATAAAAGAAGACAATGTAGAATAGTGTCTTTGAGATAACAAAGTATTCTTTTCACTACACTTTCTCAATTTTATTTAGTGGGAGTATGCATGAACTGACAAACATGATTTACTGTAAACGTAATATCAGGGAGTGTGATAGTAACATATTGTAAAGTTCCAACAATACTTCGATAAACCTGGAGATCAACCATCACCGAAGAGGTAGAAGGTGTAGAGACATTATTTGGAGCAATTGGTGTAGAGATCGGACGTGCTTCATCCTTTTTAGCTTTTTGAAGAAGAAGAAAGATGCCGTATAAGAAGAAGCGGCGCATAAGGTAAGAAGAACTATCGCTCTGATACCATATTAAAATAAGAGAAGTAGAGAGAGATAGAGAGAGAAGAAAAGAGGTAACAAAATCACTTTCTTAAATAATTGAAAAAATTTATCCATAAGATATACAATTTATAAAGGCTTAGGATACTTAAAAATTAATAAGAAAATTGTTAATTAACATATTCAAAAAAAATTGTCAATTAATAGATTAATAAAAAAAATATCTAATAATATTTGACGCGGTCAATAATTTATTTTCTTTTAATAATATTTGATGTAGTCAATAATTTATTCTCTTTTTAGCAAGGAAAATATATATGGTTTGAGGAAGGCTCTTAATTAGTCGGACAAGCTAGCTAGGACGATGCAGCACTTACAAGAGCATGGTTGACAGCCAAATTTTTTTGGTGAAATTGGAAGTAGTATGGTAAAGTGAATTGAAGCTGAGGCTACGGAGTTTAACAGATTGCCTAAAGCTAGTTTTACTAGCCATGCACCTCCCCAGCTGCAGGAAGTGTCCTTGCTAAACAGAAGAGAGTACCGAAAGCTATTGATGATTCTCCTATTCGTCGCTATTCCAGCACTATTGATAAGCATATCTAAGTTTTCGATTCCAAAGGTGACCAATACGTTCTCACTGGAGTTTCTCGTCGATCACATGAGTAAATTGGAAAAGTGCATGTGTAAGTTAATTTTGATTGTCAATATTCTTGGATCCGTTATGAAAAATTCCTCCATAATATACATTGTAAGTAAGTCTCAAACTCCAGATACTTTATTTATTATTGAAAGACCTAACCATGAAATTCCATCCTGAAGACAATTTTAGTATTGTTATGTACACATAGCACGGTCCCTCGCACCTACTTAAAATTATTGAATTCGGCTTGAATTCCAAGATGTTCAATAGTTTGTTTCCGAATCAAATTCGAATCTATAATATTTTACTCGATAATTCATTAACTGAATTTATGAGTCAAATTTGAATGGAATTTTTATTATTTTATATAATTTTAATTTAAATATGCATAAATAATCGAATTTGAATTTAAGGTATCCGTATTTCCAACTTTAGTTGGATTCTACTTGAATGAATTAAAGTTCGAAGAATTTAAACTGAACTCGAGCTTGAAGCCGAATTGAATTCGGGCTATAATTAATGATATTTTTAAATTTTATATTAATATCATATATATTTTTTATAAATTTACGTACATTATTCGACTGTATTGCATCCCTATTTACAAGAAGTCTAACCAAGGCCTCGAGTTCGGTCAATACCAAAACTGTCCATTGCAGGGCTACGGCTGCTTCTTCCCTGCAAATTGCTCACTGCCCATTCACCTCTCCGCTAGGCGAGGCCACTAAGGATGCATTTGATTGAGGATTTTTTTGATAATCTTGATTATCCATCCAAGATTATCAATAAAAATCTTATTCTGTTTAGATAATTAGTGATTTTCAAGTAATGATCGATGCCTGACACGTCAGCAAAAGAGACATGCAACTCGGAATCGAAAAACTTTAGAAAAGTAAGGTTTTTCTTCATTCTCATGTTATGAAACTTATCTTTCTAAAATTATTCTCTAATATTTACATTTAAGACGAAAATAATAATTACAATTTATTAACTTCCGAAAGTATTTTTCGCGAGCGACGACCGTCGGCAACGGGCGGCGACCGGCGACCACCGCCGACGGTCGGCGACCGGCGACCACCGCCGACGGCCGACGACCGGCGACCACCGCCGACGGTCGGTGGCTGGCGACCGACGACCGCCACCGGCGGCCGGCGACCACCGACCACCGCCGGCGACCGACAACCACCGCCGGCGGCCGACGACCACCGACCACCGCCGGCGACCGGCGACCACCGCCGGAGGCCAGCGGCCGGCGGCCGGCGGCCGGCGGCCGGCGACCACCGCCGACGGCCGGCGACCATCGCCGACGGCCGGCGACCATCGCCGACGGCCGGCGACCATCGCCGACGGCCGGCGACCATCGCCGACGGTCGGCGACCACCGCCGGCGGCCGGCGACCACCGTCGGCGACCACCGCCGGCGGCCGGCGACCACCGCCGGCGGCCGGCGACCACCGCCGGCGGCCACCGTCGGCGGGGCCGGCGACCACCGCCGGCGGCCGGCGACCACCGCCGACGGCCGGCGACCACCGCCGGCGGCCGGCGACCACCGCCGGCGGCCGACGACCACCGCCGGCGGCCGGCGACCACCGCCGGCGGCCGGCGGCTGGCGGCTGGCGACCACCGTCGAAGACAATTGCCGGCGGCTGGCGCTGATCGCCGCCAACCGACGACCATCGCCATCGCCGGCGGCCGGCGACCACTGTCGATCGTCGGCTGACGCTGCCGGTGACCACCGCCGATCACCGGGTCGTCGGCGGTGACCACCGCCATCGCCGGTGACTGGCGGCCAGTGACCACTGTCGATCGTCGGCTGACGCTGCCGGTGACCACCGCCGATCACCGGGTCGTCGGCGGTGACCACCGCCATCGCCGGTGACTGGCGGCCGGCGCCGATCGTTGGCGCCAACAGTTGGCCGTCGATGTTGGACACCGACTGCCTACGTGGACATCGATTGTCTACGTGGACATCGACGATCGACGTCGACGCCCTTAAGTCTAAATAAATTAAATTATCTAAAAAATTGTAAAGAGTAATTCGGTAAAATATTATATTAGGTTATAAACTATTATCTCTAAATAAATAAGATTATATTTGATTACCTAAATTGAATCAAATAATTTCAGGTTATATTTTATTCTTCATAAATTTAATTATGTGATTACTTGGTAATGATATAACCGAGGTTATATATGATAATTTGAACCAAACATATCCTAAGGTATTGTTAACTTCTAAAGGAGTTTTTTTTAATTCTTAATGTGCTATAGATATAAGATCAAAAATGTAAAAATATATTAGAGAGTCTCCAATGATTAAAGTTGTATAAACTTTTTTATAATTTTTATATGTCATACATCGTAAACATAGTTTTTAAAAAAAATTTAAAAATTAAAATTATCATTTAATATCTTTATATAATTTTAATATAATTAAATTTATAATTTTTATTTAATATTTTAAATAATTATGATCTTTAATTTAATTTATTTATAATAAATAAATAAATAAATTTAATTTTTAATATTTAATTTATATATAAATTTTAATTTAATTATAAGCATTTATTTTTTAAAAATAAATATAATTTTAATTATTACTATTTATTCATGAAATAAAATATTAAAATTATTATTTTTAATTTATTTTGAAAGATCAACATACAATATTATAACATTATTTATCATAGACTCTATCTCAAAAGAGAAGAAAAATAAGTTTAAAAATATAAACTTATTCTTAACTAAAAATTTCAAACTTCATGTCCACAGTATTTTAATTTTTTTTCAAAATTTTTTTTTCCAAAACCTTTTTAAAAATCTTTGATTAGAGCCTAAAATTATGTTCTATTAAACTTTCATTATTTACTACAGCAGCCACTCATTCCCATGATTTGTGCGCTAATTTCGCTCTCGTTTCCCTCCCCAGACCTTGTTTTGGAGAGCAGAAGCCTCGGTGCGCGCAGCGGGACGGACAGCAGCATCCGCAGCACCTTTTCGTGTACCCCAGCTCAACTACTCCACGCTTCCCCGCAGAGCTACACCACCTACTCGGCTATTACACCCTTGGTCCTGCCCCCACGGGCTGGATCAGCTGACTAACACATTCGCACTTGAAATGAAGGGCTTGGGTTCGAAAGTCGACAATATGAACGAGGGGTGGAACCTCGGTTGCTGTTTAAAAAAAAATCCCTCGCGCCTGGGTGTCTTAGCCTGCCCAACATTCATCGTGATTTACCTTCTCTGGATACTTATGAGGCAGAGACAGGGGGCCGTTGGGTTGGCGTTCCAACCTTTGAAATATTACACCCTTGGTCCTGGCCATGGATGAAAATGGCCGAAACACCATCTTCCACCATCTCCGTCGTAGCTTCCTTGCGGCCTCGTAATGCCAATGGCGTGACCGAAGCAAATGTGACAGAAAAAGGGTGAGAAAGAGACAACAGTGGGGCCCTTCTTCGTTGCATGGGTTCTGCCTCGTCAGACAGGAAGCCGCAGCGCGAGATTGGCGATCGCAGGTCGATCGTTGCTCACATGCGCTCTCGTCCCGAGGCTTCAAAAGTCCCCACGCTCACTCCCCCTCAATGTCTCTCATCCTCTCCATCTTCCTTTTAACACGCACGGCAGCGGCAAAGCTAGATCAGGTCAGGCCTTCTCTTCTCTTCGTCCTCCTTGCCGCCTCCCAAATTCTATCAACCCGGCTCTTTGTTTTTGTTCTTGCCGCCACCGAGGCATGATGCGCACGGCGAAGCCGTTTTGAGCCAGAGGAGAGAGGAGGGGGAAGGAGGAGACGACTACTAGTAGGGAGGCTAGGGGGAATGGAGTGAAGGAGGGCGGTTGCTGCTGAGCGATATTTTATGCGAAGGCGATGGGGGAGGGCGGGGGGCCGGCGATGGCGCCGCTGAACGTGGCGGCGGCTTTGAGAGGGGAGGAGAGGTGGCGCCATTTTGACGACTCCGTTAACGCGGTTTCGTTTGGGTTCGTGGCCACCGCCGTTCTCATCTCCATGTTCCTCGTCATGGCCATCTTCGAGCGATTTCTTCGCTCGAGGACGCCGCTCGCCGAAGATGGCCGTGGAGGCGGCCCCAGTACTGACTTTAGCGTGCAGATGGGGTCGTCGGCGGATCTGGAGGCGCACGCCGGCAAGATGGAGTACTCGTCGCCCAAGGTACTTACTGCTTTCTACTTTAACTGATTCTGCATCCACATGGTTTCCTTTCTTCCTGTCTGAAGCTGTCCTGAATCTTAACTCTGTTTCGAAATGTCTTCTTGCCCATTCTTGATTTATTCACCCTTCGTCAACAGTAATTTAGAGAAAAAAGGGGCAATATGTTCTTATCGTACTCATGAATGCTTCTGACAATGGCGGTAAACATTTTTAACATTATTTCTGAACATTTGACAACTACTCTAGCCACCATTTACAACAGTAAAACGCCTCAGAGCTGCATAGAGTTGATCATATCACATGATAGAATTGTCAAGTCAAGTCAAGCTAGGAATGAGATCATTCCCGGTGAAATGGGAAGAAATATTCTCCCACGTTGTGATTTGCTTAGTTTCTTGATTTACCTTTACTTTGAAGCCGGCTGTGTGGGACGTTCGTGTATGACCTTTTTGCCAAATTTACAACAATAAAATTTCTCGATAAAACTGTGGGCATACCGTCCCCATGGGGACTATCTATGATTTACTAATTTACCTCTCTACGGATAATCGTGGATAGTCTGTGTGGGACGTTAAGGTATCCTTACAAACTGTGGATCAACGGATAACCTTTTGCCACATTTACAACAGTAAAATCATTTAGAAAGATCCTTGCTTGGTTGAAGGACCACAAGGAACTCCACATTCTCTCCTATTTTTCATATCAAATGCAATTAAGGATTTTGCACTAGTTAAAGACAAAATATTGAACGACTTTGTCATCTCCAAACAAAGAGGAAAGCATCTTTAGAAAATGAAATGTCTTTCACTAGGGTCCAAAGTTTACAAAGACACAGTGTTTGGAGTCTCCACACTAAACTATCCTTCCCATGGCTGATCCCTGAGGCATTTGGACAGTCCAGGACTTCACGTATGAAAGTGATCTCCTATTCTTCTAGTGGCTATATGATCTATTTTGTACAAATACAATAGTAATGCATTTCATGGTCGATCAGCACAGGTTAAACTGGGGAAAGCTTCATTTGGTGGCCCCTTTTACCACATTTGTTTGTGGTCCTAGATGCGATTCTTAAAAGAGTTACTCTGTCATTTACAGTTTGATATTTATAAACTAAAAAACGATTAACGAGGTTTTTTTTAATTTCGGGCGACCGACCCGACCTTACGGAATTTTTTCACCGACCACTAGGGTAAATCGGGAAGTACTCACGGCGTGCGGTTCAGAAGTTCAGCGTCCCAGGGTTCACACCCCATTTGGAGAAAAAATTCCTACAAAATATGTTGTAGCTAGGGATCGAACCTGTCTGAGATAACAACTAATTGTCCTTCCGTTGCATCATAGTCGTGGGGGCTTAGATATTTATAAACTAGATCAATTTTGATTGTCATCCCAATTGTTACCTCTCAAGTGCATTGTTAAATGTTCTAGCCAACCAATTTCCAGTTTGATTGATTCAGTTGGCCAATTATTGCTGCTTAAGAGTGATATGCCTGTTGGTGTATTAATCAACTCCATCCAATATTGAGGGATTGGATCATAAAAGTTAAGTTGATGAGTCTTGTGTAGTAATGAACTTGACTTGTTATAATATGGAGTGAATTTGGGAAATCTCTTATATTTTGAGTTTCGCTTGAAAATTCATCGCAGACAATTTGCATCCCTAGCACTTCAAATGATTTGATGAATAAAGATAAATCAGTTGTTGGGCTTGCAAATTATGATGATTCAGTTACATTAGAAGATCTGAAAGTACCAAGTCCTTTATTCATCCAGTGATAACTGAGTAAAGATATTTATGATTTGCCATAATCAAGGTTGAGTTGTTGACTGACATAACCTGTTTATTATATTTACTTTTTATTTGTATTTTAATCTTGTTCCATAATGGGATTGCATCAGTCATATTCAACAATTCCATTAACGCAGTTGGAAAACGATCCTTAAGTACATTATTTTTTCTGTATGTCAACTCATGTATATACTGGGCAATACTGTCGTTCTATCACTCACTTCATGAAGGGGACAGTTCGATGTTGTTTGTGTTGCAGATGGCTCAATGCCATGGGAGTGTTGTTTCATTTTCGGTGGTCTTATAGTTTCTATTTCAGTGTTGTTCCACTTAATATCAATGCTCAAGTTGCAAACTATTGTGTCAAATATTCTATGTAGAACAGAATTGGTTGAACTATTTCTCATTCGACGGATTGAGATAGTGATATGTTGAAATGGTTTATTGTCCTTGTAAAATTGAATTTTCACCTCTAAAGAGACCAGGATATTTCATCTTGTATTCTGAAAGCATCCTTTGTTATTAGTTACTCGACCTGGAAGAGAGAGCTCCTGTGTTTTATTTCCTTATAATTTTTGTCACATTTCTCTTCAGATGTCAATGTATTCTAAGGAGGTGTCCGTGCTGATGCCTGGTCATTGCACACCAACTTTCATTGCTTATCCAGCTCCAGCTCCCTGCCCACCAGAGCGGATGGCTTGGCCAGCACACGAACATTGCTCGAACAGCGAGGCCCCTCTAGTCCAGTAAACCTAATTGTTCAACTTAGCAATCTCAACATTCTTGTATTTGGGAGCCTTTCTTTGGGTATTTGTGTATAGCTCTTTTTATAGACTCCAATGAAGCACGCTTCCCCTGTTGTGCTCATGGCAGCAGGTGGTAGCTTTCTCAAGGATTGTTGCAATCAATCCCACACACTCTTTGAGCTTTAGCCCAGATTAATATTTCATTGGTGCGGAAAATCTCTGGCTGGGGGTGCGTGTGCAAGAAAGAGCATAGCATGTGAATGAAGGCAACACTACTGTGCATGGCAGCAGGTTCACGCGGCCATCATCATACTCGAATCAAAAGTTGGACAGTGTCAGGTGCTTTGTCGGGGTCTCCATGTTTGCATTGTCTCTTTCCGTGAGCGTTTGAGTTGACTCCGCTCTTGTGGCCGGTTCAAACAACCGATAGTCAGGCCCACCGTCCGCTTTTGCTTGTTTTTTGTTTTTCCCCCCTACGGGCTACGAGGACCATTTAACTTAGGGTAATTATATTAAATGACCACATCGTTTTGTTTTTTTTTTTTTTTCAAATGTTCCGGATTGTTTTCAAGCTATTCATATTTTAGAGATAGACTTGTTGATTTTTTTTATTGGCATTTGATGTATGATTTCAATGAAATATATATATATATATATATAATTGGCATGCTTAGGCCCATGCTTAGGACTGAGCAATTTGAATTGAATGTAAATCAGATAAATTAAATTTTTATTTTTTAAATTAATTGAACTAATTAAATTTTTAATAAAAAAATTAAATAAATCAAATTTATAAAATATCAATTAATTTAGAAAAAAAAATTAACTGAACTTTTGTATAAGTCTTGTCCTTCTTTGTATTGTCGAAGTGGCAGGGGTGGGGAGAAGGGCGTCGGGCAGAATTTTTAAATGGGATCATGCCATATCACAAAATGCATAAGTCATGAGAGAAAGCATAGCAGAAGAGAAAGAAATTATTATCCGGATCCCAAACGCAGCAGCTGGGCCTGGGGCAGCGCTTTCCAAGAGAAGAAGACACAAATGACTAGCATTAGCGTCGAGATATCTGGTCTCTACTCTCTATAGATGCATGGAGCCCCCACGGGCTGGATCAGCTGGTGAGGTACTCGCCGCTTGCATCGGAGGGCGTGGGTTCGAGGGTCGACGGTATGCGCGGGGGGTAAAACCTCGGCTGCTGTTTAAAAAAAATCCCTCGCGCCTGGGTGCCTCACCTGCCCAGCATTCACCGTAATTTACCCCCTCTGGACACTTGTGGGGCAGAGACCAGGGGGCCGTTAGGGTGGCGGATCCACCTTTTTTGCATCTATAGATGCATGGAAATAGAAAGTACAACATACCTCTAAGGTTGCATTTGGTTAGGCGAATATAATCCAGTTTGTAATGTAATTGAGCCTATAATATAATCCAGATTACATGTTGTTGGCCTTGTAATCTAGATTACAACACTTTTACTAGCTTTTGCAATGTAGATTATATTACATTATAATTTTAAAATTATACCAAACAAAGTAATCAATCTTGTAATGTAATCCTAATTACATTACAAGAATGATTACCCCTTACCAAACGTAGCCTAAGTGCAGTGTCAATTCTTGGTTGTCGAACCCGTAAGAGGGAAAGAGTTGTTGAGAATTGGACCATCAAACAAGTAAAAAAGTTACTTGTATTACACCCGCAATATAGACACTACAACACTTTTATGGATCACTCACAATTTTAAGATAAAGAAGAAAAGGAACAAATCACACTTTGACTCACAAGTTGATACTTCATTTGATGAATGAAAAACTAAATACAGGGAAAAATATTTATAGTACTCACCAAACAATCTACATTGTTCAATAAAAATAAATCTTAGCCATAGAAAAGTCTCATTTTTATCCATTGAATGAGAGAAATACTTCTTACCACGCATTTATTTCTATTTCTTACCAAGTCATCATCCTTATTGACGCCAGGCAAAATATAGATTATTCTGGGGCGAGAAGTTTCAGAGGAATTTATGAAAAAAAAAAGAAAGTAATAACGAGATAAGGAGTAGTCAAAACTGAGCTTAAACCTTATTGAGAAAAATAAGAGCGAGAAGAGAAAAATAGAGATATAGTCGTAACGTGGCTTAAGCGAAGCAAATTGATTCAATATCTAAAAAACTTGTCCTAAACATCATCTAAGCATGAGTTTATATAGCACTCATATCCCTAAAAAAACTCTAAACCAACCAGACTTAGTCTCCTAAAATTCAGGAACAAATTTAGCCAACAAGACTTGGTTTCCTAAGATTTAGGAACAAACTAAACAAAAATATATAACCAATTAAAAAAAATCTTAAATATATAAATCTGAATATTATTTTAGATCCCCTCCTGCATCAGTCTCCCGGAGTTGAAGAGAACTCGTCCTCGAGTTTAGGGTGAGTGTATCCGACTCCATTGCACAAGGACTTAAGTGTTTCACATTAAAAACATCAGAAATTTTTAAGTGACTAGGAAGACGCAACCTGTAGGCATTATCATTAATCTTTTCTATTATCTCATAAGGTCCAATTTTCCGATCTTTGAGCTTATTGTATTCACCAATAGGAAAGCGATCTCGAGTTAATACAACTCAAACCATATCACCCACGTCAAAAAGGACCCGACGTCGATGTTGATCTGCTTTGATCTTGTACTCGGTGTTGCTTTCCTGAATAGCCTACTTAAAATGACCCGAAGATGCTCGGCCATCTCCTCAGCCTCGGGGTTAGCTTGTCTTGGACATGAAATAGGGACTAAATCCAATATCCCGGATGGGTTTCGTCCATAAATAACTTCGAAAGGTCTCAATCCAGTGGTCCTGTTCTTTGATCTGTTGTATGCGAATTCTGCTTGAGGTAAAACTAGATCCCATTGCTTTGATTTGGTTCCTGTGAGACATCTTAGAAGATTTCCCAAGCTCCGGTTCACTACCTCAGTTTGACCATCTGTCTGAGGGTGATAGGCACTGTTGAAGTTTAACTTTGTACCTAGTTTTCCCCATAAACTCTTCCAAAATTGACTAACAAATTTAGTATCACGATCTGAAGTAATAGTTTGAGGAATACCGTGTAAACGCATAATCTCTTTGAAGAAAAGGGAGGCAATCCGAACAACATCCATGGTTTTTTTGCATGGTACGAAGTGAGCCATCTTGGAGAATCGGTCCACCAGAACTAGAATAGAATCGGAAGTCCGTTGGGTGCGGGGTAAACCCAATACGAAATCCATGCTGACGTCGCACCAAGGAACTTCGGGAATAGGTAAGGGAGTATATAAACCGGCATTGGTGAGGGTTCCCTTAGATTGCTGACAGACAAAGCAATGATCCACAAAATGAGCTACATCGCTGGTAAGCTTGGGCCAATAGAAGTCAGAAGAGATAAGGGCTAATGTCTTATCTCGGCCGAAGTGTCCTTCATTGTGAAGTTCTCTGATAATGTGTTGCCTTAAGGAACAGTCTGGAATGCATAATTGTAGTCCACGAAATAGGTAGCCGTTATGCAGAATAAAATCATTGCGAACACCATTAGTTACCTCTTGAAATATCTTGCCAAAGGAGGGATCAACAACATACATATTTGAGAAGTTTCAAAGCCAGCAATCCTAATTTTCATGGTAGTAAGCAGGGAGGAATGATGGCTTAGAGCATCTGCAACGCGATTGAGACTCCCTGATTGATGTTTCAGTGTAAAGGTGAACTCCTGCAAGTAATTTACCCACTTAGCGTGTCGACTACTCAACTTATGTTGGTCGTTGATGTACTTCAAAGCCTCATGATCTGTGAATAAGATAAATTCTTTCTGCACGAGATAATGACACCAATACTTTAAGGATTGCACAATAGCATAGAATTCTAGGTCATAGGTAGAATAATTTTTCTTGGCACCAGATAGTTTCTCACTGAAAAAGGCAATAGGGCGTCCTGATTGACTTAGAACACTACCAATGCCAATGCTAGATGCGTCACAGTTTACTTCGAATAGTTTGTCGAAATTTGAAAGTGCTAGAACAGGTGCTTCGGTCATCTTTTGTTTCACCAGCTAAAAACTAGTCATAGCTGCTTCACTCCACTTGAACTCGCGCTCCTTGAGGCACTTAGTTATAGGAGCAATTAAGGTACTAAAGTTCTGAATGAACCGGCGATAGAAAGAGGTCAATCCATGGAAACTTCGGACGTCATGAATGGTTTTTGGCTGTGGCCACTCTAAGATTGCCTCTATCTTTGATGGATCTGGACGGACACCCTCAGTAGACACTATAAATCCAAGAAAAAAAATTGTAGTCGTGAAAAAGAACACTTCCTTTTCTTGACGAACAAGGATTCCGCCTTTAGCTTCTCAAAAATAGTTCGGAGGTGATCAAGGTGTAAAGCACTCGTCGGACTATAAATAAGGATGTCGTCAAAGTATTCAACTACGAATCTTCCCAGGAAAGGCCGCAAGACCTGATGCATGAATCTCATGAACGTGCTGGGGGCATTGGACAGTCCAAAAGGCATGACCATCCACTCGTACAACACATGTTGTGTCTTGAAGGTTGTCTTCCATTCATCTCCTGGCTTGATTCGAATCTGGTGGTATCCACTCCTAAGATCGATCTTGGAGAAGATCTTAGAACCAGAAAGTTGATCCAACATATCATCTAAATGAGGAATCGTAAATCTATACTTCACTGTGATTTTGTTGATAGCTCGGCTATCAACACACATGCGTCATGAACCATCTTTCTTTGGTACAAGTAGGGCAGGGACTGCACAGGGGCTCATACTCTCGCGAATATAGCCTTGTCACAATAGCTCCATAACTTGTCGTTGTAGCTCTTCGGCATCCTTAGGGTTAAGACGGTATGTCGGTCGGTTAGGCAAGCTTGACCCCTGGACGAGATCAATCTGGTGTTAAATATCTCTCATAGGGGGAAGTTCTGGAGGAAGGTCTTCGACCATCAACTCAGCGAAGTCTGATAAGAGTTGTTGCACTTCAGCTGGTAGATCCGAGTCCGGGTCTATTGCATTGCTTTTGAAAGGAAGCAAAGTATAGACTACATCTCTGTGCTTTATCTCAGTCAAAAATCTGAACATAGAAAGTAGTGTAGAATTATTGGTTACCAAATTTGAAGGGGTTCCTTCTCGTCGGGGAGCCAATACGATGTTCCTCCCTTTGATGCTGAGGGTGTATGTGTTCTTCCGCCCATCATGAATGACGCTGCGATCATATTGCCACGGTCGTCCCAACAATACGTGACATGCGTCCATTGACACAATATCACACCATGTTCGATCATAATACTTGCTGCCAATAGAAAAAGATAAAAGACACCTCTTATCTACGGTTACCTCACTTCCTTTACTTAGCCATGATAACTTGTAGGGTTTTGGATAACGATCTGTCTTCAACTGTAGCTTTTGAACAGCTTCTTCGGATACAATATTTTCACAGCTTCCACTATCAATGATCATCTTGCAAACTTTGTCTGCAATCATGCACGTCGTGTGAAAGATGTTGGTTCTCAGCCAATCATCTTCAGATTCTTCCTTAGGGACCAGTAGGCTCTTGCGTACGACGAGAGTCTCATGACCGTCGCCATAAAGAACCTCGTCATCAATATCGTCATCATAAATCGGCTCATCAATCTGTTCGAGTTCATCCTCTATGTCTTGCTCAACTAGCAGAGTCTTGTTTTTTTTATCTGGGGATCTTTTACACTCCGAAGCTCGATGCCCCTGTTCACCACATCGAAAACACTTGATAGTGGTCTTAGGGTTACCTTGTGGTGGCTGCTGAGAAGGGCGCGACTCTTGAGGGCGAACAACTCGATTGTTTTGATCGCTCCTAGTCGTCGGTCTTCGGTTTAGTTGTTTTTTAACTGTCAAGGCTGCTGATAGCCTCCGAAATGGTCAGAGTGAGTGAAGGCTCAGGGTGTCTTGTAAGGGTTGACTGTAATCCTCCCTAAATATCGC